>VXBL01001977.1:457680-630358 GCA_013400195.1 Aramus guarauna | reverse complement strand
TTTTTTTTTTTTTTTCCATTGCTCATTTTATTTTACTGAGCTACTGCATACGGAGCCGAATCTTTATTTTGGCTCATATCCTCTTGCAATATCATTACCCGCGCGCAAAGGAAAAGCCCTCTGGAGATTTCCAATCCAAACAGGCCCTTGTTTTATCTACAACTATTTGAGTACATGACCTCAGATAACCCCGTGGCCAACTGTGTGCCAAATCCAAACTGCAGCCATGGGAACTTTAAATACGGAGAAGATTTTCCAGCTTCCCTCCGAAGGGAAGACGTTGAGTTTCTTGCTCTCGTTGGGTCCGATGGAGCTGGGGAGCCGGGCTGTGCCGGCAGGAGCCCGGCCCCACAGCCGCAGTGGCACGGTCGTGCCACCAAGTTCACCTCTGCCGCGGGAAGCTGTTCGGTTTAGGCAGCAGCACGAGCGACCTCCGCCACGTACAAACAGTCACTGTCCCCTTCGATTCTCAGGGTACCGCTCCAGCTTCAGATTACTGAAAAGACAAACAGCTGCACTTGGGCCAGCAGACTCATACGTAAGGCTGTGTTTGGATTGCTCTGGACAGGGGAGGGTTTTCATCTTCATTAGCCTGCTGTTCACAGCCATATCCGTAGTTTCTCACTGGGTCAGAGCCTCCCGCTCTCTACTGCTGTTAATGAATCTAAATAAATCAATTAATCTGGTATTTTCAATGAAACTCATTCAGCTGAGACTTTGGCAGCTGGTGTTTCACAGACACTCAGTGTGTGTGGGTACCAAACTCTGCAAGTCCTTGGAAAACACCGGACCCAGCGAATTTAGGAATCAGAACCAGCGGTAAGCATTTTTCACAGCAGTCACCACTCACTTTTCTCCCTAGGTCAGGACTTCTTCATGTTACCACAAATGCATTAATATGAAGGAGGAGAATGAATCCTAGAGCTGAATGCAAGCACAGAGGGAAAAGTCTCAAGCTGTAGAAACAGCACAGGAATTCAGCCTTGACAGTCTCCATATCAGTTTCCGACATTGTCACACTGAACACATGCCCACATTATTTCACGTTGGGAGCCGACCCCAGGGAGAAGGGCACAGCCCGGTGACCCCTCGAGGGCTGCTCTGTTTCTCCTCACTGGGATTTCCGTGTCTGAGCACTGGGGCACTCGTCCCCGCGGAGCCGGGCTGAGGACACGCGCTCGTTCCGCAGGTGGCTGTCCCAGCCGTACACCATCCGCGTCCCAGGGCACGTCAGGCTGCCTGGGACTCTGTGCAGAAACACGGAGTTTAAAATAAGCATTTAAGCGGAGGCAGCTTCGACAGAGGGATGAAGGCAGGACTTAGGCGCTAGGCATCGCAGCTCAAGCAGCATCGCTGCCTCGGTGTCCCGCGGGCACGGCAGCTCCCAGAGCAAGACTGGGTCCAGCACCCAGCTGCTGGGCAGGCCGGTCACACAAACCCGCGGCAGTTTTTGGCCGTATGCAACCATACATTCATATGCATTATCTGGAGACCCTTGCATTTCAAGGCTGTTGTTATTTTGATCTTTACAACCTCTGCAAAAAATGAGTTCAATTTAGTCTCATCATTAGGAATTTACATAAGGTCACTTCAAGGCTTCATGCATTTCCTCCGGTTCAGATCTCAGTGCGCTTGGTGTTTCCCCTCTTCATTTATAACCTCGTTGCCGTAGGGCATTCCAAGTAAATCATCCACCACCAGTTTCCTCTCTTCAGCAACGTGCATCAAGTTTTTCATTCAGGCTAAATGAAGCTTCAACTCCTCTGTACAACAGCAGCCCAGTTAAAGGCACAGCAGCACTTTGAGAGATGGCAGTTTTCCCCTCAATAAAAAAAAAAGAAATTATTTTAACACAGAAGAGAACGTATTAATTTTGATTCCTTTAGCAGGAGGAAAGATTTAGTTGCATTTGGTAGCACAAGCACAAGCAATGAACCAATTCTTACATATTGTCTGCGAAAGCAATTCGCTAATCACGGAGAAGAATCCTTTTCACTATGACTAAATTGAGAAACGCACCCAGAAGCTGTGAACTGCATTCAGCCGCAATGCAAAACTGCGGCGAGGTTGCACATCAGCTACAAGCCGATCACGATGGTGCAGCCTCTGTTTACACAGGAATAAGCGCCCACCTGACTGCGCACTTCATTTATAAAGCTGAAGGTTAAATTTGAACCAAAACAGATTTTGAACTGCCACAAGGGTCCAAAATTAATGGATATTAACAGGGTCGGGCTGAGACGGGCTGAGGCTTCACCTCCGGAGCTGGGACTGGACAGCCACGGGGGAGAGGCCCCCCATCCCGGTGAGCCCCTGCCCGGCACCGTGCGCGGCACCAGCCGCCCTCCCTTCGTTTGGCGGGGACCGAACAGACAAGGGCTGTCGTAGGGCGGCCTGAGCTCTTTCAGCTGTGGGCTCGCAAGGGCTTTGGCTGGCGTAAGGCCGTGCTGACACAGCGGAGGCAGAGTCCTCCCGCCCCCCCCTCCCGCGCGGACGCACATCTGGGCAGCTGCAGAGCGAACGAGACTGGGGAACTGAGCTGGGTTAAAATTAACCATCTGGTTTTGACGGGTCTGTTTCAACTGGGATCAGCTCCCTGATGCAGCGACCTCGCAGTTGCACAGGCACTTGTGTTGGGACAGGGGGGCCGGGGAGAGGTGAGAGGAGAGGCACGGCTTGGTCTGGCAGCAGCGTCCGCCTACGCTGACTTAAAACTCTGACGAAATCACGGCATAAGCGTCAGAGTGCCATTTCCGACAGACCCTCACTGATCCTCAAGTGTTTTCGTGCCTCTCCTCTGACAATGGCACGTAGGAGCCCAGCTCATTTAGACATCGTTCACGTTCCTATTTGTATCCCAGAAATATTGCTGTACCATCACTACGCACTGAGGAGGAATGAATCTTGTCGTACCTCTGATCCAGAGCCTGGCTGAATTTCTCCAAGCCTTTTCTATTTTCCTACGACTTTCAAAAAGGGTATTTTCGACATTAAAACGCAATACCTCAAACAAGTGGGGATACTTTCCACCTAACCTTTTTTCTCTCTTTATTCCACGTCCTCTACTGACACAGCTATCTCTCTCCTGCTAAGCAACTGGCTATATACGCATGGATGAGTCTTTGTAACTGAAAAAATAACCAGGCTGATGCAGCTTAGGTAGGAGAATCTGACTGTGTGCATTCCTCCTGCGGCTGGCCCCAGGAAAAGGACACCCTGCCACTTTTAAACCTGGGAGGTCTTTGAGAGTTTGGCAGAAATCCCCTGGGAGGCCCGTCATTAGCCATTTAAAACTGTCTATAGTATAGGGCTGAATTGCAGCATCGGACAAAGCCCCTGCAGAGCTATCTGTCAGGAAAGGCTCCCGATACTGGCAGGGGGTGTTAACAGTAACAATGATGACAATATAGCGGGGATTTTCAGGGGTGGGGACTTCAAAGAAACCCTAAAGAGGTATTTTTCATTAAGAAGTAAGAAAGCAGCTGAGTATTGTTTTTGGCACTAAAGCTGAATATGAATGATGCTGCGGTAAGTCACAGCTCAGCGACAGCATAAATTGATGCTGATTTAAATATGCATGTGCTGCTTTTCAGTACCGCTCCCCTTACACGGGTTCTGCATTACCTGGCCAAGCCAGCAGCCCCTGGCCCATCCCTCGTGCTGATCCCCTCGGGATGCTCCAGCGCTTATAAACATCGACAAGCAGCCAGCAAGCCCCTTACGACGGCCGCTACGTGCCGCTGCTCTGATCCTACAGACAGACGGTCTAGTGCCACGCTGGTGTTTAGTTCAGGGTTTCAGCCTGAACCCCCCCCGGTCGCCCGCAGCCTCCCCACTGGGAGCACGCCAGCTCCAACTGGGAGCGAGCCCGCGTGTCTCCGTGCAGGAATGACACGGACACCACGGCCGGCAGACAGGAAGAGTCAGGAGGGACTGTTGGTCCACAGGCACTTTTCTGCATTGAAACTCTCAGTTTGTGGTTCTATCAGGGAGAAACAGAAGACGATCGTGAAAAAAGTCTAAGATGGATACCGTGAAACACTCCTGCTATAGCAAGTCCTTCTCCTTGCCGTGAGAATTTACTAATTACATGTGTTTACCACACAGACCATGATGACAAGCTTGTGAAGTGTACTGATATAAGAAAATTCAGTGGAATCCATGGCCTGCCATCCCCAGCCTTCTCCTGGCTGAGACAACTGAAGGGCTCTGCAACCCCAGCAAGACCCAAACCTCGTGCCCTCCTCTCTGCTTTGCCACATTTAGGAGCACTGTGCTGCTCACGAGCCCAGTCCCACCGTAACCACCTGTGGCTTGTGTCCCTTTGAACTGAGCCCAGGGCCAGCTTTCCCCCCGAGAGCCAAACCCCAAAGCTATCATATCAAGTCAGCGCAGAGCAAGTGCCCTCAGGGTGCGCAGAGCAGATTGACTTTCACACCTCACTGGCCACACAGAAGAAACCCAATCTAAACAGCGTAACTTTACATAACCGATTATTTTCACTGGGGTAATCTGAGCCCTCCAGTAAATGCCACTAAATGCCGCTGATCCAGGGAAGGCCCCGCGCAGGGGCGGAATGGCCCAACTGCAGAAGGCAGCCGGAGCGAAGGCTCCTCGGGGCTGGTCCCTGCCGCGGGATGGGTTTACTCCTGGGAGCGAAGGATCAGTCCCTCGGCTCAGCCAGCATCTGTGCAGAAGGAAGAGCAAACAACCTTTTAGTGCCCAACTCGTTTATACAGTCAGAGATCGGAGTGTGCAAAAATAAGCCAAGGGAAGCACGCTAGCCAGAGCTGCGAGGCAGGCTGGGGTGCAAGAAGCTGCCTGGCTTTACTTGGTGTCTTTTTGACTTTCTTTTCCACAATGTCCCACACTTTTTGAGAAGCTTCAGCTTTCAGGCTGACTCCCCAGTGACCCATTATCCTCGCACATCCATCACTCCATCCTGTCACCAAACAGCCATTCACATGACCTTGTTTGTATGGAACCGTGTTCCTCCTCTGACTCCTCTGTCACCAACTTCCTTCTCTCCAACCACCAGCTCATTTCCTCCTCCAGGACCCAGCTCAGTCATCTCCCCTTCTTTAAAGTCCATTAAATTAGACGGTCAAATTAAAACCCTAACAGCTGCAGAGGTCCACGGTCTGCCCACACCTCTGCAGGACACCCGGACTCGCTGCCATGCCCCAGGCTCCAGGCAGGGACGCTGCCCCAGGATCGGGCTGCCGGAGGTGGAGCGGTCCCTGCCATCGGTACACCTGAGATGTAACTTGCTCCTGCAGTCCCTTCTGCCTACAAAGCACTGATCCAGCTGCAAATGGGAACTCCCATTTCAGCCACATCAGTCTCAACATCTGGCTCCACCACGTGCCCCCTCCCCAAGCATGAGCTGCAAACACGAGGCAGGGACCAGGGCGCAGGGGACGAAGGGTGCTGGGCCACCCTCCGGGCTGCAAGACAGCCTTAGGCTGGAGTCCCCTGGTCGTAACCACAGCTATTAGAAGGGGTGGTTAGGAAAATAAACCTAGTTGTGCTCACCTTAACCATACGATATTCTCCTACTTCACTAAAATGCCTCAGTAGGAGCAGCTCCCCCAGGAACCACCAAGAGAAAAGCCGAGGTGGTGGGTGGGAATGGAGAAGATATTGGAGATGAGAGAAGAATGGGCATCTTCCCCCAGCACTTCCCTGAATAAAAGGATGATCAACTCAGACTGTGTATCTTAAATTAAGACAGGTAAATCATCTAAATCCACTTGTCCAGAGAAAACATAATGACTCACAAGAAGCGTGCCCTGAATGTTATGTTTTCCACCTTTGCCAAAACTCCTGCGCTGTCGTTCTCCCTCTAAGCTATCACTCCTGGTGTCGGGAAACTGGAGAGGACTGGGCTGCCCTCTGGAAAAAAAAGCTTGTGCTGTCGGGAAACTTTGTTCCAGATTAGCACACTCTCAAATAAGCTCACTATAAAAACCTTCCCGCTACCAAGGGATTTCTGTTGCCTTTCTGGGGGATGAGAGAGAAAAATTTATCCTGAGCCTCTTATAAATGACTGACTCAATGACAGCATCTGTGCCTACCTCAGCAAAGTCCTACCTTGGGCTTACGGCACACAATACAGTTATTCATCAAGATAACTGCAAAATATCTTCTTCAAGACTGACACAAGGTATGAATTGAGAAACTCACGTAAAAGCTTTCTGTTTCTCTTTTCAGCTTTCACTAGGATACAGCTTTACACCTGGCTCTCCTTCTGAAACACTGCACGATCCTTGGATGAAAGGGTTTACACAAACACAAAATGGCTTCTTCTTACATCAAGTAAGTAATTTAGACCACGCGCACCTTTGGGGACAAGGTCTTCTCGAAAAGCCCAACCCCTACGTATATATGTTGCTTACCATCTTCATCATTAGCTGCTTCTAGCTCAAAATGCTTTGCAGAAGTAGATGAAGAAGGAAATCATGTATCATATCCCGCAGGCATCCACAGACGTACGGTTTTGGTGCAGGGTGTCATCTCGTACGATTAATACTAGGAATAACAGATATAGTTCATTTTACGCCAATAGGAAGTTACACAGTTTAATGCCTAAAGGTCTTCAGATAAATGCTGTCAAGCAATTACAGATCTGGCAAATTCTACAATGAAGCCAAGTATGAGTAGCTCAGTGGATAATGCTGACTCAAATGAAAGCTTCAAAAATGCCTAGAGATCACACATTCTTCTGGAGGAACAAAGGTCTGCTGCCGGTATTAACAGCTGCCCCAGGCAAACACTGCAAATCTTGGATGACTGCAAAACTGCTCATTGCCCATGAAGCACGTAGCAGGATTTAATTGCATTTGCAACAACAGGACAAGGGTTTTGTGCAGGATTCTCAACAGGAATTGGGAAAACATTGCTTGTGCTACAAGATGGCCCACATCAAACTGTTGAGAAGAAAGGCTCCTTTCCAACACCACTCAATCACCTTGATCTATGAAGGGAAAATAAAGGCCTGGAGGCCTTCTGGGTGGGTTCAAATCAATTCACTTCACCTGATCTACTAACGAAACTGCTCACTCCATTGTGAAAACACAAACTTTGACATTATTTAACATTTAATGTACAAGGTCTCTCAAATAATGAGACCCACTGATTCCATTGCTGGTTTATGTGCAGGATTACCATCCTGAGAACCCACCAGAATAAATATACAGCCGTTCGAACACTGGGAGTTGGGCATCCCATCCTTACCATGACATACAAACAAAGAGCATTATAAGGGCACCGATGTCAAAAAGGAGGAGAAACTCCACAGTGTATAAAACATGGGAATTTTGACTTCTTGACACAGTCAATACACTGAACTCTGACCTCAGGAGGCACAGGGGACTGGAAACCAACAGAACTTAAATTGGCTACAAATCTCTTGTTTTCTCATGACATTTGAGAGAAAACATGGGGATGGTTTCTTTGGGACACAGGGGAGTTATAGCTGTGTCACTGCCTTCTCCAGAGAGTTCTTCGCTTTCCTTACAGTCGCTCCATCACTGTCACCCACTGACCTTTCATTACTTTCTCCCAGTGCACCAGCATCGCTGCTGACCAATGCACTTCACGATCTGTCCAAACCCCCGAAAGGAAGAAAAAGCCTTGTACAGAAGTGTATAAAAGGACATTTACTCTGCTCTACATTGTGTCTTCTTTTCTATGCTAGTCTAAATACAAGTGCTGTTTTCACTGCCAATCGTTGTTTGCTTGTGCTGTTTCCACTGGCTAAAACCAGCATTTTTCCAGCTAGTGTTGCCCTCCAGGAAAAACCCACACATTGATACGTTTCTTGCATTTAGCACAGGAGAACAAAACTGCTTCCCAGGAAAAAGGATGATTTCCCCCAAAAGAAAACATTTGCTGTCCGCTGAGGTTTGACCTCTAATGGCTAATTTGGCATCATCATTTTGAGCACCGTAATACATAACACCATGAAAAATTAACAGCTTTTTCCCCTCCTGAAGTTTAATATTCGCCTGCAGCTTTGCAAGTGAAAGTAAGAGAAAGGAAATAAATAGCCAAACTGAAACCTCGGGTACCGTCTCTCACATATGTCCACAAAAAGAACTTAAAGACGAAGACCTGTAAAGGAAATTTCACTGGAAATCAAGCTTTTGCAGACACCGAGAAAGAAAGTCTGCAACATGAGACCGTCTTCCTTGAAGAAACACAGCTGATCTGCTGCATTCCCATATCTGACTTCCACTGGTCTGTGTAAAACATAAACTTCACGCTAACCCTATGAAAACAGTCAACATGCAAGAGAGACAACAGTCTGCTCCGAGCTGGTGAAAGGGGGAAAAAAAAGTCTCAGGCTGTCATTCTTCCCTTGCTGTGACCTTCATGCTCCACTGAATTTCTGAAGATACTGAAATCTTGGCAGGGAAGTGTACAGTCTGTGGGAACCAGGCAGCACTGTCCAGGCTTGCTGGTGAGAATTAGGCCCAGTCGAGCCCTTTTTTGGGGGGGCTCTGAGCTTTGCATGGACAGCAGCACAGTGCTAAGCAAGTTCCAGGCCGGGAATTTTGCAGGACTGGTGCTGTACGGCCTCGCGTGTCGTGCGGCGGAGCTGGCACGGACGGCGTGCTGCCCACCCTCCTGCCCCGCACCCGCGGGACTGGGGCTCGCTCCGCTCCCGCTGGGATCTCCACCCAGACGAGGCATGTTGCTTCCGCGTGTCCCCGTGTCCCTGCACATCAAGGCAACCACTCGCTATGAGCTCTCGCTACGGTTTATACAGCCTCACAGATCAGCAAATAAAAATCTCAACTGGAGCCTCGAAAGGAGCGCAATTTGCCACGACAAATTATCACAAGCCCTGACGCTATTTAACGACCGTTGTGTAGAGCCACTCCAAATAAAAAGAGCTACATCCCTCTGAATGAAAGGCTGCTGTGCCAGGGCTAGGTGCATTCACGACTGAATGCTCACATTCAGACGGTCCCCGGACAAGTACCTTTTGAGGTCAATTCGCTCCCTCAACAATGTCTGTAGAGGCAGAATAATACCAGCTGTGCTTCCTGGCCAGAGTCTCAGCAGCACAAGTTGCAGATTACATCTAAATTGCCAAGCCCAGGATAAACAAAAAGATTAAGAGGGCCTTACCCTTTGTGTTGAACAATCGCACTCTGCAGCAAGAAATCACAGCCTGCACAGTGGGTAGGCACAGGGCTGAGTTCTTGGTTTGGGTTCAGGGCTGGTGAGGAGGGAGCAGCTCACTCACACATCTGGGAAACCACAGATGCTGTTAATCACAGGTTTTCCTGACCTGTAGGCGCTGACAAATTGCATCCTATGGATGAACCCTTTATTAAACCACAGAGGGTTTCAAAACGATACTCTCTTTCTCAGCATTCCCAAGCCGACAAAATCCAGCACACATGACCCTTCTTAATTCTTCATTGAGATGGTGACACGGCCCTTTCCAAAGAGCTTTCAGGCCTGAAAGGAAGTAAATAGGGACACGATGTTACGTCAGTGGAAGGCATCTCAAAAGCCAAAACGTGGGCTTCGAGAACTGACATTTTCAAAATTCTTTGATGATCGCCTCAGCCCCATTTCAGTTGCAGATGCTTTTTGTCCTAAGCGACTCCTGAGACAAATCCCTCGCTGTCTGCTGGGGAGGAAACACTTTTGAAATATGCAGCCCTTAAATCCTACTGGTTTTTCACTGCGCACGGGGAAGGACAACTGTTACATTTAAAAGAACAAAATGACTGTTGCTCAGGCCAGGAAAGGTGACCACAAAACAAAATTGCCACGGTCCCACTTCCATGACACGCTAGAGCTGGGAGATAGCTGCTCGGCTCACAAGTTAGTGAGAAAGATGATGTCTGGCAGTTCTCATCATCATCTGGACCGACAGAGCAACCCACATAAAAGGAACAAAAAAGCCTGCTGATCAGATTGGTGTGACAGAGGCTCATGAGAGACATGCACATTTTCAACCTAGACGACAGCTTGAGGGATCTATATTACTAATTATCGACTAATATTGCCAGAGTTCCCAGGCCGGCTTCAAAGGTTCTCGCAAAGTGCCCCAAGCACAGGGTTTTTCATCTAATCATAAGGCCTTTTTCTTTGTCCCTGCTAAATGGATTGCTCCATACTGGGCTCCCTCTGCGTAAATCAGCTTGCACATGATGAGCTTTGCAGCAATGAAATTCGTTACCTTAACCACAAAAAACCAGAAACATTTGCTGCAACTGTTAGAACACTTTTGCACCTAATTTAAAAAAAAANAAAAAAAAAAAAAGTAAAAGGTGGTTTCCTCTCTTCCTCCCCCCTCCTCCCCGCCTACTCCTAATCCCATGCTAACACCTTTCGAAAAGGCTGGGGTGAGCAGCTTTCAAACTGAAAGAGCAGGGAAGGGGGGGGAAGATATCAGATCTCCAGACAATGAAATAAAGCAGCTATCTCTCACATCCTGCAGCGCTCAGGCTGAGGTCATAAGTTAAACAGGACATCAGAATAGGTGATGTAATTTGCTTATTTAGGATCAGAGCATTCAGTGAAGTGAAAGAGACAACCTATTTGAATTTGCAGATAATCCCATAATAAATGCAGGGCTGTTCAGCTGCAGAAACTGCAGATGGAGTCTGAGATTTTTTTTTTTTCCCGTGCACATTTATTTTTGCAGGGGATATAATTGCAATCATTTTTCCCTGCAGGAAAGCCCTGAAACCTCACCTGGGATCAGCCTCCCATTGCGTTAGGTACTGTTCAAACAGGGTCCCTGCCCCACACAGCTTAAAGGCTAAAGGGTCGAGTCAAATAGAGGGTGGGAAAGGAAAGACCGGCCCAAAGGAGGCAGGGAAGTGGCACGGCCACACCGCAGGACCCGGCTCCCCCACTCTACTCCCCCTCGTACAAGAGCAAGGCTTTGGACTCTTGAGCTGAGCAGCAGTTAGGCTCACAAGTAAAGCACAGCTCAGTTTTTCTGAAGATGGACGGGCTCTCCTGGCTCCAAATCTGCCTGCGGAGCCTCAAACCAGCAAGGATTTTACAGCAGTTATAAACCTTTAACAGCGAGGTGCTATAACAGGAGTAATTTATCGGCTATCCCGTACAACACTGAACACGCTGAACCGTCGTGACAAACACTTGCGATATAAAGATTTCAAGCTAACAACTTGCACTGTTTATCTCCTCAGTTTATCACCATTCAAACCGTAACTTCACCCTGTCAGTGCCGCACAGAGCGGCGTTACTTACAACCAGCCCCCTTCCTGAATTTATCTTCTTCGACGCAAGTGTTTTTTCAGTGACAAGAAGTCGGCTCGGCCAGACGCCATACCTTGGCAAAAGGCAGCAAAACGTCCTGGGTAGCTCAGGTTCTCCAAGACGGAGAGCGGTAAGTGAAGAGGCATTGCGCACACTGCCCGGTCAGTGGCTGCAGTCTACACCTTCAATCAGACAGCGCAGAAAAGCAAGATGGAAAAAGCCAAGTCAGTCATCGAGGTGACATCTGCCAACACACGGCCGTTTTCAAGTGTTTCTTGACGAGACCGGAAGGGAGGTTGTGCCCTCCCGCTGTCCTACCAGGCCATACCTGGGGGTCAAGGCATGTCCCACGCACCAGCACCCCAGCTGAGCGAGGGCGGCTGCGGCACCAGGGCTGTGGGAGAAAACCTCCTCCTTGAATGGACGGACCTGTAAGAGGAGCCAAATCTCAACCCCGATGTTTGTATCCAGAACTGTCGCCATCCAGCAGGTCACCTTCTTTAGCAGGTTTTGGGTTGTTTCTTTCTTAAATGCAAGTTCTGTGTTAGAACTTCCTCCAAGTTGTCAGGAGCAGGGGATCACTGATCTTCTGCTCAAGCCAATTCGGTAGCTGACCCCAAGGCTGCTCACAACAGCCCCTGACAGCTCCACAAAGATCTTCCTGACCAGTGTAAGGGACCAGTGTGCTGAATTTATCATGTAAGAATACCTGCCAGCATGCATTTCACATCGCCCCTTTCCGAAGGAGCTACTTTCGGATATCTGAAAAGAAGAAAAGCTGTGTACAAGATACTCAAATGTGTGCAGAGGCGACAGACAAAAGACATTTACATTTCAAATTGAGGGAACGGGTTTATTTCAAAGATTTTAAGGCTAGGAAACGTATGACTTCCCGGGGGGGGGCAGTTGGTGCTGCATGTCACCAGATGACAGAATTTATCTGATATTCACTCAAGCCCCCTAAAACGTTCCTCATGGATGGCAACACCAGGCCTGGCTAAAGCTTCTCCACGACCACCGCAGAGTCCCTTAAGATGCAGGACCTGAGAGACACGCGCCTGGCAGGCCCCAGCTGGCGCAGCCAGCAGCAGACCCCTTTCTGGAGCCTTGAACCAGAGCAACCCCATCGCAGCCCAGCACAGCTGAAAGCAGAAATGCTGAGAAGCCCATGGGTGAGTTTCTCCGTGCGCTTGCTGCTTGAAATCAGACAGACGTAACCGCCATTTGCCATTGTTTTAACAGAAAAAGCCGGTATTTTGGCAGGGTTACAAAGCAAGCCCATTCTTTGTATCTGCAAAAGAGAGACTGTCCATCCCTGCCGAGGGAGCTGACAGAGGAAACATATTTTACAGCAATCTTGGGTACAACATTGAATTGGGACCTATTTTTACCGTGTGCTCTGCACTACACGCATTAATTGTTACAGCAACAATATTTGCTGACATATTGACTCCAATCATTTACAGAATAGAAGCCCAAGAGACAAAACAAGCCCTTGCTCCACGAGACAGGGAGAGCCAGGCAGGATGCCACATTGCTTCCTGTGACACACAGAAAACGCTTATCTGCAATGGATGATCGCCGCCGATAACCCATCTCCAGCGCTCTGGCAAGCGCAGCAGGGCTGTCCTTCGCTGCCGGGCCTGCGGTTCCGACACCGGCTGGCCGAGCTCCACGAAGGCGAGGAAGGAGAGCGGCCGGGGTTACGAGGGAGCGTTATGCGGCCTCCTCCTCCTGCCCTGCACGCACGCAGCGGCACTCGGGTGTTTCTGGTCCCCGGCCTGCACACCATCAGCGCTCCCCTGTACCAGGAGAGCTGAAACCATCGCTCACCCAGTAGCAATACACATTTCTGCAAGGAGGCGGCAGATCTCAGAGCCCTTTGCCAGCCCTGAGGTCTGTAACCCGGTTAAAGACCGCAACAGGCAGCACGGAAGGCACAGCTCAGCAGTTTCAGGATCTAGCCTAATTAAGCCCAATTAGGTTTGCAGAGAATTGGGATGGTTTGGAAAGAACTTGCAAATGAAGCACTGAAGTCTCTCATGGCCGCAGCAGCCCCGGAACACCCTCGCAAGGGCAGAAATTGGCCGTTCTTCACGCGGGCAGTCAATACCCTCCGCACGCACTGCCCACCGCTCCCCCCTCGCGCGCAGACCTGCCGAGCGCTGCGGTTCCAGCACCCCGGGGGGATGCGCAGCTGTAAAAGCTTGGATTCTCCTCGACAGCAACAGCAATGTATTAGCGAAACTTGTCCAGTCTGTAGAGGACAGCTGAACAAAATCAGCTCCAAAATGCCAAAGCCTTAAATGTAGGTAAATATATGATTCAGAACACAGAGCAGTTTGACAAATAATTGCATCTTCCCATGCCTAGCGGTATAAAACACGCAGCTGTTCTACCACCACAATTTACAGGGAAGGCATTTCTCCTGGAAGTAAGAGAACGCTTAGTATATATTCCTAGCCAGATTGATTACCCCTATTTATATTGTAAACGAAGACAGCGCATACTAAAAAGCCATAGAGTTAAACAGTTCCAGACTCCAGATCGTGGGCAAGGGGTCAGTTTTATGTCGTATGCTGCAGCCGTCTGCATTTATTACAGATATCACAGAGTTTTCTGCAGCTTGTTTTTTTGTATGTGTGCTTATTCTTGTGGTATTTCAACAACCGTCAGGAGGAACACTGCTGTTTTATGGGATCTCAGGGAATCGGAGAATCCACAAGGTTTTTTAAAGGTTTTTTTAAACAGCAAAGATGCCAGCGTGCCACTATGTAACAACTGCAATCTGTTCTCGGAACAATAAAACCACAAGACCGAACACAATATCTTGTATCTGAATATATACGTCTATCCTGAAGTAAGATCAACCCGTATTACGCGGATCCAATCCGCATGGTATTATGTCATTCTCCTCTTGGAGGCAACCTGCACAGCTGGCCAACTCTCATTTTCTCTACAAGTTACAGATACAGTTTCAACAGCCGACACCAGATATAAGCAGAGGTCTAGAAAACGCTGTCTGGCACGTCTGCTCACAAGTCATTGCTATTCCTACACCCCTTGTGCAGTTCCGCCAGGCCAGGAGACCCCGTGAGCTCAAGCAAAAGGCACGGAGCCAGACTTCCCTGAAGTGTTCCGCTGGCTTCTCTACTGCTAAGGGAAAGCTCCTTTTCTAGCCAGATTTGCAGTTTCTTCTTTTTCTCTCTTTAAACACTGATGAGAGATGTCGAAGTCGCAAGTTGGTTTATATTACAGTTTTTGAAGGGATAGGTTTCAGCCTGTTACTGTAACAAATACAAGAGTGAAATTGGAAGAGATGGAGATTTGAGCTAACACAATTAAAATTTCTTCTTAAAAACAATCCACAGATATCCAGTGCCAAATGCAATCTGGAGTCATCAACTAGCATGGACATGAATTAACCTAATAGCTTCTGAAAAAAATACAGTCCTAAAAAAATCCTCTTATTAAAGTAATTAAGTGTTATCAGAATCACAGAGCCATAATTAAACATGGTTTATAATTAAAACAGCATGTGTCCTAGACAGAGAACACAGCAACAAAGAGAGTATAACAACCGTGATAGTCAATGCCAAAACACATGCCAAGTACCAAAAATCAGAAAACCAGCAGAGTTTCTAGCAAGCTGTGGATGCAATGCCTCTGCTCTTCTGACTTAGTCATCAGCACTTCTGACGGATGTTAGCACGCTCAGAACTCCTCACAGCTTTGCAAGATGTTGCCAAAGTTCAAGCAGAAATCTTGGGAACCAAGTACAAGACACCGAGTGCAACACCCCAGAAGCTGAAGCAGGGCCTGCTGTGCACAGAACCCCGAGCGAACATGAACTTTAACTCAACCAAGCCTTGTCCTACCTGGCAGCGGCTGAAGATATCTGCCAGGGATACTTGAACGTTGAAGTGCTTCAGAACCTGCAGGGCCTGTTCTTTTGCCTTTTCTGAGCAGTTCACAGAGAAACACCTTCCTTCTGCTACCTGGGACTGCAGCTTCAAAAGACAAGTTGTAAACAAAAAAGACAATAAATGAGGCACTCTGTGCACCACAATCCATGGGATTTTTCTTAATACACTTAGTTTGGTTTGAATCACAAATAATATTTGGAGTTAGTATGTGTTTACCGTCTAAATTTTGATCTAAACAAGCACAATTGGTAATTAAACACTTAGCCACTGCTGCAATTGCTCTGAGACTACTGAAGCACTGCAGTGTTTTAGATGTGTATAAACAGGATTGCCAAAGTCCCCTTGAACTTCGAATTTGGTGGTGTCGTGCCGTCAGAGGTAGCAAGAAGAAACTGAATTTAATCACAGCTTTCATGTGAAACCTGGCCAGATCACACACAGCACGTAAAAGCACAACGATGGAGATGATGCCTGGTGACAGTTTTACCACTTCAGGTTTATACCCCGTTTCACCTGGAGTTTTGAAGTGCTTGACGTGGACAATCCCTCGATGCTTGTTCCACATTTAGCAGAGAAGTCTGTATCTGGGAACAAGCACTGGGAAGTTCCAGACACGTCTTTATGAGCATGAGGAGTACTCACAGCGAGGTGGGATCAGCTACAGGCAAGTCAAGGAGCCTGGCAGAGACATCCTGTCCTTGCGTAGGGCATACAAAAGCAAAGGAACAAAGGGAACCAGACATTTCCCAGGACAGTATTGTACACTGGGAAGCAGTTATTTTCCTTTTGCAATTCCTCCACAGTATTTTGAAGTTAAAGCTTTGCCAAGTAAGATTACGCTGGACGCTGAATTGCCTACTACATCAGCTGTAGGCTGGAGGAGCCACAGTCTGGATAAGGAGCCTGTAGCGTGGCACGGCTGCACTTGCCTCACGGTGTCTCACCATGAGGGTAGTTTTCTTCAACGTTCAGCTATTATGTAGGAAATCAGCAACCTACGTTCTGCAAATACTCCAACTAGCTACTTGAGTAGTCGGGAGCTTTTATATCAATAGCTTGTAACAAAGAAGTCCTGTGCTCTGGCTCACGTGTGTAATCCAGAACAGTTTCACTCCTCCAAATGAATTTGTGAGTAATAACAAAGTGCAAAGGACCTGAAGCAGGCACCACACCATTGCAACCACTGACTTGACGGGTTTGGTATATTCCCACCAACACTGTTTTGAAGCGGCTCTGAACGTCTGGGTTTTGCTTTGTTTTTTTGGTGTATCTATAGGAACACAAAACCTCTACAGCTTCCACAGGGACCCAGGCTTGGTGGCTTCCATTCTCCCCCTTCCAAGCCTGAAGAAATGTCTTTAAGTGTTGAAACTACATCAGTGTGGAGCCAGTCAGTAAACAAGAATTTTTGTGATAAAAAGCATGGGAATGGAGCTGCCTTTCACCTGCCAGTCAGGCCAAACAGAAACACTTTGTTCTGGATTGCTTGGCTTGATTTCCACCCCCGCCCCCAATGGAGAGCAATCACTCTCCCCCCTGACGCGGGGCTGAGTATAAAAAATTTCACCTCGAGCTTTGGTCGTTCAGAACAGCAAACCTCTCAAGACCCTTAACGTAGTTTTTAGTGCAGAAAACACGAAAAAGCCAAGCCAGCTGTTGCATTCACATCTGACTTTTCCTCTTCTCTACACTGCACATCCCAGATCACGCGATGATACAACGCCAGAAAAATGCCAGAAGCTCTGAACACTTACAGTCTGATATGGGAGTCCAGAGGTTAAAATGACTCTTCCTTCCTGTCGGGCAATCTGGAAAAAAAAGTAAAAACCATAATGAACATGGGCTGAAGCTAGGCTGGATTCGAGTTTTCCTTTCAGTCAAAGCAGAGAGAACCTGAACTGGCGATACCGAGTCTTTCTCTCTGGTGTCGACATACGCTAGGCCAAGAGTGGCTGGGTCTGGTTCAACAATACACTTTTGACAGCGACAGCAGCTCAAGGTATTGCTCGCTCAGTTCACGTCCCCTCTCTGCCAACATCCGCCTTGCCTCACGTGTGCTGGAACAAGCTACTTGTGCATCTGCACTGCAGATGGCCCAGGGAACCAATCCACCTTGAAATAATCCTATCAAAAACATTTCTATCTTTTTTTTTTTCCTTTAACCGAGACTATTTCTGTTTCCCCAGTCTGGTTCACAAAGAAGCAGGCAGTTCTGATAGCACAACAATGCACAGGGAAAAAAATAACCTAACCAGGTAATTCCAGGGAAAAAAAAAAGAACCATTAAATGTGTCTGCAAACTTCACAGACGGGAACAGAACAATGCTCACTCCACTCCTTGAAGATAAGACGGCGTTATTCTCCCAGCAGCCCAAGAGCAGACGTACAGAAATTATGCACCCTTTCCGGGCAGCAAAGAACGTCTCCATCAGCGTTTATCACCTCCTGACTTGCAACCCTGCACTTTTATCAGAGGGCTTGTCCGTCAAGGGAAAGGTCTGCACTGAATTAGCAGGGGACTCATTCCGCGCACTTCTGACCTTCGCAAGAGAGTAAGAGACACTTTCAAATGGTTTGGTGCCAAAAGGAGATACTAAATCTGAACTGTAATTCTTCACAAGGATGAAAGTATGACTGATCTTGCTGTGATTAAATGACATCCCGCCCTCCCACCCCCCTCCTGTAGGAGAGAAGTGGTCTCGTGGCCGTAGCAATGGATTCTTATGTGAACCAGCACTTCGGCTCTGCGCGTGCTGGCAAGAGGTTGGCACTTCGAGGTAGGCACAAGGGTATTTCTCGTCGGGCTTGGATTCTGTTGGGAGCCCTCACATTTTTCACTGTTTCCAGATGCGTGTCGTGGAGGTCTCTCTTCTGGGTCAGGGGTTTGGAAGCTCTCTCTGGATCGCTCTTTAACCCTGGCAGGAGGACACATTTGGGATCAGAGTCCTGCTGCACTTCCCGGACAGTCTGACACCACCAAGCACAGCCAGGGAACAGTGAGAAGAACAAACCAAGGTTTTTAAACTCTGTCTAGGATAGCTATTCTCTTAAGACCTACTGGACCTATGGGAACATGAAGCAAGGGGGAGAAGGCTCTGAAGGCACAAACTCCCCATGCAGTCAGCTAAGCAGCCATTTTTCTTCTCTCTTGACCTTTCAGGTAGCCGCTTCCCTCCCTTTTTTGTGGAGTCAGCCTTCGGCTGCCAGTTCCGCACTGAGAAAGTGGTTGGTAACAACTTCTAAAGCATCTTCCTAGAGGAAAATTACCGGTTTCCTTTCAAAATCAACCCTCTCTCTCAATAAAGGAAAAAATCTCCAAGAACAGGGACTGGGAAGCACCAGCAGAGCCCCCCATGCTGCATGCAATCCTGCCAGAGCAGTCCAGGTTCCCGAACAGCCCCGCCAACAAACCACCCTCACCGCACGTTAGCAAGTGAAGTCCAGTAAGGCAACGGCAAAAGTTCACCATGGTGACTTGCCGACAAGGGAAAAGAGATGTGAAATTCCTTCAGACCCATGTGTGCTTCAGGGTAAGTGAGGATTTCACAGATGGAACACTCCATTCTGAGTTCCTGCATCCAGGGTTAATTAGTTCAAGCTTGATAAATCCCCTTATCTAACTGGCTCTGCAGAGACAGGCAAAGAACATCAAATAAAAAGGAGAAAAGCAGTAACTCTTCCAGCATGTTTTTCCACCTCTGGAACAATGACTGGGAGAAGCACGCAGAGCCAGAAAAGCCATGTGATAGCACACATCTGACTGAAACCACGGAGGATATGTGCCGGAGAAAAGGGCACAATTCCTTCTTTTCCTCTGAAAGAAATAACGGAAGGCTGTGCTGGGGCCATCTGGGAGATGTGTGCTCGGAGATGCAAATATACGTGTTGGGGTGGGTGTCAGGGACTTGTGCTCCATCCCAAGTGCTGCAGAGAGGGCACTGGCCTCAGTTTCACAATCTATTAAAAAGATAATATCAACTTCCTCTGGAAAAGGCTTAGACCTTCTGGAGAGAAAGCACTCCCTAATAACTTGGTATTATTATTTAGCCCTTAACGTGCCTGTCTGTTCAGCCATCTTTCATCTTGCAGAGATGAATGAACTCAAATGAATTACTACAAGAGAGACCTGGAAGGGCAACGACTGATGAGAGAGGGCAGAGAGCGGCTCTATGTTTTGAAGCCAGCCCCAGCGGCAGAATGATTCGTGACAACCTAAGGGATCCTGAATTAAGGCCAAAGGTTTCAAGAAACAGCAGCACAAGGCTGTAGATTTGTATGTAGATATGTAGATTTTAAATTTCCAACTTGCCAAGCCTGTGCACGACATACCTTGGGCAATGCTACACATCCTTGGAGAAGCAAACTGCAGTGCTCCCTTTGCAAGGCAGCACGCCAGGAAAAGCTGTGACTCTCTTGCAGTGGCAGAGGAGAAGCAGTGACCCTGAGCCTGGGCCAGCAAGGGCCCCGTTCAGACAAAAAGGGACAGAAAGCATCTGCTCCAGGATGTGAGCTGGAAAAGCACCAAGACAAGGATCTACTAGAGAAGGGGATCACAAACCTCGATCCAGCCCTGAAGCCCCCTACCCATTATCTCAGACTCTTTTAAAATAGCAAAACAAGAGCTTAATAGCTATGAACGCGCTCCGTCCAGTCCTGCAGTGCACTTGCTGTACTGTACTGCTGGTATTTCAACCCTAGGCTTCTCTTCAGCATTCCTGAAAACCATAAATTGCACAGAATTATTCCATTTCATAACGTGGCCTTAACTACCAGACCAAAACCATCCCCCCAATTTTGTTTCTTAATGCAGACGCATTTGTATCAAGGTCTCCAATGAAAGACATTCTCCTCCTGCTGACCAAGTATCACAAGCAAAGACTTGATTTTAAAGGCAGAACAGTTCTTCATCTGTCCTCTGTGAATTTACTCCGCAGACTGGTGGGGAGATAAAAGGTCTAGCAAACCTGAAGAATGTCATTTACATCAAAAATATGGAAAAAGACATTCAAAGCTGAGACGAGATCAGAGATTAGATTCCCCCACTACATGAAGCTGTGCTCACTGCAGTATTAGAGGTCCCCTTTATGTCCCATGGCTCCAAACCAGTCCAGGGCAATTCAGATCCAGGTACACATTGCTCCAACTTGCTCCTGAGATCCATCCAAGCCTTGCTCTCCTCTCCGACTCACTGGTTCACCGAGAGTTTTGGGGCAGTAGGTGTAACCTTGCAAGGGAACCTTCTACACCATGGGAGCTGCAGGAAGCCAGTTCTACCAGCCTTCTGGTTATTATCTGACTTCAAAAGATACCAGGTTTGCCTTAGCGTGCAAATTATTCTTAGAGATGAGGATGATTTTGAAGACCAAGAGCACAGTCCATTCAAAAAATAGAACAAAATAAAACAAACCAACCCACAACTCAACTGATGGGGCTTCCACCAAGTTTCTTCTTAGAAATTAGTGACCTAAGAAACTACTAACATTTTCTTAGAAGCTTCTGCTCCACTCCTGAAGTACAACAACATTGCAAGATCTACTGTAGTCACTTCAGGCTGGTGGGTGATCCTTTAAGGTTAGCATGAGAAGCATCCCACTGCTTTACCTGAGGAACACTCACTGAAACTTTCCCACCTCCTTCCAATTATCTATCTAGAAGGCCTAAAAGATAGGTTTGAGACTTTCTGCAAAGAGAAGTTTGCAAAAGACAAGCTGGAAGACCTGGCTAGAAACGCAACAGGCATAGGGTGTGATTTAAGTACAGAAAAATGTATTAATTGGAAATAACATGTTGCTTATAGGAATAAGTGCAAATGCAAAGGGTGGCTTACCCCAGTAATGGCAGTTGCACCCACAGAAGGATGACGCATAAGAGAGATCAAATCTCCGCATTCTTTACCAGATGGAGTCATTCTTTACCTTGGGATGGAGTCAGAAGCCCCTGGTGAGGAAGGGCTGGATACACACAGCTCTTCTCAAGAGAGGCCTCCCTGTTTTGCCACACGGCGGGGAGCCAGGCTTGGGCCAGTCCCTCTAGAAGGGCTCACCCAAAGCCCTCCAGAAGGGCCTCCTCCCAAGGTGAAAGACCAGAGCAGTGCTGTCAGGCAAGGACATGTTTCACAGAATCCCATACTGGTGGGGGTTGGAAGAGACCTCTGGAGATCATCTAGTCCAACCCCCTGCTAAAGCAGGATCCCCCAGAGCAGGTTGCACAGGATGGGGTCCAGCTGGGTTTGGAATCTCTCCAGAGAAGGAGACTCCACAACCTGGGCAGCCTGTCCCAGTGCTTGGTCACCCTCACAGTGAAGAAGTTTTTCCTCATGTTCAGATGGAACTTTCTTTGTTCCAGTTTGTGCCCGTTGCACAAACTGGACACCGGGAACCACTGAAAAGAGTCTGGCCCCTTCCTCTTGACAACCGACTTTTAGATAATTATAAGTATTGATGAGATCCCCTCTCAGTCTCCTCCAGGCTAAACAGACACAGCTCTCTCAGCCTTTCCTCATATAAGAGATGTTCATCTCCTCTCATCATCCTCGTAGCCCTCCACTGGACTCTTTCCAGTAGTTCCCTGTCTGTCTTGAACTGAGGAGCCCAGAACTGGACACAGAACTCCAGATGTGGCCTCACCAGGGCAGAGTAGAGGGAGAGCAGAACTTCCCTCAACCTGCTGGCCACACTCTTCTCCATGCACCCCAGGACACCACTGGCCTTGGCCACAAGGGCACACTGCTCATCATGGAGGGCTGCTTGTCCACCAGAACTCCCAGGTCCTTCTCCACAGCGCTGCTTCCCAGCAGGTCAGCCCCTAACCTGTCCTGGTGCTGGGGTTATTCCTCCCTGGGTGCAGGACCCTACACTTGCCCTTGTTGAATTTCATTTGGTTCCTCTCCAGCCTGTCCAGATCTCACTGAATGGCAGCGCAGCCTTCTGCTCTGTCAGCCACCCCTCCCAGTTTGATATCATCAGCAAATTTGCTGGGGGTACACTCTGTCCCCTCCTCCAGGTCACTGATGAATAACGGGAAATTATTCCCGTGGTGAATCCCCCCAGCTGTCAATGCACAGGCTTCTGAAGTCAGGTAAAGGAGCTCGTCCGGCACACCTAGTCCAAATTTCATCCCCCAGCTGCAGACCTGCTTTGCCAAACACCCACGTGCATTGTGCTACAGCAGTCAGGGTCTAAACCTAACGCGGTAAAAATGTTACTGCCACCCCACGGAATGAGAAGCCCTGGAAAATGACTCAGTGCCCATACTTGGACACAAAGCTGCTGTTCCCAGAGAGGCTGGTGCTCATCACCAGGGGCTAAAATGTTTCTGTAAGGATGGACTGTGAGCTCTTTGCCTTCAACACAAGGACAGATTTAACCAGAGAAATTTTCAGTAAGATTTCCTACTATTTTTCCATTTGCAAAAATGTTCTATGTCTGCACTTATGACAGATAATTTTTAATCAGTCATTTCTCCAGTCAAGCCCTAATTAAATGTCACCATTAAATATGCAGAATGCAAACCGATGCCATCTCACAGCAGCTAAATATGGGCAAAGAGGGGAATACACTGGCTCGTGGTGTCCTGCTCCCACGGGCCAGCAGATCTGAGATCGCAGATCTGGCACGATAAACCTGCCATGACAAGTGTTGTCCAAGATAAAACGTTTAGCCAATAACAGCAGCACAACAAGAAGTGGTACAGAGGACACAGACTTCAAGTTTAGCCTGGGGATGGGGTTTTTCAAACCAATTACTGCCACACGCCTTAGTCTAAATGAAAAAATAAAAATAAAAATCCACAGCTGCCCAAGCACAGCCTACAAAGCTCTCAGGCTTTTAAGTTTGATCTCAGATAACAAAGGGTGAAGGACAAGACTCATCTGCCTACCTATACTTGAAGTCACTTCAACAACCAAGAGGAATGAGAACACTAAGGAGCAAATGCCAGGTGATTCAGGACTTCTTGGCACAGGGAGATGGGTAACGTGGTTGATAAGTCATTTCAGTGAAAAGACTTTAACGAAGAACAAACACGAACTCTGTATGCACTGACATGTTCCTGGTGACACTAGTTTCAGACTGTGTTGGGACAACACCCAAACTCTATCCTGTGTTTGGTGACCAGGATCCAAACCCTTCTCCTGGCTTTTGCAATAACATTTACAAGTTTTTGGGCATAGGGTGGTCAACATTCAACTTTTATTAAATCAGGACTAGCCAGATATAAAGCAGGGTGGGAGGAGTCTATTTTTATCTTTGATTATCCAAGCACAGATCAAAGGCTCTGCAATACAGTAACACTCCAAGGGCTTTTGATAGTGAAAGGATGTTTGTCCGGTCACCATAGAGAAAGCAATGTAAAACATCCTGTCCGTGGCACGATAAGGTATCAGGATGAGAAGCGGAGACGGGGCTCTGGGGGGAGGCAGTGAGAACTAGTTTGTTTAAATGACTTGTGCAAGTTTGGCAGAGACGAGATATTAATTATTTCTGCAGAAGTTAGAGCCTGCCCAGGATTCAGGCCAAGCAGAGATCTGAAGAGGAAACATCCTGTGCACCAGGCTGGGTGATCAGTGCACATTTGATAGCAACACACTGTGTGGGCTGGCTATCTCCATTTCTGGCATAGTAGAAGTATGTCTGAAATGAAGAAGCGTGTGTCTCTCCTCCAAGAGGCAGAGGGTCAAAACTGTTATGGGAGTCCAGATCAATGTTCATTGTCCCTGTGCAACATAGAGACTCTTCCTTTGCCAAACATTTCACTGCAAGTTGTGGCTGATCACCTTTGAGTCATCTCACAAGGTGGTGGCCAGCTGGGACATTATATGGCAAGTTTATCGTGCTCCAAGGAGCGCAGATGGGAACCATAAGCACACACGGGCGCGTGACCAACCTCAGCAGCTTTCCTATGGTCATCCTCATTCTCCAGCATCCGGACATCTACACCAAGGCAGCGGAGGTAGCGCCCAAGGCCTTGCAGCATGTTATCGCAGACCACGCTGAACTCCTTTGGGGAGATGGGAGCAGGGGGACACGAGGTCTCCTTTCTGGATCCTGTGCATTGCTACAGAAAGGAAAGAGATCCGTAAGCAGCAGAACAGGCCGATTTCCAGTACATTTGTGTTTTGCCTCCCTGCATTCACCCACCATGGCAAATCCAGCTGTCCCCTTCCACCTGTATTACAATTTCCTCCATGCTCTGCAACACCTCTAGTTCCTCCTTCATCTCCTTTCTACATCACCCTCCGAGCACTTGGGCAGGAGGCAGCACATGATGGGGCTAGTTCGGAATTAGCCATTCACTCATCTGCAGCCTTTCCCTGCAGAAATGCTCTGCACAGACACTCATTTTTATGAAGTCACAGAGACACGTCCTCAAGACTGCTATTCCCCTATCCAATTAGATTGCAATTAATATACATGTGCTGAAGTTATGATTTGGGAAGGGGATCTGACAGAGGGAGAAACAGGTAGACAAAGCAACCACGTCAGCTTTGTTATCTTCGGAAGTTTAAAAATAGGCAGTGCCTGAATTCTGTTTATTTTATTTCAAACGTCTGCTGCTGGGGCAGTTCCTGCAGTTGGAGATTTTGTCGTTGGGAGGCTCCCAGAAGTACAATAGCTAAATTCATGGAGAAGGGAAGTTATTAAGGAACCTCCAATGTTCAGCTTTGCCTCCAGAACTTGGATCAGCTGGGATGACCGCAGGACACAGCCACCACCTATGCAGGGCTGCACTGTCCTTTGAACAAGGGAGTTACTGCAGCACGGCAGATCAGCTCTGCAGGGGTTGACTCAGACCTGGGAATGCCGTGGCACACCATGCGGATACCCCTGGGGTGACCGCGTGAACTAGCTCAGGTCTGAGAGCTCAACCTGTGTGATGCTGCACCTCCCAGAAGCTGGTACGTGCACTCTGCAGCGCTGGGTAGACTGGGCTGTCACCAGCTCCTGCAAGGACCTCGGTTGATGCAGCTGTGCCCCGAGACATCAGAGCGCTGAGATAACGGATCAAGCTGAGCCTTCGATGCCGAGGTAGTTGGAAGACACTAACCCTGTGCTGCTGCTTCTGTTCAAACAGATGTAAAGGAGCAGCAGCTGGCTCTTAGCTAGTGTTTATTCAATGGCCAGCAATGTCATATGTAGCTTTTTTCTCACGTTTCATGCCAGCAGAGAGCAAAAAGCTTATAAAGGAGGATAGTGTCATTAGCCCCAGTTCAGATAGTGGACCAGGAAATGCTGGGAAAGAGAGCTTGGAGTCATGCAGGAAGCAGCACCAGGAGAAGTCTGCTTTTTTGAGTCCCAGTCCAGGTTTTACCAACTACCTCTCGGTTAATGAATCGGACTGTACAGAACACAAAGATGACCTGTGAGTTCACAAGGTAATTCAAGCCTGAAGTACTTACTTTTCCCATCCCAGCAGCAGCCAGTCAGATCTGTTGTAATGTACAATATTCCCAGGAACACAGAGTGCTTAGGAAACTACTGAGCAGCTTTGTGTTTTACTGACTGACTAAGACTAATGGGATATTGTACATTTACACACTCTCGATAAGGAGGATCCTGAAAAGGTGGCTATAATCGATAGCATCTCAGTCCAACCATGCAGCATGGACTTCAGGAGCTAAATACACATTTGGGACTACTCAGAAGGACACATAGCCATGGTGAGTCTTCTCAGTTAATAAACAAAACTGGTTTTCTGCTAATGTTTTCATAGGTGCATAAACAATCAGATGGTTGCATTTTAAAAGTAAAACTTTATGAGTGAGAGAGAGGGACCAGTCATGTTCCAAGATACTTAAGCAGAGTCACACAGCTCCAGGTTATGGCCAGTGGGGTTTGAAGGCTCTGTCACACCATACGTCGCAGGGGGAACCAGCCATGGAGTTTGTGGTGGTGGGCAGGGAGACAGGGACAAGCCATCACCAGAAAGACTTTTTTGATCGATTGCTTGGTTTTAACTTCGCAGACTTCCACTCCAGACACAATGAAGGAGGCATTCCCAGTGTGAAACCAAAGGGCAGCAGCTCAGTTAAAAGCAAAAGTAAGGAAGTCAGAGTTTTGAAACCTTATTGATGCAACACCTAGGCCACAGAATTCAACCCCACACCCCTGAGGAAGTGTGGAAGGACCATTGCTACCAGCAAGGTTAGCTGGATTCTACCACATAGATGTGTACCAACATTTTGCGCAGACAAACAAACCTAAAATTGCAGGGGAAGCTGAACCAAGGCACGCAAAGGAGAAAGCACATCTTACCAGTGAAGGGGAGGAGCGAGGAAGATGTTTGCTGCAATAGTCCTGAGAACAGACTACAAACAGGCATGCCACGCATAGCTAATAGTATGACTGAGAGACAAGACAACGTATGATTTGCAGGGGTCTTGAGCAACACGCAGCCCTTTGAAGATGTTTACAAACCTGTCCAGAAGGTGACGGTACTTCTTGTTTATTCAGCTGCTTCTTTGCCCTGGGTTTTATGCTTGGTTTTCCCACCAGACTCTCAGTCAGGTCTGAACTCAGACCAAAGCTCGCTGGGTCCTTACAGAGTTTCTCATAGATCTCCAGCAAACAGTACGCATCTGAAGCTGAAAATAAGGGAATATGAGCCTCAGCTGGTTTCATTCAAAAGTAAAACAGAGGCTTTCCTGACGCAAGGAAGAGGCCTCACCTTTGTAAATACCACTGAACACCAACAACCTGTGAAGCTCAAACTTACTAATGTCATACCCCGCACTCTCACTGATTCAGCGAGCGTGATAACCTACACACGATCACGAGTCGAGGCAGAAAAGCAACAGGCCCTCTGCCATCTCTGAGTCTAACGTAATGCAAATTGTAGTGCACCTCTTCAAACCACCGTGTAAGATAGCTTCGGCCAACCCACGTTACGCTCCATTGTTACTGAGCAGCGGCTTGCCCATGGTTTATTACCGCATCTCAGCTATGGGAAGGTAACTTCCCCATTAGATGTAGTATCTTAAAAGTAATAGCTGAGTTGTTTGCAATCACCAGCCCACACGCACTGCCATGCGGCCTCTGTTCCTTGCAACGGGAACTGTGGAAGTCTCCAAGCCAGTTTTACAAGTCCTAGTGATTAACTTTTGTGGGAACTGTGTCAGCTTCAAGGGTAGCTGGATTGAACAAAGGGCTGGATCGCTCCAGCAGACTGTCCTTTGATGCCCCAGGAAAGGCTTCAGATCCAGACTTCTGACTCTGGGGTAAGCAGCAATAAACCCCACTGGTCCCTCCACAGTCCCAGTGCTGTGCTGCAGTCTCTGACACCATGCCTACCCATTCATAACCCTGCTCTAACCAGCACTTCACTATGACAAATGAACACAGCACTCGTTTCCCAGAAAGGCTGTGAAATGAGGCAGAAGGAAGTGGACCTTCTTCCTTTCAGGTACTGAGAGGAGTTTCCACTGAGATGATGTTTCATCAGACAAAACCTGCAAAGCGCAGGAATTCTTTTAGAAAGGAAACAGTGACTCACTGGACAGTTTAAAATTCAACCATTAAAGCCATGTCCACAAAAGGACAAACATAACCTGTGCTGGCTTCTCTGAACAGGAACTAATCTGCAAAGCCATTTTCTTCGTTCGCTACTTAAATTTCCTGGTGACAGACAACAGACAAACACAGCCTGTGGTGGACAATCTGTAGCACCTTGCCACAGAGTCAGTGCCCAGACCTGCATAGAGGATCTGTTCCTCTCGGAGAGGCCGTTTCTCCCAGTTAGACAGCTGCTCTGTTTTATCTAGAGGTTTCCCCAGCACGTGTTGCACCAAGAGGCTGAGTCCTTTCTCCGGCTGCCTGAACCCTCTATCCTCATAGCTCTGCTCCGGGGACAGGACATCGACCTTCCGGCCACCCTTCTTCCAGTCAATGGAGCTCTTCTGCAGCTGATGGAGAGAAAGAGACATAAACCACATGGTTATAAAACAACTTCTACATCACCTTCTATTCCAGAGGGTGGGACCACACGGCAACCCTATCATCTTCATCTCTTGCCTGGCATACTGAATCCCGTTGTCTCAGACAAGGGCTGGGATGGCATTAGATATATACGGCGTCTGGTTATTTGTTTAACAAACACACTTGCTGGAAAGAAATCTGTTTCATAGCCAGGGAAGGAAAAAAAGGGCATTGTTGTACAGCATTGCATCAGAGCAGTGGGGCTGTGAGTGACTGCTCAGAGGTCTGCAGGGTGCTCAGCCGCGCTGGAGGCTGTTGGGCACCAACTCAATAAAAGACCAGCAGCACCTTTCTCCTCCTGGTTCCAGTGATAAAAGGTTATTCCTGCAAGACAGTGGGCAACAGCCTTTCTGCAGTTGCCATTTCTCAGATGAACCTGAGGCAATAGCTGTTGGGAGGTCCTTCAGACCCTGCAGCACTTCCCAGGTTAAGCTATCAGTCCCAAAGATCTAGGTTTACCCCAACCCACAGCCTTAAACACACTCTGCAAATTTTTCCCATGAAAACGTTGTCCTTAACATTTCTGCAGACTGCTAAAAACTGTGTGCTAACCCAGAGACAGCTGTGCTTCAGCTGAACAGAAATTCCTGTGCTGAATCCAGCAGCAGCCCTCCTGAAACATTACGAGTTCACTACAAATCATTAACTCCATAATATCTGCTTCAATACTGCATGATCATGGAATATCAGCATTTCTACAAGGATTTACTCTTACCAAGTTCAAGTATGACTTGTGCTCAGAAACATCATCCCAGCTGAATGAAGCTATGTCTCCATTTCAATTGCCTTTTCATAGCTTTTGTAAAGGCTATGAAAAAAGTTATTAGTATATCTATTTTTTAGTTGATAAAAACTAAAGGCTTCTGTCTTTCTTTACAGAACCACATTGCCCTTGACACCACAAGTGGAAGACGTCTGTTTGCTCATTTAGCCATCTCCCTGCCCATACAGGA
This sequence comes from Aramus guarauna, assembly GCA_013400195.1. Classification (NCBI taxonomy): domain Eukaryota; kingdom Metazoa; phylum Chordata; class Aves; order Gruiformes; family Aramidae; genus Aramus; species Aramus guarauna. Next base: position 601,252 of record VXBL01001977.1, on the reverse strand, counting down.
TACAAAAAGACAATGCTGTGAAGTCACGACAGTTATCTACGAGCACACGCAGGAGACACGATTTTCCATATCTTCATGTGTTCATCCTTACTTGTTTGTCTACTTTGAGCAGGTCCACCACACCTTGCGCTTGCTTATCTGTGTCTTTCAAAGCAGACCACGTGGCTGCAAGGCTCTTAAGGTCTCCAGACATCCCATAACCTGGAGAAAGAAAAAGAAAACAAAACAAAAAAACCAAATTACACAGGTAGGAAAACTCAAATCATGGCTAATGCACTGCAGCTTTTTCTAGTTCAGGGTCAAGATGCTGACAACGTGTATAAACATTGGTGGGCAGACTGTTCAGAGAGGGGACAAGGCAGACTCCCCTCTCTCCTGTTCCCAGGAGATACTCTTGCAGATCAAGATTGGGAGAGAAGAGGCAGATGAAAAATGCTGAGTTTAAGCTCAGTTTACTTAAAATCTGCTTGGTCCGTGAAAGGCAATTATGAATTTGCCCTTGAACTCCAGGTTTAACAGCCCCTGCCAAAAGCCTCCAAACAGAATCTAAACCCAGGTACGTTAAGCTGGAGAGCTCTGGAGTGCGGCAGAGTGGCTTTGGGGCAGGGCCAGAAAATCCAGAGAGCTCTGCATGACGGGCTTCCCTAGACCTCTCCAGGCTGGGCACATGTTGGGGTTTGGTATGGAACTCAGACAATCCCAAGTCTGAGGGGGGAGGCTAAATCAGAAATCTTGGGTCTGGTCTGAACTGGGGAGGCATTTCTATCAGTCCCCCTTCCACCAGTCACCCTGCTTCCTGGCATCTGAATACCCAGGGCTACAAAAGCTGGTCCCATGATAAGTTGACTGAGAGAATGCCAACCCCAGGAGGACCCAGGAATTACACAAACTAAGCTGTGTAAAGACCCAAGGTGGGGAGAAAAGATGCATGTTACCTAGTTTAGTGATGGCTGCATCTGAATAGAGCATCTGGATGAAATGGGGAAGCTTCTCCTTCTCACCCTCGGTCTCAGCTTGCTCGAGGAGCCGTGGCAAGTCAAGCAGGAACACCTCATCCTTCAGAGCGATCTGAAGGAGGGAGACACGGGGCTTCCCGACCATGCCGAAGGAAGGCCTCCACTCCATGTCAATGCCAACAACCTGCCCAGGCTGCAACACAGACAAAACCTTCTTCACTTAGAGACTGTCTGCACTCGAAAGTAGCCTGGACAGTCCCAGAACTATTTCCTTTCCACCTCTTTGCTACTGTGCAAACTACTACAGAGACAAGTGGCTTTCACAGCGCACCCGAGTTCCTCCTGCAGGGACCTTTCCTTGCGCAGCAATTCCCACCGTGTTCCCCCATCAGACAACCCAAAGGAAGGAGCTGTCCCTGATGCGGGGAGGGAGACACTTGACGGCAGGGGCCCACACGCAACCCTGTGTACCAACCTGCTATGAAGTTTGTGCTCCTTCACCCTGCAAACTAAATACCAGAGGAACACTCACCTGCAGCACCTTTTCCCAGCACTGCTGCGTCTCTTCCCAGGTCTGCAGAAAGTGAATATTTGCCCGTGGAATAGGAATCTGGTAATAATCCTTCTTCTTACTCTCATCATAACTGTCTGCTTTTGCAGCTTCTTCTACCCTGCACAGAACCAGATGCAACAGCTTTAAGCTATGCAATGAGAGGGACTCCTGGACTGGAGGAACATCAGGAAGTCTTACGTCCCTTATTTCACCCTGGCCCTCTATGTCCCCGTGCCACTCAACTCCTTCTCTTACCCTCCCTTTCCTCACTTCCCCTGCAATCTCAGTCCCTTTCATCTTGATCCATCCTCTCTTTTCATCCCTATCACATAAATGACGCTGTATCTGCGACCTCACCATGCTCATGCACCGTACCCGCTGCAGAGAACACCCAAACCAAAACACTTGCTGGAGTTAAGAGTCCCAGGCCCTGTCCTCAGCGCTCAGCTCTCTTTCCCAGAACTGACACAACTTGGATGACAAAGTTGGGCAGCTGTTTCCACATTCAGAGATAACACACTTTAAATTTACTGCTTTTTGCCTTCGAGGTTAACATGGAAGTCTGCTAGCTCCCACGGTGGAATACATAACAGGGAAGTTGGCTCTGACCAGCGCTGTGTCCAAACAGGAGCTTCACACAGAAACTGGCTCAGAAAGGGACTCTCAGGCTGCTCCACACTAAGATCACTACCGGCCGGGACCGGGTGAATCTGCCTCATTATTTTATAGTGCAATGGCTTGGGAAGGCTTCACGGACCTCCCTGTTGCTATCCAGCTTTTTCTCCTCCAGGCCCTTCCCTGCAAAATGCCCACATGGGTTGCACAAGAACATTTATGCTACGTTGCACAGGGATGAAATGAGAAAAGTTCAGAAATAAAGTTTCAAAATCTTCTATATCAAAGGGAAAACAGCCAGCTGAACCCACAGACCGAGTGCCTTGCTTGTGCTACTCCTCCCATTTGGGTTTCAGATGGCACCACACAGAGAAATTCAGTATCTGTGTATTAATACCCTGGGAATGTTGGAAGATGCCTGCAGAAATGAGCTAACTGATTTCCTACAACAGGATCTTACACAGCACATTTTCTTTTCAAACTGCAGCAGAGTCTCTTGAAATGGCCTCGTAACTGGAAGGTCAGCATATTGCTCTGCTGCCTCAGCCAGATGATGCAATCAGAGGAAAGAAACTAATAAAAAATGTCCAGCTATTTTGGACATGTCACAAATTTCTGGATAGTCTCTTTCCCATAGAGACTTCAACTGGTTTATTATTTCAGAAAATATTTACTAACCTTATGTTTAGGGGACTGTGTGACTAATTTTGTAGCACAGCAGCTTTCACTGTACAAACACTCTTTTCCGTGGGTTTGTGTGCATGGGGAAGTCAATATTTGTGTAAAATATTTAATGAAGGTGTGCAGTCTCAGGTCTCCAGGAATATTCTCACCTGCAGTGTTCAGGAGCCGCATGTGGTATCACCAGTGGCAGAGATGACGTCATTTTTATGCTGGTACCACCTCGTTCTCTACAGCATGAACACCCTTGCTGGGAATCTGCTGCTTTGTTGGCTCAATAAATAAGGCAGACAGACTGTTTTATTAGTTTCTATGGCTCCACTGATTTTATAGCAGCTACTGCAGCAGGTACCATGACTGGATGAGTAAACTGGGGCACAAAGGGTTTTACTCATCTGTCACAACTCCTAGTGAACAGCAGAGCACATCCTAATGGGCTTGCCTTCACTCCACCCATATACGACACGGGATTCCCAGAGCAGAAAGATGTAGTGATGTGGTTTATCTTTCTAGATGCTCAGAGTCTGTGGCAAAGTCACACTCCTGTTAACCACCCCTTTGTGTTTTGAGGGATTACACCTCATGCAAAAACCTTCTGGCTCCCAACTGGCGGCTGGTGCAGCTGCAGGAGGGAGGAGGAGAGCAGCTCCAGCAATGCATCGGAGCTAAGCAGAAGCATGTCCTAGACAGACAAGAGTTTCCTGTGCTCCAAGAAATCCATGTGCCATCTGGAGAAGTGGGCCATTGCAGACAGTGTTTTGAGGGTGATTACATCTGCGTCATATTTCCTGAGATTACACTGGGCTTGAACATGAAAAAGAGCAGATCTGCACTAGGAAGAAGATCAGATCCATGAAGCTCAGCGCATGAACTGTTCAAGGCCATCTGTGAGACCCTTCCCAAATCATCAGCATTAAAAAATACTAATACTCTGTGTTCTCATTTACCTTCTATGTAATTTAAGTTAGTCCAATCTATGCTCCAAAAATACAGTTTTTAGTTATGAAAGCTGCAGGTTTCACATAAACACCTCTTCCAGGAGATGGAAATTTGCTGTAATATTGAAGACAACAAAGCTGATGATAAGCCTGTTAGAGCAGGTAACTTTGCTCAGTCTCAGGCTTGGTCTTCTTAAAGCAGTCTCCTCATCCCCTAGCGAGGTGTCGGCATCACCAGGCAGCCACGGACAGATCCTGACTGAGCTGGAGTTCATAATTCTGACACACGACACCAGCAGAAAGTCCTGCACTAAGAACAGAAGGTAAAAGGAAGCACCCAAATCACCTGCATAAACTGCATGTTCTGCAGTAACAGGAGAAAGCCCCAGACCAGGCGAGGTAGCAGATGAGCATGGGCATGCAGACTCGTGCGACAGCCGTGCCAAGAGGGACCCTGCCTCTGCGTCTCACACCAAGAGCACGGTGCTGAAAGCGTCCAGCTGGCTCCCCTGGGAGCAGCTATCATCGACTTTCTGCTGGCTTTATTCCTCCCCAAACAGGCAATGTATGATGTCATCATCAATCCTCCTGGACACACAGTCCATTTCAAGTCAGATTCAGATTCCATCATACACACTGAGAAGTTCAGCTCCATACAGGAAGTTACACCCTAGTAACTATGTTTGCAGGATGCTAAAGGTACGGGCTATCAGCTTGCACAACTCAGGAGTGGTCAAGACTTTCCCACAAACTTTCCTCTAATCTCACCTGGCTTCTGAACTAGAAGCACCAATCTCCATGCTAAAAGAAACCCCAACACGTTTCACTGGTGAGGGTCAGAGAGAGACATCAGGCCAGTCAAGCACAACACCGTGGAAGAAGGTGATTGATGTGTACAACAACGGAAGACTCCTAAGGGACCCAAAAATTATCACGGCTTCCTCTCTCTGTTTTTGAAAAAGCCTGAACCCTGCCTGGAAATATGTGATTGCTCCTCAAATGGCAGCAAGGCTTTGAGCTCTGCTGCACTCCAACTCACAGCCCAGAGCTCTCCTGCATTTGCATTGCGCATTCAGGGGTAAGTCCTCTTCTGGGCACAGAATCCAATTAGATGAATTCCTGCACATGAATGAGTGGAAAAAATGCTGCTTGATTGCAGCAGGCCAGCAAGGTGACTGTGGAATTACTCTGAAGCCCAGGACTGTGGTAGCCTGCAGCCTTGCAGGAGTTCAGCTCAGGAACATGCGTGGGCACAGAGGCTCCCGGGCTGCGTGTTGATGGATACCAGCCAGACCTCATCCGTCCCGGGCTTCCCCATCTCCCTTGCGGTCCTAGGTGAGATCCTACCAGGACCCTCACGCAGTATCATCTGCAAGCTCTGCAGTCCCTCACGACTTGCAGTAGCCTGCATATGTGCAGGCCTTCCTGCAGGACAAAAAAGGGTTTAAAAAAGGGCGTGAAACACAGCTATCTCTGAATAACTTGCTTAAACATCTCATGGACAGAGTCACTGAAGCAAAGCAGATACATCATCACTCACATGAGTATAAAAGTGAATTACTGGGGCTCACCAAATCATTTGCATCGAGCCATTTTTCCAAATACAGCCTTTCCGAATCCATACTGCACAGCTGAGCAACTGCCTGGGATACCGTTGCACGAAGAGAACGATCCTGGGCCATTTCCTCAAAGAGACACAGCACAGAAACCCAGAACCAGAAATACAAAGGCCTGGTACTCCTCCAGACTTGGCTTGCTCTGGGGATCAGACAGCTCCTAATAGTTTAGGTGGCCGTATGTGCCTTCCTAAATTTTGAACCTCTTTTCAGCTTTGCACAGCTTTGTCTACACACAGCACGGGCCCTGGCCACCCTCTTCCCTCCATTCTTCCCCTCTGCTCCTACACCAACAGGTTCACCGGGATCCTTGACCGAGGCTGTTTGCACAGTTCTGTGCACTTGAAATCAAGGAGTTGTAAGAACTCTTCTTTATATAAGGATTTTTAATTTTATTTTTTTTTTAAATCTCTGCCTTTGTACTCTTTTTTCAAGTCGCACAACGGGATGAAGCTCCCGTCGGGGGAGGAACTGCGGCTACTGCAGGCTAATCTGCTGCACACCACAGAGGGGTCCCAGCGCGGGAGAGGAACCATGGCACTGTGCTATGGGGAGCAGTAGAGGAAGAAAAGGGGACAGAGACTAATTAGGGTCTTAAGCTTACTTGGTAAATTTGAGCCAGAGTCCGGTTTTAATCCAAATTCAATTAATGCCACTCTTCTGGGATCTGACCCCAAATGTCAAAAATTCCCATTACTTCTGAAAGTTTTGGATGAGGCAAAAATTACAGACTGGGATGAAAAATGGCTTATGAGCCGTCAGAGGCAGAAGAAAATCAATGCAATTAGAAAAATTTTAGGAACTTTATAATTATTTTCTTGGCCATAAGTCTTCCAAAAGGCATTAAACCGGATTACAGTACAGTGGGGGACGTATATAGAAAACTTTGACAGAGGTGTAATCAACTCAGTAAAATAGACGCATATTCAGGTCCTACCCACCTCATTTCATTTGCGCTGTTGATCTGGCAGAGGGAGCCTGAAGACCCCTCTGCAGCATGAAGCAACCTCATACAGCTTTGAAGTACTCCAGAGTCAGTTTAAAATGTACCTTTCACAGACATTTCCACATTTATGAAAAGCAAATGCAGCGTGTACCTGGCCAAGATGTGATCTGAGTGAATGGAGGAAGTTTCTGCAAGATTATCTCCCCAAGGAAGAATTATAGCAGATTATTTTAAGCAAATACATAGTCCTTGTATGATAAGTAATCTACATGGAAAAGGCATGAAACAGAGTATTTACCTCTCTTGGATCTGAAGCTTTTGAAGCTCATCAGCCACTCCGTAAGGCAGCAGCTCCTTGGGCAAATTGCAGCGTTGCGCCCATCTTGCGGCCGTGTTCAAATCACAGTAACTGATCAGCAACTGTATCAGGTGCCCTTGAAGCCACCGATTGTCTCCAACTGTGCTCTGCAAGGAACGAAGGGTGAAGGAAAGCTGTCAGTGCAACTTCCACCACGGGTGTTTCTACCCCATCTAAGGAGATGGAATCCTCCAGAGGGTCCCAGACAAGTGCAGAACAGAGCAAGAATCCCCCCGCTGCAGGGCTGATTTTGTTCAAACCCCGTGAGGGCTGCCCTCCCCTGCCAAGAGATGAAGAGCACATACTTCAACTGAGAGCTCATCAGGGTACCTGGGTCCCCTTGACAGCGTGGCTATTTGTTCAGGGAATATCACTTCCCAGGTGCAGCACAGAAACAAGGGTAAAACAATGTTGTTTAGCTTGACCGATGATTAGTATTTTAATTGCTCGGATACTGATTAAGTAAAATCAGAACCAGTGACTGACCAGACAGTAAAGGTCTTTGGGCTTGTTAGGCAGGTAATTATGGAAGGGCTAAGAGTTTGGGTTGTTTTAGTCCCATTTTGTCCCTGCACAGGGCTCTGAAGTGATGCTGTGACTTGATGTCCCGGGAGAGCAAGAGTATGACTTGGTCTCCCTCCAGGTAAGACAGTAGCAGGGGGTCTCTTCTAGCCTTGGGAGGATTTGTGTGGGTAACTAGGATTGCCAGTCACCCAGGCGTTACAGGTAGGACACACCAGCAAAGCTTTCCTGAGTGACCCTGATGTTCACAGAGAGGAAAAGGCTTGCTCAATCAGCCTACATCTGCACCCCGCTGTGAAAACAGGGGCACCAGGTCCCTCCTCTAGCAACATGCAACGGCACACTGCAGGACAGACGTCCTGTGCAGCCAGCATGGATCCAGCCGACACAGCGGATGGGGCCCTGGCTGTGAGTGGCATCATCTGCATCCGAAATAGGTTCACAGAAAATCATAGACTGGTTTGGGTTGGAAAGGACCTCAGATATCATCTAGTTCCATGGGCAGGGACACCCTCCACTAGACCAGGCTGCCCAAAGCCCCATCCAACCTGGCCTTGAACACTGCCAGGGATGGGGCCTCCACGACCTCTCTGGGCAACCTGTTCCAGTGCCTCACCACTCTAACAGTGAAGAATTTCTTTCTAACATCTCATGTAAATCTCCCCTCCTTCAGTTTAAACCCAGTTGTACGAACTGTGCTCTGAAAGTCCTGCTTTATCCCCACAGCTGAACTAGGGTTGGGTGCAAGAAATTCCTCCCTTTGTGTCTATCCAAGGCCTCTGTGGACGTGACAACCAGATTGTTCCTTCAGCCGTACGGACAAACACAGCGATCTCAAGTGTCGCGGTAGGAGCCCTGCGTGCACCTGCCAACCGGGAGGGCGGTTTGGGACGTTCCCTGTTCCCAGCTGTTTCCTGGCAGAAGCGAAGGTCCGTCCGTGCCTGGGCACACCGCAGAGCCTGGGGGCACAGGCCCAACCTCATGGCTGCCGGTGGTTTAAGCCCAGACACCCAGCCGTGAGCCAGAGGGGCTGGAGCCCGGCATGGTGCCCCCCTTGGCAGGGGGGAGCAGCCATCGGTGGGGCAGGGCAGACTAACGGGGCCCAAAACTGTCCCCCCTGCAACAGCCGGATTCACCAAAGCTCTTTCGTCCTGTTCCCCTCCTCTGAGGCACTGGCACAGCAGCTGTCAGAGGGGACGCGGTGACACCGACAGTCACAGCAGCCATGCGGGGGTGGGAATGACCCTCTCCTCCTGCCCAGTGCTTGCAAATATCCCAGAACCACAGCAGCCAGATCAGCAACTCTCTCCTCTTGCCGGACTGATTTACTCATGGATCTGCCTTAGAAGTTACGATTGTCAAGAAATCTTAATTGCTAAAACAAGTTGAAACTCTACATTGTGGGTCGGGACCTGTAGCTCTACGCTGGCACTACCAACAAGTATTTTTCAGTGCAGTGAAATGCTCAGATACGCACTCAAAGTCCATCCCACCCCCCCGCACAAGCCGGTGCCATCATCTCTCCGTCGCTGCCCACCGCTCGGAGCCTGCTCCCAGCCTGCAGGCACCTTGCTCTTCCTCCACGGCGTGCACAAGCGCAGCCCGGCTGGGCGGCCATGGGGCCTCATTCCTCACATTCCTTCGGTAACTAAAAGGTGAGAAGTTGTCTTCAAAGCAGACACCCTGCGCAGAGATCAGGAAACAAACCTGTTGATGGCCCCAAGCTAAAAGGGAAGGCAAAAAGAAAGCGAAAAAGAAAAAAAATGAATGTCCCACCCCCACAGAGGTGCAGGAGGGTGTAGAGGTTTGGAAGAAAAGCCACAGAGAAATTTGGCATCCCAGGTTGTGCACAGGAGAAGCCAGCCTGCTCATAAAAACTGCTGCCTCAGCGCTAAGTCTGCACTCCTGTGACTTTGCCAAATGCCAAACCACATTTCTTCTCATGGCCATGCGAGGGATATTTTTACTGCTCCTGAGAGGCTGGTGGCACAGCAAGGAGCCAGCGTCAGCAGGAGGGGGCCAGCAGCTACCCAGGGGCTCAGTTATGGGAGAGGGAACGGAGGGAAGGGGCAGAGCGGGAACGGATCAGCTGTCATGTTAAGGCTTCTTGCCTTCTACATTTCCTCCCGAATCTTTCCTCCCGGCCATGCCAGTCCTGATGCTTTGTGCATCTCCCACATCTCTGCCTCCTGCCCCTGAGCCGGATCCGGCACGCACCTAACACACGAAGGCGTTTGAATAACTCCTCCTGCCGCGTCTGCCAAGCCACTTCTCAGAGTCCGTCCCAAAAAGAACATATTTTCTTATTAACATCACAGAGCAATTCCCTCTTCTAGCTTCCCCTGTGTCCATCCTATTGTCTTTCTGCTTTTTTCTAGAACACAAAGTCTTTGGGGTTGGATTTCTCTTCAGTTCACCCAGAGTCAATTCTCTAATAAATCTCATTATGTCAGCTTTATTTCTGGAAATAATGAGGTGCAGATTTCTTTTTTTTTTTATATTTTAATGATAACAGATTTATTCTTTCAACCACAAAAACAACTCTGGAAAGAAGGTTAATCTCTCCAGAGATATTACATCTTGCATTCTGAAATGGAAAATAGCTTTGTTTGTTTTTGAATGAAAAAAACCCTAACATTGCTATAAAGGGGAAAGGCTTCCACCGCAACAGCTTTGCAAGAAGCAAGAATGTGGAAACTTTGGCTCCAGAAGATGTGGGCACAGATGCAGAGACAAATGTTTCACTAGGGATGACATTTCATGTATTTTGTTTTCAGTAAATGAACGCTTTTCAAGAGGAAACTGGCACAGTTGTTCTGATCAACATCAGCGACACCTCCGCGCAGGAAAAGATTCGATATACCATGGGGCTTGTTCACATCCCTCTCTGAATTCTAAACATATCATACGTTCTTTAACCCATAGGCGCACACAAAACCTCCCGACACAACCATAACCCATGATTAAAGCTTTCCAAATGACTGCTGCAGATTACCTACCCGTAAATCCTGTTCTTACCCAGCCGAACGCTTTATGGAGCTCACAACAACCAGCGCAGGGCAAGCTTAGGAATGTCCCGATCTTAACCCATTGCATCAGCAATTCCTCTGTTGTTATCCATAATTTTGGATCCAAATATCCAATATGTTCTTTGGAAGTGACCCTAGCCAACCCCAGATTACTTTTATCTCTATGTGGTGTTGCACTTCTGTCTGATACAATTCTCTGCTTTCCCTCAACATCTTTTACCGGAGAGTGAAGTTATTCACACCAGTGACACTGGCTATTTGCAGAGTCAGATTTTAATTTAGCTTTTGAAAGTCTTGGCCAATTTCCCCTGTTCTCAAGTGCTTCCAGAATCAACAAAAAGAATCCTGTTAGTGTAAAGAAAATGTCAAGTAGAATGTTTTAGAGGCAGCAACTCTAAAAGGGGAAAAAGAAACCTGGACTTTGAAAGGACAAAAGCACTGCAAGCAGTGGACACCACCAGCATTTCTAAACTCCCTGCAGTGCCACAGGAACTGTGCAGACACGTTGTTTAAAGATTCCCCAGAACATCCTACTGTGTTAGTTTCATTGTCAAGTTATTTTATTTGTGCTCCAGATTCCTGTTTTGAGGTTAGCTTCATCTGTCCTACACGGGGAGATGCCGCAGTAGCACGGCACCAGTAGGATGCTGTTGAAGGGAAGTCCTTTCTGCATACGATTGGAGCTGGCACCCTCAGCGCCAGCGCAGACCAGGGCCACAGCCTGTTCCATCAGAGGAGGGGGATCCTGGCTGATGGATATCTGATGCAGGTGGCACTCGATCAAAGATGCCAACTTTACCCACACTCACTTCTGAACAGAGTTTCTTGTGACAGCAGCGGGCCGCTCACCCGCGGCCAATGCACAGGCAGACGCAGGAGAAAGCCATGCCCGTGCTTTCTCACCGCTTGAGCTGTTCTCTCACTCACACAGGCACTGGCTACTCAGATGCACTAATTTATGAACTGAAGAAGAACAAAATAGCCTCCATTCATGTCCCAGAAGACTGACTTTCAGATAGCAATCAGTGCGTCATTGACAGAGCCACACTTCAGTGTTCTGGAGGCCATTACCACATCAATGGTGGGGAAGTGGTCTTTCTTCTCTCTTTCAACAAAGCTTTGGCAATGTGGCTCCCTGGGGCATGTTCACACCACCTAAACTTCAGCTTTGTGAATCAGGAGACTCAGCTTTACCAGTCTCCCCATGCAATCAGCTCTTCCAAAGGCAATTCAGAGGAGTCTAACTTACGGTATCACTTGAATGGATCAAGGCAAAGGCAACTCTTAAAGCCAACTTCCCGCTGCACTGGGGCTCCTCACAAGGAGCTTATTGTTCCTTGGCAACCCCAATGAAGCTGCTAGCTTGTGAGGAGTAGCTAGGACAAGACTGTGTGAAGAGATGCATCTGGCTCCATTTTTCTCTCTGCAGCTCGCACAATCTTGCCAACGCAATTTCTCGTTCAGAAGTCCAGACACCACTACCAAATGGCAGCCAGAAGAAAAAAACCCAAACAACCTCGTCTGTTAAAATTCACCTGACTGCACAGCCAGCAGGTTGAGGGAAGTGATTAACCTCCCTGTTCTGCATTTGTGAGACCAGAGCTGGACACGGCACCTAGTTTTGCTGAAAAATAGAAGAGAGTTCAGTAAAGAGCCCCTGAGATGGTTAGTGGGTTGGAGCACTTGATGTAGGAGAGGCTGCAGGAGCAGGTCTCGTTCAGCCTGGGGAAGGCCAAGTTGGGGGGGTATGGGGGAATAGAATCGCTCTCTTCAATTTTATAATGGGGGATCATAGAGAAGATTCCAGCTGGGCCTAAAGGAAAAAAAAAAGGTGACAGTGAGAGTGGCTAAACACTGCAAGGGGTCCAGAGGGGCTGAGGAACCATGCAGGGCCCTGTGGCACCTTGTCTAACTATGTTGGCCCTGCTTTGAGCAGTAGGGCAGAGAAGAGACCTCCACAGGCTCCTTCAAACTGAAATTAGCCTCTGATTCTGTGGTTACCACTGCTGTGCATTCCCCAGCACCCAAACTCGTCTCCACAGACAGGCGGCTTCTTGCAGCGACTGCGACTTTCAAGTGCCAAGCACCTCCCGGGCGAAGAACACCCAAGATCTCGTCTACCCAGAATACAGGATGGTCCTGATCGTGCTCAACAATACTACACAGAGATCCAAATACATTTCCTGCATTGGGATTCCTTCCAAATTTCTCTCAGGCAGCCCCTGAGGGAAGTCATTCATCTTCTCCGGATGAAGTCATCATGTCTCCAAAATGTGTTCATACTGCCGCAGATGAGAGAAGGTACATAGCAGGCACATAGCAGAGGTAAAGAACGAACTCTGCTTTCAAAGTCAGATCTGAAGAGAGAGTATTTTCAAAAAATATTAAGCAAGAGGTTGAGACATTTTTTTACACACAAGGTTGGACATCCTACATACAACCTTCACCCAACTCAGAGAGCCACATAACAGACTGTCTGCTGGCAAGGGCTCCGCTTCACAGGGCACATGACGCTTCCTACTTCAGAGGTGAAAGGCTCTGCAAACAACATTTTACTTCAGTGAATCTGGCACGATCATTACCAGATTTCACTTCAGTAGCTGACCAGAATGAGGATATCAATGTTTCTTGACTGGAGAAGGCACAAGCCCCGACAGAAATTGAGGTTTAATGGAGGTGGTATAATACTCTGCAACAACAGTGCTCCTAATTGCCCAAGTGAACCGTCAGGCACACAACCCCCCAGATGCTTCAGGACACGGGAGGCTTTAGTAAAGATACATCTGTAAGATGGAGAAGCTCAGCGCAGACACCGAATCACATTGCCCACCAGCACGCAAATGCAGCCACTTAAATGCTCTCCTGAAAAATCGGCTCCTACTGTCTGGTTAGCCACCGCTGCTGTGCCTGCAGAATGGCACTAGTGAAGGGATCCCGTCCCTCCGCTCCCGTCACTGTGGATTTCAGACAGATCTCCCAGGAGGGAAGGCAGCCTGAGGGATTCAGCCAGCGTCACTTGTCTTCAGGCCACGGATCACTTTGTGGTCTTGTTGAGCAGTGTAGGTGCAGCCTGACACTTTGGGGAGTTTCCCCGTGGGAAGATCAGAACTTTGCTTTTTATTTTACCCCACAGTTAACTCATTTTCCTCAACTACATCCCACAACAACTCCAGGTATGCTGATACACAAAATCAAGGTGCTTCACCTGCAATACTTGTTCTCCTCTCCACTACTTGTTCAGGGAATGTCGTAGACGTATGTCTTAAATGAGCTATAGAGCCAGGCTAACCTTATTAAAATAACCTTTGTTTGGAAAGAGAAATAATTGCATGCCATCCATAAAAAACAAAACCATAATTCCTTAACAAACAGAGTAAGGTAACTTTGCCCTACTTGCTTTTTAAGATAGAATTTCTTTTTCCTTCACCTCAGTGTGAAGTCTGTCCCGAGGGTCTGTGCTTCTCCCTGAAATCCCTTTCTCACAACCGCTGCAGAGGCGTCTCCTGAATTCTAACCTAACCCTGGCCCCGGAGTCCCTGAATATTATTCATCCCAGGGATCAGCAAAGGACCAAGGACTTGTGCTGAATACATAAGCCACACAGTTTTGATATGCTTCCAGATTTCTCACACCTCTTGGTCCCATGATGGCAGGCTGGAGATATTTTCTGGGAGCATTCCAGCACTTGGCAAGACGGAAGATGAATGAGGATGGGGAAATTGGCCAAACGCTTTCAGAGCACAAAGTAGTATGTTACTTATCACAGTAGATGCTTTGTCTAAGTCCAATAACACAGTGCATTGAAGACAAACTGGCAACCCTTATCTTCCCAGTGTATTTTGAAGGAGCATTTATCTATCCGCCTTTTGTCATTATGTCACACACACACGAACAAAGTGTCACTGTGGCAAATGGCAAACTGTGCTCTCCAGTTTAAGAAAGTGAGGGCTCCCATCATATACTGCACATTAAGTGACCTGCACCGCTGCTGAGGGCCCCTGAGCCTGGTCCTCATATGACCCAACATAATTTCTCTGGCCTCTCAAGCCTAAGAAGGTTCATACAATTGCCAAGCACTTTCATAAATTTTCTACAAAAGTCACCATTACGTAACCCCATTTTGGTTTGTGTCCTGAAGCATGGAAGCCTGCAGGAAGAAAATACATTTTCTGTTAAGCTACGAGGCTGCCTGAAGGATTACTATCAAACGTGATTATTCCAAAATCCAACTTAGCAGAAGCGTACGACATCCACTTGTACCACGAGCTCTGTCTGCAGGAACTCCACTCCAGCTACAAAAGCACAGCGAGGGAGCGCAGCAACAGCCGCACGCTGCCGGAGCCCGACACCACCGCAGGGACGGGAGCAGGACTATGGCACTGCTTCGCTACAGGACTGCGAGAGCTGCGGCTGTGTAAAGAGGAAGAGTCTGCAGAGGCGAAACCACCGTCGCTGTGTCTCCGCTGCTGCTGTTGAACGAACTCGCAGGATTACACTTCATCCGTTTGATGGGATGTACGTGAGCTGAAGCCACCATGACACCTTCCCATTTGTTTTGGTTAGCCCTAATATTAACTCTAACGAGCTAAACCAGTATACCTATTAATTCAACCAATCACTCAATTAAATGTTCCCATACGCAGTAACATACATAATGAGAATTCATAAGCTCCATCTTCCTTTCCAAAAAGACGTGGAATTCCAGCACATTTACTCCCCAGCGGGGAGGAAGGATTTACTGCTCGGGTCCAGCCTGTGTCAGCTCTACATGGCCGATGCAGAGTTTTGAGGAGGAAGGATCTGCAGATAGGGGAAGAGCCTCAGAAACCTCTTTCTCGTCCTCTCCCTTCTCCATTCTCCCTGTTCAGGTCAAATTCCAAGCTGTGAGGCTGAACAACAAAGCAGGAATCTCCTGTTACGTGGTCCTGGCTCTGGATTATTTTAGCAGGTTTATATGGGGTCCTCCTATACCAGGATGCATCGTTCCTCTGCCTGCACTTGTTCCTGATGGACAGCAATTCCCCTCAGATCTGCACTTTGCTTGTGGAAATAGCTGCGTGAAAGACTGGTCATCAAAGAGCTCCAGGTTCTCACCTCTATCGCTACCTTAATTAAAAGGCCTGTAGGCTCTGAAGTGGAATTAAAACCTCCTGCTTTCATTGCCAAAGAACAGAAGCAGTGAGCTAATTTCTTTGCTTTCTTTGAAACCCAGCCCTGAGCTTCCCTGCCATCAGACTCCCCAGGTCTTCTCTGCTGCTGCTGCTTCACTTGTGAGCAGGTTTGTGAGAGCTCACGACCTGCCTTTGAGGCCCTTTTCCAGGCCACGCTGGAATCTGGAGCGATGCTCTCCTGAGCCTCGCTGTGTCTCGTAGCCACAGCCACTGCTCTCCCCGGCTCCGCGCTGCCTATGGATCGGTTCCAGCCCAGGCTTGCTTCGGAATAGTTCGGAACTTGGTGTTAGGTTCCTTTCTCTCCCGGAACATGCTAATGTGGCATTCCCAGCAGGGGACATCTTTCTGTTTACTAAAGTCTTCAAAGTGAATAAGCAAAAATCTTGACGATGGAAATACTTGCTTAGGAGCACTAACTCTTCCCATCATTAGTCTACGAAAAATAGATGCCCACAGGAAAACCATGGGTTACCACTTATTTCTATTTCACCAGGCACAAACCTCACCTGGCTCATAGCCAAAGCTAAGTATCTTCGCAGGATCTTTACCAAAAGCAAAGCTTGGCAGTAGATTTTTCTCTCCTTTAATCTCTTTTGGTACATTTAAACTCCTGGTGTTTTTTGTTCGGAAGGAGAAACGCTTGAGAGGGTTGACTGAATGAACTCTGAAATTCACACCCTGGCAAATTGGACTGATTTCCTAAATCCATAATTACAACATTCCTCAGAGATATGCATTCTTTCAGAGCGAACAAGGGAAGATTAGTTTCCTGTTTCTTCCCATTTACATGACTTCTCCGTCAAGAGGAACTTTTTCTGTTTCTAAACAATCCTCTGTTTATGTGGTTCCCTTCTTGGCAGGGAACCGGTGAACTAATCTTGCCTAAAAGTATAATACAGCCAAACTATCAGTTGCAAATAGCCCGACCATCTTTGTGCAAGGCAGCTGATTTGCACAGGCCTTTAGAATCCAATAGCTACCTGTGGAAGCACTCAGACAGGTACCGATCGATTACAGGGGTTTTAAATAATCTGGGACGATTATTGTATGACCGGATAGTCTTACTGCTGACTGGTAGGAAGACAGGAGTGGATCTGTGTGTGAGGGGGAGTATGTACAAGGCTTAAGACTTCAGTAAAACCGGGCCAACGTAGCCCCTACACCTGCACGTCCCCAAGCACGCAGAAACTACCGCAGAGCAAGAGAATCGCTTTGTCTCGTGCTGCAGAGCTGCAAATAAGAGTTGTCTCCCACTCACAAACAGAACACGTGCTGACGACCTATTTGCTTCCCACTTGAAAAAAAAGCAGTGAACGCGTCCTCTCCTTCTGTGCTAGCATGCAAGCTCCGTGTCCCATCCTCCTCTTTGCCTTGCCCTGTTTCTGCTGGAGAGGCCAATGTCAGGGCTCTTGATATGCTTCCCTGGGTCTTAGAGCAAAAGGAACAGGAGGATTTGCTTGTTTTAAGTGACGCTGTCCCCATTTTTACTTAGTGGCATACAATCCTATGACTGATGCAGTTTGGAGTCATTAACACGTATCCTGGAAACTACTATATTAGACTCCTGATGAAGCTTTTAAGGAGCCTGGATCTCCCCCATGTTCCTATAAAGTTTTGGATGATAGTCCTTCCTATATTGTTTCCCACTCCTAAGATACTTCTCCCGTTTGGCTGAATTAAACACGCCAGCAGGGCACATCGGTTCAGTCGAACCACTTGCTGATGCTCTTAACTCTTTAATCTGATACTGACCTCTCACCTCTCAGCCATAAGCCAATTAGCCTCTTTTTTATACCGTACCAAATCTCCTTCTGATGAAGTTGTGCTTTCGAATGAATGCGGGCTAGTGACAGAAATGTAATTACAGTGCTTAGCAGCAAGCTAGCCTTGTCTGGTTGCAGGGGGTTTAAGGTCAGAAAGCATCTCTAACATAGTGAAACAATTTAAAGGAGATTTTTTTTTCCCTAGCGTGTTCTCTCCAGTTTCCTTTCTTCACTCTCTGGTACTTAATATGTGTGCACATAGCGGCTATTCAGCCACAACTTTTAAAACAGAGGTGCTGAGCTTTCCAAGGAATGACTTGCCGATACCTCACTGAAGCAGAAGACAGACACCCAGCTCCCATAAACTTCTGCTGAATCCCCAGAGCTTGGCCCTGTAGATCCACACTTAACCAAACGTGAGCTGGTTTTCCAAAGTTATTGCACAAACACATCTTCCATCACTCCAGAGAGATTTTGGGGTGATTTTTTTAAAATGTTTTGGTAGATAGCACGGAAAGCAATGGTAGTTTTTCTCAGCTTCTTTGTACCTACTGTAAAATTCCACCAGAATTCCTTAGTATGTTTGTGCTCAACCACAATTTATTTATCTAGTAATGGCTGGATTTCTTCTAAATAAAACTACCCTAATTATCATTAGGCACACCAGCCCTCCAGGTCTTACAGAAAATAATCCTCTCTAAGCCATGTAGGAGGTACATGGAGGTATTTACATTGAACTGTGTATATCATCCTTTGATAGACTTTTCTTTAGACACTAAGGCATGGAACACACCACATGTTTGGCTTTTCCCATGTATTTCTCCCGCAACAGCTGTGGGTTTGTTAAACGAGAAGTTCCCATCTCTTTTAGACCGACAGTGCAAACTTCGTTAGTACAGATGCATATTTTACTACTCTCCATCCAGCAAGCAGAACGTAACTGAAGAATTACGTTATGCTTTTCCTCAGACAGTCACAGATGTGCCTGTTTTCTGCATCAGCCCTATCAGTAAGTCCTCTGGCTTTGCAACTCTGATGTTATTTCAGCTATCAATTAATACATGACACCGTTTACTAAACCGAACTGAAAAATAGAAGGAAATCTATACTTTGCCTGCTCCTTTTATTGTCCAGTTTTTCCATGGTTTAATATTCCCTTATGTACCATATACTTTTACATCACATTGTGGCTATATGGCCTCCCCAGAGACTTCCAAGAAGAATAGTAAATCTGAAGAAAAAGGCACGGGGCAAAAGCAGAGGGATCGCCAAAACACTCCCACCACCTCTGAGTTTCTGCTCCGTCCCCGAACGGGGGACAAAACACAGGAGGAGGAATGAAAGGAGCAACAGGAGCAACATGGGGGAAGCAAGGCTGCCAGTTCTCAAGTGATAGAAAGCAATTCCCTCAATCCTGGCTTCACAAGACAGACACCAGATCTTAAACCTCTCACTGGTCCAGGTCTAAATACCACCTATTTTGCAAAAGGGAAGTGGGAAAGAAAGGAACAAATCTTCTCTTTTTTAAATAGCAGCTGTTAGGAAGACTGCTTAAAGTTGTGGAAAGATAACAGCAATTGTTTTGCAGATAACTTAACAGGCAAACTGCAGGCAAAATAGAGACAAGGAGTAGGAGCTCCTGCTTGCTCGCACACACCCCCACACTCGGAGCTACCCCGGCTCAAGCAGGACAGCTCCTCAGCTCAAGCACCCTCTTGCAGCAACACGAGGAGAACCATGAAAATTTATTTCAGCTGATGATTCCTCCCCGAGACTTTTAAGGCCAGGAGGAACAAAAACAATCACCCACTGGTTCTAATTTCCTGCTAAAAAGGAGGCCATAAATACTAGCGAGGGATTCCACACAATGGCTGGTTAAACTAGTTTTGGTTTCTACCTTCCAGGAAAACAGCCAGTCTAGCTTTGACGTCTGAGTGATGAAATCCATTATATCCCTGAATAAACAGTTCACTCCAACACAGAGCGAAAGATAATTTGACATGCAGACTTACACCGAAAGACATGTCGTTTATTAACCACCTCCCAAATATCATTCCCATTTGCATTGCACAGATTACTTAATTCCCTACAGATATTAAGTTCCTTACACTACAGGGATGTTGCTGGACTCAGAAAAATCTTGAGGCAATTTAAAAGTTTGCCTAAGCTCAGGAGTCCTAGGGAAGGACACTAGAAGTGGATATTTGCAAAGTGGCCTTTGTGACCTCTTGTCCTTATTAAAGACTCCCCAGAGCAGGATTACTGGCCAGGTGTTCTGGCCACAAAAACTTTAAAAAATTAATTGCATTCTGCCCTTTGAATTCCCCTTAAAAATTACCTCCGCGAGCATAACAGCTATTACATTTTATTCCAGAAGTAGTTACATTTTAATCGAGGTCAAAATGGTCCTGTACAGAAAGAGTGCACGAGGATTTTGGCCTCAGTCATTGAGGATGTTTGCCATTTAGAAATTAATTGGTTAAATAAATAGGATGACATCAACTCCTTGCTGTAAGTGTAAGATAATTTACACCTATTAAAGACCAGGAATTGTCAAAGTTTTTCAAATGTATTACACATAAAGGAGGGCACTTGACTTTTATTCCTTCTCTTTGGGCAGATTTCTGACTATTATCTGTAAAGTAGGATAACAACCCCAGAATTTTAGTGGAACTAGAGTTACACATTTGCCACGAATTACTAGCATCTCACCCCTGGTCACCCAGAGAACGAGCTGACATCGTGTTTGATTTTCACGGTCAGAGATTTTAAAATAAATAAGTTATCTCATTGTCCCAGCTGGGAAGCAGAGGAGATTAGCTGCAGCCTCTCCCAGCGCTGAGCACGGGGAGCAGCTGGCTCCAGGGTTCATCTGCTTCATTCTCTTGCAAGACCTGGGCAGACTCAATAGCTGCAAAACAGGGGCCGGAAAAAAGCACTTTTCTAGGTGGTGTATCCTCGTACCCTCCTCCCAAGTTGCCCGCGCCAAAATGAAGGACACAGTGGTTCCAACCATTAGCTGGCAAACGGGCTGGTTGATGAGCCACAGCTCAGGATGAGTGCTCAAAGAACAAGTAACGTCTTTTCAAACACCAGCGCTTTTTCTGAGCATTAGTTTTGGAAGGGTTTAAGATTTCTACATTTGAGAGACTACGGGATAGTTTCCCCTGTGCAAACACTAGCACAGAAAGTTTTCTGATTTAGCAACAAAAGAAGAGGAGGCTGAGGGGAGACCTTATCGCCCTCTACAACTACCTGGAAGGAGGTTGTAGTGAGGTGGGGGTCGGCCTCTTCTCCCTGGTAACAAGCGATAGGACCAGGGGGAATGGTCTAAAGTTGCACCAGGGCAGGTTTAGGTTAGACATTAGGAAAAATTTCTTCACAGAAAGGGTTGTCAGGCTCTGGAATGGGCTGCCCAGGGAGGTGGTTGAGTCCCTGTCCCTGGAGGTATTTAAAAGAAGGATAGATGAGGTACTTGAGGACATGGTTTAGTGGTGGGATGGCAAGGTTAGGTTAGTGGTTGGACTTGATGATCTTAAAGGTCTTTTCCAACCGAGATGATTCTATGATTCTATGATTCTATTCTATGACCCTTTGGCTCAAGGTCGGTAAAAGTGGAATTACCTTTTCTCCCACTTCACTGACGCAGACACCCTGCAAAACAGGCGATTATAACACTGGCAGTCCTATAAAAACCAGTCGGTTTTAACCCTGCCCAACACTGCTGCTAGGTATTGCCCCGAACGAAGAGCCACGTTGCTGTGCGCTGCCACCCTGTTCTGCTCCATGGGAGAAGGAATTTCATAGCAGGAAGTCCAGATAAACACTCATGTACTTCTTGAGCCAAAGAACCCTGAGATAATATTTTAAACTGTACCAACTGGTTAGCTCTGCCGCAGTCAAACCATTCCCTGCAAAAATACTCTGGGCGTTAGAATCGTCGAGCAAGCGTGTGCCTTCTGGGCTCCAACTGTTCAGAAATACCCATAATATTCTGCCACTCCCCCTGTACAACCACGCCAGCCTTTCCCCGCCAAGCTGAGCCTGTCTCCTGTGGGTGGCATCACGGCCTCAGAGCTTCCCGGGCAGCTCTCGTGTAGTCGGGCACAGGTCCCAAAGGGCTGTGGGGACTCCCCACGAACCGGGTGCCTTGGCACTCATCAGCCAAGCTGAGTCTAGAAGGGCACAATTGCACGATCCCCCCCAAACCGTCAGTGAGAACACCGCACATGAAAAGTGGTGCAGCAAAATACCAGACCCTCCTGTTCCCAAGCCCTCTGATACACCAGGAGAATTTCAGGTCACCAAAACACAGGCGTCTGGTGCTATTTGAGATGTCCTGGGGCTCCCGCTGCCACCCAAGAAGGGAGCGCTCCCCAGTAGTCCCCATGTCAGATTGCCAACCTCACGCAAGTATCTCAGATACTATCTGACGTCTAAACCACTGGTAGAGGTGCCATTTACAGAGTTGCTTCCCTACCGCGCTCCTCATAGATATTATTGTTCTACGTGTGTTCGCTTTTTGAAAGCTTGGCAGGTGACTGAAAAATGCCTTCCATGCCTTTTTGTCTCAAAGTGATTTTGTCCTGCAGAAGTTCATCAGCCTTCAGCAGCCTCTTGCTGCTGGCCAAGCACTCTTGGCAGTCGCAGGCGGGACGACCCTTCCTGAACACGCCTGACCAGTGCCATGTACCGGCCGTTCCGTGGTTGCTCTACCCAATTCCACCATCTTTATGCAGCTGATTAAAGCCATGAAAAATATGAAGCACGCAAAAATGGAAGCAGAAGGGCACACAGCAAAGCAGACAACTGGATCATGCCCTGCCTCTTTTTTTCCTGCCTATCTACCATCAATATCCTACACACCTTCCCCTCTGCTTGTGAAGACAGGCACTCTCCTGCCTGTTTCCATGCAGCTCAGGATCAGTTAGGCAAGCTAATGAATAGCAATGGAGCTGGCACCGTGCAAGACGAGTCCTTACTCTTCCCCTCCCTCTGCCCTCCAGGTATCTCTGCTGGGAGAGGATGATACAAACTGTAGTTCTCCTCTTGGGCTAACCAGGCTGCCAACAGGGCAGTTTCCCTGGGGTATGAAGAGGTTTTGATCCCTTCGCCTCCCTCCTGCCTCCTCTGCCTGCCTCCGGCTGCCATCCCTGCCTGCGCAGCCACAGCCTGGACAGCAGATCAGCAGCGCGGGTGCTGGCAGGCGGAGGGGGCAAAACCAGTTTGCTACAGGGCTGGAAACAGGTTCTGTTGGCCCCACAATTAACTACTGAGTTTCTGCCTTTTGTAGGAGCAGTCGGGATCACACCTTCGATTCATCCCACAGGGCAGGAACGGGAAAATTCTGTACTTGTACTGCTCAGGGCGAACCAAAAGAAATACCAGCCCAGAAATGTCTATCGCCCGCCATACGGAATGTGACACTGAGCAAGGAGAGACGCCACTTTCACCAGGGCTCCTGCTATCTATGTAATTTAAGTCTTTTGTTACAGCTGCAGCACAGAATTAAACACAAATGGGCTTTAAACCCACAAAGACTTTCAACCTCTTTGGACTTAAAATTGAAAAAAAAAAAAGATCCAAAAATTCTGACAGAGAGTTTGCCATTGTGGAGTCTTTTGGAAGTTTTGATTCCCGTTCCCCCAGGTGACCACAGGTCCCACTGCATCCCACTCTCTGCTTCCCACCCGGCACAACGTGTCTTTCATACGGCATTGCCAGGCCAAGCTTGGGAGATACAAACGGTCCGTGAGCCTGACCGAACCCTGTGAATGGAACATACAACACAAACGACAACTCCACAAGGAGCCTAATGGAATTTTTGGTCAAAACACATCAGGTCATAGGGGAAGCTCTGAGCGGAAAGGTGAACCTTTCCCTCATATAAAGCCCAATCTTTGAAAAACAATGAAGTCCCAGACAACCTTAGTTTTGCACTGAAAAACAAAACTTGCTCAGAGATTCCTCCTTTGTAACTCTTCTGTTCGGTGCAGCTGCGCTGCCAGCAGTGTGAAGCAGAAGCCTACCTGCACATGCGATTACTTCGGTTTCCTCCAGATGCACAGGTACAGATTCTGCTCACTTTAAAGTGATGCCAAAGACAGTAATCTCTGACAGCACTAGGAGTCAGGACTCATAACAGGCAAGTGTAAGCACTGCTTGGGTGCTAATGACATGATTGTCAAAAATAAGTAAGCTGGCAGCATGCAGAAAATACAAAATTTGGAATACTTTGGGAAAGCAAAGAGGACCTTCTGCCATTGTCCTTACCAGGCGCCAAACAAGCACTTTTCAGAGCATCTGTTGCCAAGCCTCCGGTCTCCCCACGCAGTTGACAGGATCTGCAATCACGTACGTTAACTGGGAGGGTTTTCCCACTGTCCACCTTAGCATCAACAGAAAACCCTTCACTGCGTACACCAAAGTACATCCAGAAGTTGTGACAAAGATGTCTGTCTGCTACAGTTTCATGGCTAATCTCATCTCAGGTCTTGATCCAGCAAGGCATCAGCCCTTGGGCTGGCCTTCAAGCTTGCGAGAATCAAAGGGAACCCTGAAAAGTTCGTTCACTGGATAAGATCCCTGAGATCAAAGAGGCAAGACCCCTTCCTTTCCTCAGAGTCTGGCCCCTCCATGGGCATGATAAACTGCACACAGAAGTTGAATATTCACCACTGAAAACACTCGGTAGGTTTAAGAGTTGCCATGAAGCACTGCTGGGCATTTTATCAATGATCTCTGTCTTAAAAAACACATCCTCATGTCTTTTGAATTGTTCTTTTTCCTACTGACCCATGAACGAGAGAAGAAACTTCTCATGTTTAAAATTCAGTCATTTTGCTGGTGTGTACAGCCAGTGCCCAAGATCCCAAACGCATGAGATCATCGGTCACCAGACTGGCCTGTTAGCGCTCAGGGGCCCACACTGACCCTTCAAACGGGTTTTCAAAGGAGGCTTCGAGCTGATGGTCAGAAATCCTCAACAGCTGCAGAATTCAAACTGAGGGGAGTTACAGAAAAGGAGCAAAGACTCACCACAAGGTTGCAATTCCATAGGGATATCATGGACACATAAATATTCACTAATGGTTTGTCACCATGGAATTTCTTGATATTTCATTGTCATGTATGTATTTATTGTAGTATCAGGCCAAAACATGGTTGCCTGAACTCACCTGTTTATACACCAAGAAAAAAAATACTGCTCTCCTTCTTCCTGTGTTATTAAAACTACGTGTGTCCTACAGCATGAGACGTAGAAGTCACAATACCTAACAGTCACCTAATAAACCTGTTGAAAATGATCAGTGGAGCACACAGAGGGAATCTAACACTTCCCAATTTACTCACACACCTTGGCGAGTGCCTGAAGAGAACTCTATGTTCCCCCCTCCTTGTAGTTAGTCAATAGAAATATTTATAGCGTTCACTTACAAATAAGAGCATGAAAGTAAAAGAATGTACTTGATAATCTTACCTAAATGCTCCAGCTAAACTAGAGAATTTTTAAAGACATAACAGGGATTAAAAAATAAATTTTCTTCCTTGTTCTTCCCTGCATTTACAATTTTGCTATACACTTACAAAGTTATGAGAAAGTGCAAAATTGTAATAACTGGACTACAATATCCAGAGCTGGATATTGTCAATATCTTAAAATCATTGCCAAGCAAATAACCCTGAGAAAATGGGAGAGGGAAATCCATACTCACCTGAACGTGATCTGTCCAGTTCTCCTGAGTCATGGTTTTCTGAAAAGACAAAATTACTTCTGAGCCGTCTTAGAAAAAGGGAGAATGCTACATAGAGCGAGCTGAAATTTAACACACCACCTTACACACTGGCATCAGCCATGATTGAGGAATGCATTCTGGAGCACTCGAGAAACCTCTGCTTCTCATATGTCACCAGCCGGGGCATGGCAGAAAAACACAGCTTAGATGAAGTCATTCAGACAACTGTTACACTACAGCACATAAGAGAAAAAAAATGCATATGCAAAGTGCACAGGCACGGCAGGCCCTTACCCAGCAGTAGCCTGAACTCTCGTTATTACCCAGAGCTGGCTCCTGGGCTCATTTGCAGAAAACTAATCACCTCGATAACACTCTGCAAAGTGCAGCAGCATTTCCGAACGCCTCAAAGCTCACACGGTGCTCTTGCCATGACAGAGACATCGCTGAGCAAAGCTGAAGCAGGCCGTGGGCTGGTGGAACGCACGGACCGTTGCAGCTGCCTTTGCCTCGGCTGCGCAGTGTACCCCCCGACTGTTCACCCCACCAGCCAGCCCAGCGGAGAGCCATCCCCACAGGCTCCAGCACGGGGAGTGACCTCAGGGATTATCTGCAAGGCTGAGCCTTCAGGATATAAAAATACAAACTTTTCTCACTAGCCAAGTCATGCAAAATCCTCTGGAATCATGGGGTCTGGGAAAGGAAACTGATAAGTTGATATCCCCATTCTGATGTAGTTCAGAGCCAACCTTGGGGGCAAAGGCAGGATGGGCCCCGCTCTCTGCTCTGCCATGAACACAGGCTGCAGGAGACTGCTCAGCCCCCCAGCCTACCCCCGCTTCGGGCAGAGGCAGCAGTGAGTACTAGTGCCACTTGTATGGAAAGGTACAAGAGCAAACAGGGAGTAAGAGCCTCAGCGAAAACCTCTTTGAGATATACAAGCGTGTTATTTAAATACTAGCGAGATAAAGGAGCCATTTAACCAGACCTCGTACACAGCTGAGAATGGTAAACAGAGAACACCAAAGGGCTCTCGGAAGGAGGGACTGTGTCCAGAAGCAGCTGCCAAATGTACCTTAATGGAAGTAACTGGCCAGCTTGGAAACTTTAAATCAAGCAAATACTCCAAAACAAAGGAAATGGAAGGCCAGAGAGAGCAGAACACCAGATCAAGAATCCACTCCACTCTGCTAAATAAGTACACCTGGATAAATGCTTTCTACTCTCTCACTGCAGATGACCAAGCTCTCTAGAATGATGTCATCCAACATTAAAGCTTTGAGATGCAGGACGTTGAAATGCTTGATCCTTCCCCAGTCTTCTGTCAGCGCATCTGGCAGCAGCAAAGGCAGATCAGAGCCTTCACTGATGGATCAGGAGGGCTTGGAAGCAGAACCAGCTGTGCCAGAATGGAGTTATCAGATCACCACCGCTCAGCCCCATCTTCACGTTCGACGTACTGGGGGTGGAGGATCGGAAAAAAACACATGCATCTGCCTTCTTCTGTCAGAGCATCAAACAAATCCTCTTTTGAACAAAGGAACAGGCACTTGTGGAGGAGGTGTCTCATTTCCTGAAAACTGGATCAATAGTACTGTAGGAATGTCTGAACAACCTGCTGGGCTCTGTTTAAACTCTTTTTAAAACACCCTCTTGTATCTACAAGGAGAAAGTCTTCTATGAACTGCAGATGAAACACCACTCCGTGTTTGGCAAATACAACTTGATAAGTCAAATTCAAGAAATGGAAACATTTCACCGATACTCAGTCTCTTGTGGTCCTTGTCCTTCACAGTCCAACTGATACCCCAGGATACAACAACTGCAAGCTGTTTTTTCCAGAAGAGGTAGAACAAAAACTTACTCTCAGCTGGTACGATCTATCTCTAGGCAGAGGATAATGATGAGTGCCAGACCATCAAGAGAAGCACCAAAACTGCCCTGTTAAGAAGAGGAATGTGCTCCCCCATGCAGTGCGCTCAAGAGCATCCAAAGGGCAGTGACTTGGGAGGAGAAACCACGGTCAAGTCATTCTGCAGACAGCCAACTCCAAGCTGCCTCCTAGAAACCTGCTGCTTAGGAAGAACTAATGGCATCTCATTTCTACAAGCCCTCAGTGCCGGGACAAGTGTATTTGGAAAGAGAATTTGAGGGCTGGACAAAAGTAAAGTTAGTTCAAAGAGTGGTTCAGGAACTGAAAGTACTACCGTTTTGCTCAGCAGTAACAAGGCTGTTCACACAAAAAAGCTGCCGTGGCAGGTTAGGGCCATAGCTATCACAGCCAGGCCACAAGGACCAAAGCAAAGGGCCCACAAAGAATGCAGCAATGTGGAATGCCTAAACCCTAGTGCTCTTAAAAAAACCCACAAACACAAAATGCCCCCCCAAAACCCAAAACACCAAAAAACTGTTTAGCTAGTATGCTCCTGCTTATTTGAGATGGCTGAGAGAAACCGCACGTACAGAGGGCAGACCCTGATCTACCTACGCGCGTCTCAGAACAGTGCTGAGGATGCTGAGGTGAACAAGCATGACCAGCTCTGAGCAACCGTGACACCCAATCGTGATACCCAATCATTAGAATATGAATGGACCCAGAAACTATTCCCTCACAGAAAAAAACAGGTCCAATGGTAGGTCAAATGCATTTAGACACAATAATAATCACAACAAAAACTTCCTCATATACTATCACTACATTTCAATCATACCAATGATGTTATTCAAAATGCAAAATAAACAAAAAGCCCCATTCACGCCCATGCCACACAGCACAGAAACGTACCTCAACAAATCGCTTGTAAAAGAGGTAATTCAGAGTTCTCAAGTGCCGCTGATTTATGACGTTAGGGCAGAGAGCTGAAAGAAGGAAAAAGACATTTAAGTATACAACATAGCTGAACTTCCTTCAAGTGTTACTGTCTAGACGTTACATTTTTCCTTCCCCAATTTCAAACTCGGTCTGTGGAAGGCAGGATGCCATCACGCTTGGAACAATGACGGACACACACACACATTGTCAGCTTATCTAAACTATAAACTGTTATTTACACTTTCAACCATGATTAGCAATGCTAATTCTCAGTTCTGATATCTCTGGTTCTACCACCCTCGAATGATAAGATCCACTTGCTGGTTCAATATCCTTCACAGTCAATGACTTCACACCTTTAATTAGGCAGCATCCTCGTACAGGCACCACCTCCAGTCTCTAGAGGCTGCATTCTTTTTGATTTAATTGGAACCAGTGCTGTTAATTCATTGAAGCAGTTTTGAACATGTTACTCAGGGTGTAAACTTGTGGCTAAAGTTTATCCGATAAAATATATATCCATGAAAGAGACTCCATATCCACACAAAGGGGGAAGTGACTATTGTTTTGCTGAGCTAGCAAGCAACAGTTGTTGTTATTATTTTTATTACTGCCATCTTCATTAGATATGCCTCATTACAACTGCAAAAAACAAGATCTTCACATAGCACCTTGTTTGGCAATCCAGTGCAAAGACAGATAAATGCAGAAGATAAAATACATTAACTACTATTAGCATACACACGTATCTGTCAGTTCTTGCTAGATGCTGGTACGCATGTACAGGGAAAGATTTAACCAAAGCCTTCATTGGGGTTTCAGTGGCTAAAACCATCTCACTGGTAGTCGGAAGGAGCAGGACCAGCAGTGAAATGGTAACAGAAAACAGTAAAGTGAAAATTCTCTGCAGCCTCCATTGAATTAGCGTACACCGGGAGAAACTAGTGTTACCGACTCAAAGGGCCTCGGTGCTCAGCACTCTCCGTGCCCCACACATGGCATGCCCCAGGATTAAAGACAGAGAGAATGAAGAAAGATCTCTGCATACCAGACCCTGGAATCCGAGGGATATGAATTGATGTACCACTGGTTACTGCAGCTTCTCGGTCTCTTGAAGCATCGCTTCATAACTTGGACATATCCATCTCAAATAGCAATGTTTAAAGCTATTATTTTTAAGTTATTCTTCCACAGTGTGACAATGTATCCTTGTCCTCAAAGGATCTGAGGAAATTATTGCAATTATCCTGCAGGATATTATCCCAATAAATATATGATCTTTCCTCCAGATATCTAATATCCAATATCCAGAGGAAAGACCATCAGCTCGTGGAAAGCAATACTCTTTAAAAAAGGTAAGATCAACATAAAAATTAACAATATCACCACCTAACATAAAGATTTCAAACACTTCAGAAAGAACCACCGTGTGCTGCTCTAGGTTACCAAAAAGATCCATTTAATGTTTTTTTCTTGGAGCTTCTACAGGAAATACCCAAAGCACAGGACTTGGCAGAACTCAGGGATTTTAAGTGCCCAGCTATCTGTGCGGAAAGTAGGACAGAGGAACACTGATGGACTGGAACATTTTTGAAGGCAGTAGTGACATTTTCTATTCTGATGGAGTAAAAGAACTGAATTTGAATCCAGATTTCTATATTTTATTACAAAAAAACAGAGAAGGACTAATCGAAAATGTGAGGATAAAAAGTAACTTGGTAAGAGAAATAAAGAAATGAAGAGTTCAAAGCTCTAAGGAAAGGAAGAACAGCAAAATAAAAACCAACAAAATGGACTTCAATAAACTCAGAGAACTGGCAGGTGAGATTTCATGTGAAAATAATTTATAAGGGGAAAACGAGTTAAGAAGAGCTGGCAATGGAAAAAATGGAAGTGAAGTAAGAGACTTAAGTGCTAAATCAGAAGCTTTTACTGATCTCAAACACAAGAAGGAAGTTAAAAGAACATGGAAAATGGATCACACACATACAAAAGAACAGTACAAACACAGAAAATCGGAAAGCTCAAAGTAAAACGTGAAATGCATCTACCAAAAGCCATAAAGGCAAGAGAAATTCCATATAGCCTTTTGAAGGACAAAACCAACCAAAACCCAACAAAAATCTAATGGCAAGGCCAGAGAACAACTGGCATAGGTTGTGTAGGAGATGGTCAACTCTCCACCTTGGAGGTCTTTAAGAATCGGTTCCACATCCCATGTACGTCAGACATAACTGGAGGAGCTCCTTTGGCATCGGGGCAGGAGGGTGACGCAGTGGAACTGCAAAGCCTTTGCCAGACCTTTTCCCTACGGTGTCATGACCTTATATTTGAAGAAATCAAAGTGCAGAGTAACTTACTCAAGGTCAGACACCTAGCTGAGAGAACAGGAGTCTGAACTCACGTCTCCTGGGCCAAAACCAATGTTGTGTTGGTTGGAGCGAAAGACGATGTCCTAAGTTTTTCAAAATAGGCACCATTCTTCTGTTCAGTGTTTGTACAATGGGGTTTTGGGATCATGACTGGGTTGTGAAGCACTAGTGGAATACAAATGCTGTAATACTATGAAAGCATCTCTTTGGGCACGTGTTAACTCTTCACCTGGCAGTTGCACCACAACAGTGCTTCATCTGAACTACAATTCATATCTGGGACTGACTCAGAGGCAAAAAATGCAGCCTGCTCTCAGCCGTTAGCAGAGAGTTAATGACTAGTGGCAACACAGAGGAAGTAAAAATGAAATCTGTTTGTCACACAGGGTATGAAACCCACAATACACACTTGTTTCACTCATGTAACATCAGTAAAATGTGTCTACTGGGGACATGGTGCAATAGATTTCTAGGTGTGGTGCGTGACTACCACTCCCGAGTGACACGCGATGCCTCCTGAGCTGGGATGTGGACCCAGTCCTCTCTTTACACTGCCCTGAGAGTTTGACTTCCATTCACAATGAGACTCCTTCACCCCATCCTGGCAGAACAGAAGGTCCCGGACAAAGCATACTTTGTTTGGGGACAAAGTAAAGGAGCCTTTTTAAAACAAAATCAGGGTACCTGAAATGCTAGAGGCTTTTGCCCTGGTATTGCTCAGGATAGCCGTGGAATCTGATGAGAAGTGAGCTGTGCATTAGTCTCTCAGTGTATTGTGAGATTAGTCCCTAAGTGTGAATTAGTGGAGGGTAGGGCCGACTCAAGAAAATCTCTTTTTGTTGTAGCCTCAAAGATGCACGAGTGTCTCTCATAAAATGCTCTGTGCCACTACAGATCAGAGTCAGGGGTCCTCAGAAAGGAAGGTGAAACAGCAGAAGCCCCAGATTACCCCCAAGCCCCTGAGCTACCTGCCAGCTTTGCTGCCCGAAGCACTGGCTGAGTGGAGGAACAGAGAGCATAGCACAAGGGTTTTGGTCTACGCCAAAAGGAAAAAATGGTCTGGTGTGGTCTTTAGACACGTGTTTGGGTATAATGAATTCATGCTCAGAACTGCAAGAGTGGTGTCAGCTTTTCCAACAAAAAGCTTGGAGCTTCTGGCCAGCTTGTCTTGGTCTAGAGCAGATCATATTCTACTGCCTGTATGCCAGTAGACAAAAACGTAGCTGAGAAGGTAACGGCCCCGGAAAGGACCCTGGCGTGTTCAATCCTTCTCCTTCAGCACCTTGGCCCTGCAGCCACGGCAGCCTCAGGAATGGATGGCTCCCATCTTCTGACATCTAAGCCGAGAGGTTCTTCTCAGTTACAGTGCTACGTAGAGATGTGCCAGTATTTAACATGAGAGCCAAAAAACTCTGAAGAAAAATCACTATGAAGTAGGGGGAAACAACCCTTGTAAAGCAAATGTAAAGGAAAGGAATAACCACCTGCTCTGTTTTAACGAGGAAAAGCTAAAAACATTTGAAATTTCCTGCTTCCAAAGGCCCTCCTGTGGAGTTAGGACAGTCCCCCCTGTCCCTCTAACACAGCACCTTTCCAAAGTGCCGAGTGCGGAGTGCCAGCGCCTGCTGAGTGCCCGGGATGTGCTGAGGGCTGGGGACCGCTGACCCACCCGAGTCCAGCCCGCGCCTGCCCTCTGCTGCCACAACACGAGTGGAGCGGGGACTCTCTACCTCCCACGGCATCCCTGGGCTTCCTAAGGAACGTTCACACCAAACCGAAATTCAAGGTTAAGCCAAAAGGAGAACTTGGTGGTCAAGAGAAACATTTCTCTTAGTTTATGCTAAAAAAGAACTTTTTAAAGACTATGGTAAAACCACGCTCATAGCATTCAAAACTTGTGGTGCTGAGCTCCTTTATTGACAACTGGTAACTGTGTTACCTGTTAACTGTGCATTCAATTGCCATCTCTTATCTGCATTATTAAGGCCCAATATATGAAGACAGCTATACCTTTCACGGTGGTATCATTTCTACCTCAAACCCAATGACTTTTCAATGAAAACCACCCCTGAACTCTCTGTGGTGTGCTGGCTGTGCAAATGCACAAGAGAAAACAGACTCAGCCATTTCAAACCCAGGTAGGGTCTGTTCCCTCACCTCTGAGAACTGTTTCGACTGAAACTTGTGTTTGTAAATCTAAGTCAATCTCACAGGGTCTCCAAAGAGCATTAAGTAATTAGCCTACAAGAGCTACAGGCTCGTTAAACCAGAGCATACTGACCCATGTGTGAGAAAAGACTCTATAAAACTCAATTTCCTCAATCACATGCCATTTCTGTTCAACTTCTTCCTTCCCCAATAAAACTAATTAAATGGAATCCACACACAGTTTATTGGGACACCTTTGGGACTTGGCAGAAAATCTTCCCCCTTACCACGCACTGTTTTGTGTGTTAACAGGAATACTGGGATACAGTTCAGAAAAAGAAGAGGTGGACTAATCTAAGATGACGGCTTTTTTCCCCCTCTGAGGTTCCAGATCTTTTCTGCATTGGGCAAACTCCTATCTAGCTCTGCAATTTAAGACTGGCAGTTCCAAGGAGTGGTTCAAATCTCCATGGCTGATCAACACCTACGTTTTGCTTAGCAGTCAGTGAAATTTACTGTGAGTGGAAAAGGGTGAGCTCGGGTAGTGAAATACGAAAGTAGATTTGGAACAGCAAGAACTGAGTCACATACGAGTTTGCCTTCTCATACCAAGAAACCCTGTCCTCCTTCAGCCTTTCTCACCGAAAGCCACTTCCCTCTTCTGCTGCTGCTCTCAGCCTCTTTCAGCGAGTAGGAGTCATGAGTGAAGAGCAGATAGAAAGCAGCAGAAGACTGTGGCATCGAACAAGCCCACAGCCAGGTTAGGTAACAAGAAGTGTGAATTTTACTTCACTGCTAGCTTTTGGTGGAGCTGCTCAGAGCAAGAGAAATGAAGGGGTTTTAACCTGTACATTTTACCTAGCCTGCTTTCTTTTTACAGAAACAACGGTCTTTCCTCACAGTCAGATTTACTTCCACTAAAGAATGGAGAAAGAACACCCAGAAACTCATAAAGGTGGGAAGAAAAGGAAAGCCATGTTATTCCAGCTGCCACCATTTCCCAACACAGTTCAAGGAGGACCAGCACTAAGGCAGAAACTCCTCTGTAGGTGTTCCTCCCCTTCCAAAGCATTTCAAAGGAGACTAAAAGACAGCCGTAGTTTAGCAAAGTGTGAAATTCTGCTGTGAATTACCTATGATATTATGTAAAAAATAAACACCTGCTTTCATATATGGGACTACGAGAGTCATCCAGCAGTGGTTTCATCTGCCTCAAATCTGGCATCTTGTCTAAATCAGTAGCCCACATCCCCTCTCACATCAACAGAGGTGGACAGCCCTCTCTAGCCAGTGGTGTACTCTGTAGACACCGCAGGCGCTGCAGTTTGCGTGGGATAAATCGCTCTCTGGAAGCGTTGGCAGGAATGGGATCTGCATCTACCTCAAGGAACTTCCTCACTGGTGAATGTTGCGGAGGACCAGCAAGAACTGGCCATTATTATCGGCAGCTACAACCCCTGGGACACCATCACCAGGCACACTACCAGCCCACAGAGAGCACCTGAAATCAACAGCTAAATGCTCCTCTCCTAGATTACTTTTTATTTTTAGAATTTCTCAGGATTTTGCATGTGAACAGTCACATCATTTCACCTCTACTGTTAATCTCATACCCTTGGTGGATCTTTCATAAGGAAAGGGGAACAACTCAATTTTCTTTACAGATCATAAATGACAATACAGCCTACCGAATGACCAACCTTGTAAAGGAGGAAAAATTACTGAAGACTAGTAAACTCCTGGGAAGGTTTTAGATTTTAAATAAGTCCCCCCTCATATGTCTCAGGTTTCACACCAA
Organism: Aramus guarauna; assembly: GCA_013400195.1. Taxonomy (NCBI): domain Eukaryota; kingdom Metazoa; phylum Chordata; class Aves; order Gruiformes; family Aramidae; genus Aramus; species Aramus guarauna. The sequence goes on along the minus strand of VXBL01001977.1, from coordinate 567,238 downwards.
GGTGCTAAGTTTAATTATATTTACTTATCCTCCAGTGAGGGTTTGTAAGGATTATCTTATTAACTTTTGAACACCAGTCTAAAGATGTGAAGATTAATATGCAATATAGTGCTGCTGCCAGGTGTAATAAGCCCACAATTTGTGGTTAGAAAACCCTTTTCAGTCCAAGAAAAGAGAATTGCATAACTTGGGCTGATGATAGAAAGCTTTGCAGGGCAAAACCTAACGGTGCAACTAAAGGTGTCTGATGCAAGGTTCCAAAGAGAAGGAAAAAAGATCAACGGTCCCTGCTAACAACCAAAGCAAAACAAAGTAGATTTTGTTGGGTAACGGGTAGTGAAGCAGATCCATTCAGTGATGTAAAATGTGTTATTTCTCTCGGAAGGCTGCACGAGCCTTAAAACTCCCTACCACCAACCCTAGTTTATGCAAAGAATACAAAGGGCTGTGAGGCTCCAGCTTCCCAAGGGTTATCTCTTCCCAGCTGACAGACCCATAACTCAGAAAACAGATCCCCAGATGAATAATGACTTGCCTCCTCTGTGAGTGGAATGGAGTCATAACTCAAAGCTGACCATCGTGTGTTTATGTAGAGCCATTCTGAGGTCAAGATTTATTTCATATCATGGAAGAAGCAGTCTATTAGTCACAAGCACTTAATTCTTCGACAGCACAAAGTGATAATTCCCATAACTTACCAGCTTTGTTTTTCAGTATCATTAATTAAACCCTGAAACTCCCCACAATAAATTACAGCAGAGATTCCTTGCTGAACGTGGAACAAGACAAATTGACTTCATCTGTTCTTTATTGGTGAGATAACTCCACAACATGTTGCAATATCACATACCTGGATCCACGTTAAATCGGTCTAGGAGTCTGAAGATCAGCTTGCTTAGCGTTTTGCGGTTAAATTTATCTGGTTTGTACCTGGACAGGCCTTGATATTGTCTGTAAGCAAATAAACAAAATCAGAAAGAAACATCTGTGGAATCACCTGAAGTATATTTCCCAAATAGGAGATATTTAACAGTGGAGGTATTAGGGTTTGCTAGGTGTGGGTAAGAACAGTTCCCTACCTTTCCCAAGTTACCGCAACAAGCCAACAATACAACCACACGAATTTCCCAGCCTATGACTGAAGCAAGGCCAGAGGCTTATTTCAAAGAAAGAGAAATGAGCAATTCCCTCTCGTCTTTTTTCAGAACTAAGACTGCAACTATTGCATCTACACTGTGAGTCTGACTGTCGTGTTGGCTTTGTGACTGACAGGTGCTATTCTAGTGAGAGGCAATTTCTAAATCAAAACACACACGACTATTTCACGAGCACATGAAGGTTAACCACTTGCATCTCTTGTTTTTCTGCCACTTCATCACAGTATTATCTTCCTGCAAAACCTGTACAACCGATACTGAAACTCACCTTTGCAGCAAAGCACGAGAGTCTGATTGCTACAACCCACTGGAGGAAGTTTTGATATTGTTATATTGCTAAGATCTACTGCACAGGTTTCATTCTGCACTCCTCTCTCCTGGCAGGAACTGAGCCGCTGTCAACAGGAATGATACCTCTGTCTTACGGGTTGGGGTGTTTGAGAAAATTCTAGCACAGACACCAGAATTTCCCCTTTCTCAGCTGAAAAGTAAATATATTGCACTCCATCACGGAGAGAAATGATCTTAGATAGACAACCAGAGAACATACTGTCCTCTGACAGCACGTTGGCCCCAGCTGTTTAGAAAGTCAACAAGCGTTTCTACCTTGTGATGTCCCTGATGTTAAACCCAGGTTCACACCACGTGTCCAGGATCTGCAAGAGCTTGCTCTGGAGCTCAGGATATTCTCCCACATAATCTTCCACCAAGTTAGTTTTATCTTGGAGCAGTAGCGGCGTACACATCTAGGAGAAGAGATCACATTTAAAGCCCTGTGCCCTGCCTTGGTCACCGTGTTTGCAGCCCCGGCGCTGTGGGAAGAGCATGGAAGAGGACCATGACACCGCAGGCTGGGCCTGGCCGGGCTGTGCCATTCCCTGCTGCTCAGACACAGCGAGCAAGTCACAAACCGTGCTTAATGAGCCAGCGCTGCCTAAAGGTGTGATGTGACATTTTCAACACAAATATTAGCCAACATGTGATATTTTCAAGACAAATATTAGCAAAGCTTCGAAATAGCAAAAGCACTAAACTCCATCATAGCGGTAACCATTTGTCAAGGACACAGCCAGAATTTTTTATAACAGTGGCTGCAGCTAGGAAAACAGTCCAGTAAGCTGTAATGGGCTCTAACAAAATACACTCTGCCGCTTCCCTAGATGTCAAGGTACATCGGCAACGCAGCAGTTACTTCTTGGGAACAAAGTGAAGCCTCCAGTGAAAGGCAGCACAACTCGGAGGGCCTCGGTGGATCTCCTGCCTAACAAAAAGTGGATCTGATGACAGAGAAGCCTGCAGAGGAAATGACTCACCTTCTCCACATCTTGATCTGGCTGTAATTTTAGTTTAATACTCAGTATGGCTGCCTAGAAAATACAAAAAAAGTTGTGTATTTAGGAGAAGAACACCGCAGTGGATAAAAGGGCATTATTCCAAAGCAAAGTATATATACTATTATACACATTTTTAATGGGTTAATTATTTCTGTTAAATTTTCAAGGACAACCGTATAAACATTTGGTCACATACACTCCACTTAGAAATGTATAAGAGCGCTCTGGGCAGAGTTGCATATTCCGAGCAGTAGCACAGCCCAGAGCGAAAATTAAAGATCAAGTCGTCCGGCAGAAAGAGAGAGAGAAAGGAAAGTGCTTGGATGAAACCAGCTAAGATGGATATTTTCTATCAATATAATTGTAGAAACCACCTGACTCCCCACACCTTTCTGAGGCAATTTTACCCACCTTGCTGTGCCTTTTAAATTTTGTAAAACAGTTGCATTTTGTGAAAGCAACTCAAGATTTAAAAGACCCCAAAATCAAGAAGTCTCAGGTTTTGTAATTTCTGCCTAGCTCCACAGCCCTGAGGGTGCTAAGGCTCACCGCAGTCAGACGGCCGTAAGAAATTTATTTCTCCCTTTTGTGGTATCTACAAATCTTTGATAAGCCGAGACCTGCCACGTTCACAGATTAACTCCGAATCAGTATCTTCTGCAGATGAAGAAACTCTGCTGTAGCGAACTGCGGGAACTCAGGCTGCGAGAAGAACTGGTTCAGCCGCCGTCTATCCTGTCCCAGCTCGGCGACTGCAGAAACGTATTACGACCTAACTGTGCACTGCTTAGGAGGCATACAAGCTAATTAGGCTTTCAAGCAGTTAATAGTGTCTAATTTCTGTAGCGTGTGAGAATACTTGGGTCTCAAATATAGAATAAGCATATAAAGCCTTTCCTTAATACAGTGCATTGTTCCAGGAAATAGAGTAGTAAGAGCAAGGAGCCTTCGAGCGCATTTATGTGTTAGTATTGACGTAACCGTGAACTAGGTAACAAGGATGTTTTACATGATGTGTCCTTCTAAGTACTTTGCAAAATTAGGCTGTATTTTCCAAAACGGTTGTAGACAGCCCCCACCGCAGCATGCGTGTAACTCTAAGCAACAGCGGGACCGAGTACATAATCAGCTGAGTTCAGAGATGCTTCTTTATTCAGATGAGGATAAAACCAGTATGTTCGGGCTTGGAGGAAAAGCTCTTACCTTCACAAGGTGTCTCTGCAATCTGTGATCAGTTTTGCTTTGAGAGAAAGACCATGAAAATGATGGATTTGTTTGTCGAAAGAGTTGCATACTAGAACTGTGTTATTTGTTGTAAACAAATGCAATACAGTAAAAAAAGTGCTTTCCCCCCAAGCAAACGCAGATTTACATTACAGATACTGAACAGAACAGCACATTACCATTTCTCAACCCAGCTAAATCTTCAACCAAATCTCTCTCTTACTCCAGACTTTATTCCACCTCTTCAGAGGTGAATATGCTGCTCTGCTCCACAAGCACCAAGTACCGTTTCTCTCAAATTATCAGATTAACATCACAAATTCAAGCTGAGCAATTATTCTCAACTTGTATACAAGTTGAAGGTTTCTACTTCTGTTTTGGACCTGAAGAAGGGGTTTGGGTCTTCAAAGCTTTGGCAGCTGGTTTTATTTTCCTCTCAGCTATCTCAGTTTGCTGCATTAAAAAAAAGAAAAGACTTGCAACTCTTAAAATCTTGTTTCACCATTTGATCTCATTAGTACCTTCAATTAAACAAGTAATCTGTTGGTTTTAACATGCAAGCATACAATGGTTTCCCTAATAGCTTTTTAATGTTCACATGCATGTTCAGATTAACCTAATTGCAGAACTGTTATCTAAACGGCACGGGTTGATCTCCATCTCTATTAACCGTACAGGTGACTTAATCAGATGAATGTCTGCCATGTCAGGTTCGGTCTTCCTCTTTTACTGGATGTACCTTCTACCATGTACCAAAGGGTGCACAGCAACAAATATTCCTTCAGCCAAGCGAGGAGAGATAGTGCCTTCCAACCCAGCTGCAGCAGAACCAGCTCACACAGCCACAGGTCATAGAACCATAGGATCATAGCACAGTTTGGGNCTCCAACAGCTCCATGTCCTTCTCGTCCTGGGGACCCCCGAGCTGGACGCAGCACTGCAGGGGGGTCTCACCAGAGCGGAGCAGAGGGGCAGAATCCCCTCCCTCGACCTGCTGGTCACGCTGCTGGGGATGCAGCCCAGGACACGTTTGGCTTTCTGGGCTGTGAGCGCACATTGCCAGGTTGTGTTGAACTTCTTGTCCCTGAACGCCCCCAAGTCCTTCTCCTCAGGGCCGCTCTCAATCCATTCTCCACCCCGTCTGTAATTGTGCCTGGGATTGCCCCGACCCATGCGCAGGACCTCGCAGCATTTGGCCTTGTTGAACTTCATGGCAGGATGGATCCTGCCATGAACACTCGCTCACTTCAAGCAAATCACACGAGCTGGTTTTTAACATCAGTTAACGTAGGTGATGGAGCAGTCAGACGAATTGCACTGCTGGCAGAACCTTCCCGCAGCGGGGAACACCCTCAGCAGCGGGGCAGGAGCCCCGTCCATGCACAAAGCTAAACGTGGAAGGAGACAATGACCTGGGTCCTACGAAACAACCAGGCTGGATTGCAGGGTGTAGTTACACGGGCTGGCTGGCTGAATAGCGAGGACAACTGAGATAAAATCAGCATGTTTACAATAAGAATAATAAGAGAAGAGATATGAGTAACTGTAATAAAGATGAAAGTGTTTGGCAGCTGTGTCTGTGGTCTCAACTTAGAGCTATTTTAAGATTTTGTTTTGTTATTATCATGTTTTGAATTGTTTCACTCCACAAACAAGTTTTGTGTAAAACGACCCTATTTTTAACAGTCTGTTTATAGATGATAAGATCTCCAGAAAAGCAACACCTCATTCGCAGACTCATTTTGTAGGCAGAAAACAAACACTTTAAGTAGGCAGAGAGCGTGCAGTAACTGAAATGGTGAGAATCCCCCTCCCCACCCAAGAACAGGCATTTCCCCCTGTGCAGTGCTGCACTCTCCAACCTGTGCTGGAAGACCGGCCAGGGGAGCTGGAAGCGAGCGATTCCAGCAATCCAGCTGCAGATCCTCAGAGCCAGACCCTGCATCGGCAGGGCAACGAAAACCCCAAGCGGCAGATCCCTCCCCCGCTTTCCCGGCGATCAATAGGAGCAAAAATCCCGCTCTGGGCCAGGAACATGGCAAAGCCCTGGTGAGCACTAACATATTGTCAGCTGGTCACCAGGGGCTACTCACCCTCAAACTGTAAAGAACATGTTCTAGCCCTGACGGGTGGTACAAGTAGCCTTTTCACAAAAATACATTTCATGCATAGAGAGTTTCCAGCATGTAATCCAATAACAACAAATAATTAGCACTATTAGCGTTATTGCCATACATAAAATTGTTTAACTTACACTACAACCATCCTGCCTCAGGTCATAACAGAAATATGGGAAAAGCTGGTCCCCCTCTTGCCTTGCATCCCCCAAGCATGTACAGGACAGGTACACGACGAAGCTGCTGCTTAGTACAGGAGAACAGGCGATGGCCCATTGCCTGAGTCAAATCCCAGCAACGTTTGTGAGTCTCATTGTCCTGGGGGAGCTTTGGGTCATTCTTTGATTTAATTATGGTGAAAGCAAAAATCATATTTGAACATTTCGTAATGGCTTTGTTTCCCAAGGATAAACACCTAAAAATATAGCAAAGGTGGGTTGGATGAGGATGGGGAAGAACTCAAAGCTGGGCAATACTACATTAAATTACGTCTAAAATGCGTGTAGGTGCCCTGGCCATAGGATAGGGGAAGTTACTCAAACTTGACACGTTCAGGCCAAGCTACGAGCACCAGACCACTCTTCTAGTCATGTGATTGCAAAAACAAGAGTATGGGAAAATGGGGAGTGTTTTGAAGTGAACGCACAAACCCACAGCACCCTGCACCAATACCTGATCCTCTCTACTTGTTTTGAATGCCATTGGCTCTGTCTCATCTAAAAATGACTATTCTTTCCATATACAGTACGAAGTGCAGGAAGCCACACAAGATCTTATCTGCAAGGGCATGTGCACTTGGGTGGTGTCTACACTGACAATTTAGGCAATTTTCCCACGGTGGGGTTAGCATCAGAGGAATAACCTTTTGCTAGTAGCTATGCTTGGAGTGATGATGCAGGACAGGCACAAATGGTTTCTGATGACTCCTGCATTACTTAGCTGTGCTGCAAGCAAGTTGGGACAACACAAAGGTAAATATGCCTGTGCCTGAGTTAGGGTAGTATTTCTGAAGCAATGGTGATGGAATTTCTGAAAAGCCATAGAACAGACCGAACAACAGAATGAGACTTTGCAGAGGAGGATCCAACGTCAACTCTAAGAAAATCACAGCCTGGATACATAATAATGGTAGAAATAATTGAGTAAAAGTCACACCACATATTAATCATTGGGAACATCTGTTTTGTGTTTTGGAATCACTCATTTCAAACTTGTGGCTAATCAGGTTAGATGTTTAATTACTTCCTGCTTAAAGAGCACACCATATACACAGCTGTCTTCAGGAAGATCTTCAGAAACAAGAAAAGCACGACATTTCCCAGGTCCGCTTTCAAGAGAGCATGAACATATTTTGTAAGGAGTGAGACCATCAAAATGAAGTAGTGACAGGTTACTCATTTCTAAAGAATCTGAGGTAGAGGGAGAGAAGTAAAAGTCAAGGCTGGAATATGCGTGTGCCCAGGTGAAGGGAAGAGGGAACTGAAACAAACACTTCTGTGATTTGTCTTCCTCAGGACTCCCACAGCAGTTTTAAACCTGGTTTAACTGGTCAGTGGATGAGGATCCTCTAGAGCACTGCCCAAGTCTCCTGTGCACACCGACCACCCGCCTTCACCAGATCCAGGCTAGATCTGCGGCACATCCGCATCTCTTCTCCGAGAGCTCGCTTGCTTGATGAGAGCCCAGGAATGCTGGCACTAGGAGCAGAATACCACCATCTGAATTATTATTTCCCAGCAACACACAAGGTCCTTCCCAACCACTTCACCAGACAGACGCCCAGAGCAGAGGCAGCTCTACAAGACACGGTGTTTTGGAGCAGGCAGCACAGCGGTCCATGATGGCCCACAGGTTTGCTACCTCTGTTCTGGAGTGGCATGAATCTAGCAGGCAACGTGCCATTAAAGCTGTCTTTTGGCCGTAGATTAAGTTAGTTGGAAAAAAGGGTTGAGACTGACACCATCATCTTTATATGAGGAACACGCCATGTTACATTTGTGTTGGTTTACTTATCGACTATTATTTTTACTTGAAAAGAAACAAGGAAATTCAAATGCACAGACTTTAAATATAGTAAGAGGTGAAGAAGCCTTTCTAATTAAGGTGATGAAGTAGTATCAGAGACGTTTTTACTGTCCTGAGAACAGCTCAGAAAAGTCGGAGTGAAGGAATCCAAAATGTGATGATCCATTAATGTGCTCAATCAATCTTAACGCTGATCTGTATCGACAGATTTGCAAAAATACACCACGCGTACTCAAGCACCATCTACGAAGTAGGACTACAAACAATAACATCTCTGAACCGGTGTTTGAAACATGGCTACACTGAAAATTGACAGTCATGCTCGTGATTGAACTACACATTTCTACACCTTAGCGTATTTGTATTCATTTAAGTTTAACTCCTCGGTCAACCATCCTTTCTACCGAATGATCAAATTACTTCTGTAGTAGTATGTATTGCTGACAAAAAATTTGAAATCTGTCTGTGGAGCTTTTTCTCTGGGTACTCAAATTTATTTTATGACAAATTCTAACAACTGAATTTTAATAGATAATCCACATTATTTAACTGAAAGAGCAAACATTAACTGAATGTAACATCTAGACTAAACCTTCATTATTTGTAGAAAATTAACAGATGAAATATTAGTAGGAAAACACAGAAAAACCACGCAAAGGGAATAATGTGCTCTAGAATAGATGCCTGGCATCTGCTTTTGAAAACAGAGAAATCTGGAGGGACAACAACCAAAAATGCTGTCAAAAATTAAATACTCCCTGTCCCACTAATAGCTTAGTCCAATATTCTTGTTTAAGAACCGAACTGGTGAAGAGGAGAAAAATGCTGCTAGTCACCGATACGGAGGAGTTGGAGTGGGAGCTCTCTCAGGCCCAAGAATATTTCTGGTTGTCAGAGGCTAAAAAGATTATTTATTGTTTCCTTCCTAAACCCAGCTCCACTGCCACCTGTTCAGAATTTACTATAAAGCTGTTAAACAAGATGAGAACTTTGATGCTGACTGTGAAAACAAGTTTCACTGTATCTGACCCGAGCAGCACTCACTACTGATCCAGAAGCAAAGGAATTTGATTTTTTTATTTTCTTTAAGCACAGCTATCTTTTTACCTTTATAAGCTGTTTAAAAAAATGTAAATAAAATAACTCAGTGGACAATAGAGGGCATTCATCCCACAGAAAGACAGCCGCCACCCTTAGACATGAAATATCGCAGCACATTAAGTCATGAGACCCCGCTAATCAAAGCTGACAGGGCCCTGAATGTGATTTCTGCTGAGACTTAGCGATATCATGGGGCACTGAAGCATGCACAGCCTGCCAGACTGCCCCTGTTCATGCGACAATGGCTTTTATTCCCGAAAGGGGCCTGCGAGTGACAAGAGTCCCCTTTGTCTTTGGGCTCCCGCATTCGCGGTGCAAGAGAGGTTCATTCAACCAGCCCCAGACACTCTTTGAAAGGCTGAAGTGTAACACAAGATGACCATGAAACACTAGCTTGCCTTCTGCCTACTCCTCATTCTTCTCCGGCACAGCCTGGCCCATTCAGGGCCTCTCACAGACTCGCTCGCGCTGCATTACCCCCGGTCTGCTGAATCCCCGCATTGTCCCAGCCCCTCCAGCAGCCATCGCCCTTCCCACAGAGCCATCCCGGCAGCGCGGCCGGGCTCGGCACGGCCCGGGACAGCCCGGGTCGAGGGTGGCATGGAGCCGCGGCTCCGGCGAGCTACTGAGAAGAGGATAAAGCCGCCGTGTTTCACCTGACGCTACCTCAGCGGGAATGTTAAACCCTTGTGTCTCTTCGCGCCATGCAGGCCATGAGGAGCCGACCCGGGAGCTCCTTGCGCGGCTCCAGGGCTCCTCGCAAGGCCCCATGCCACCATACTCCTCTGGCAGCTGCAAAAGCCATTCACAAAAGAATGGCTAAAAACCCCAAAGAGGCCAGACGCCTCAAACCCCCACTTACATACCCTGCTTTTTCCTTTAACTCTCACTCTATCAGCTTGTTTTCCTGCATCGTGGGAGCACTAGTGCCATCCGCTGGCCAGCACTCCCGTCAGGTACCTGCTCCCCCGGCCACTCTTCTGTGCTGCTAAATCCCAATAAAGTCACCTCCACCTGGGCCATCTTCCACCAAGCCCGCCACCGCCTGTCCGCAGCCAGCGGTTTCCCAGCACCCCCGGACGCCTGCAGCCTGTCCCGCACCTCACCGCCAACTCCCAGCTGCTGCGATTCACAAACTGGTTCGGCTTTTCATAGAATCATAGAATCATCTAGGTTGGAAAAGACCTTAAGATCATCAAGTCCAACCACTAACCTAACCTTGCCATCCCACCACTAAACCATGTCCTCAAGTACCTCATCTATCCTTCTTTTAAATACCTCTGCTGACCAGCTCTACTAAAACAAGGCGCGCAGGGACGGCCAGACGCGCTTCAGAAACAAACAGCCGCCACGGTCGTCCCCGGGATCTCATTTTCTGAAGAGATTTGTCTCCAAAACCTCTGTGAGGGCAAGGAGCCTGAACCCACAGGCAGAGCTGGGCACCTCCATGGTTTGCACGCCACAGTAGGAAATACATCAAAACACTCAAAGGGAATAATGTGCTCTAGAATAAATGTCTGGCATCTTACTGTAAACAGGGCAAGAAAATAAAGAATGACAGGAAGGATTTATAAAGATTTCTGTCCTTTCAGGTGAGAGACAGAAGAGACAAAAATCCTACATATGAATCTGCTTTGCTGCCCCATCCGAAAGATGAGGAAGAGGAGGATGAGCCGTCACGCCACAGCCCACTGCAAGTGCTCAGAGCCCTCGTTCCAGGTTTTTTGGGGTTAGTTGCTGTGAACTTAGGTATGATCATGTCCCAAGGGGAATAAAACATTTCCTGTTATTCTTGAAGATAAATCTATTCATTCTTCTGGCAACAAAACAAAACTAGAAGAAAGTTATGGCTGAGGGTAAGCAACAGTTGAGGTTTCCTGTTCTTCACACTGGGAATGACTAGTAAATGAGCTTTTCTGTGGAAGAAAGAACAGAAAAACAATTCCACCAAAAAAACATTTAGAGCTTTCCAAAACCAGATCTAGAAAGGACTGCATTTCTAATGACAACAATAAATATCTTTGGAGCCATGAACTTAAAAATCACACTTGAATATAGTCAAATACTACATTTCTGTTAGGATTTTCAAACAATTGTGTTCAGAAACTTCTTGAGCAAAAGAGACGTTTCAGGCAGCTACCTGTGACTTTCTAATCAAATATGAAATATCCTTGTTTCAGTTTTCAAAGAAATCAACAAGAATGGAATTCCACAATCTCACTTGGGAATTGGGCTTTACTGAAGAATAGGATTTTAATAGGATTTTAAAAATGCTATTCGATTTTTTTCTTTTGTTAAACAGGATCAAGCTGTTCTACACCATCAAAGTGAACCTTTGAGAAAAACAAACCTATGGTTTTTACTTTTTTTTTTTTTTTTAAAAAAAAGCATTAACAGTATTGCAGTCTGCTCACAAGAACACTCGCAAGGCTCCCAAGACATCACGGCGATGCCAGAGATGCTGCACGTACTCCAAACCACAGGGTAAAACGTACCAAATTCTGGGTTTGGTGAACGCCTGCCAGCGTCAGCCACTCAAACTCAACTAGACGAGTAGTAATACATTTTGAATATGAGTCTCAATGGCAAAGAGGCTTTGAAACTCCTCAAACTGAGAACCCTTTGGTTAGGGTAATCACGGGGGAACAGAGAGATTTTCCAAGCCCTCTTCGCTGCGGGCAGATTGGAGATAGCACAGCAGGTCTATGACCAAGTACTAAAATCCCTTCTTTTCTTGCCAAGGACAAGGAAAACAAAAAAGGACACAACCATCCTCTTAAATTCTCCAAATTAAACCCTATTAACCTATTACTTTCAAAGGTCAAAAAAGGGGTGGAGGAAGGATTCACTGGCATTCTGTACTCAGTCATTAGAAAAAATGAGGTTGAACACAGCCTACCCGTGTACACGGGAAGACCACGCTAAGCTCTACCATTCACAGCGTGCAGCTGCTGCGATGAAACGGAATTCACATTGAAATGCATCCAAAAAAAAAAAAGGACACAGACATTAACAGAAAACCAGAGAGCTGGGTAGGTAAATTTATTTGAAAGACATGACCCACCTCTTTGTAATCGCCCTTGTGATAAAGATGACTGACATGTCCAAGCAAATAGTTCCGGTCTGCTGTATGGAGCTGGTAAATGCTAATCAGAGGGTCAAGAAGATTAGCTGGGCACTGGGCTAGTATTCTGAGTACACGGGCCTGCAGCTTCTTCAGCTTGATGCCAGACTAAAAAAAAAAAAAAAAAAAAATCAAACACAGATTTAGTAAAGATGGCTACAATTCAATGGCAGTCGAAAATGCAGCTTGTTTAAACAGTGGAATAAGCCAATGCCTTGGGAAGGGATTCTCCAATTTCCCCACGGAGTCTGCAAGCAGAAATCAGAACAATATGATACACATTTTTTTCACAGCATCCAATTTAAAAACATTAAATGTTTGCGGGATAATTCTGGAAGAGGCATATGGCCTTGTGCAAAAGTAAAATACGAAACTGGAAAAATGCCCTCTTTTACTAACACAGCTATTTAGAAATTCTCCCCTCTAGTTCCCAGCAGAAAATCTTTGAATTCAACAGCTCCCCTCAGGGGAGATCTCACCTATCAGGCATAAGAATTGAATTCTCATTCCCAGGCTTGCTCCTGGGTGCAAGAAGGGCAGGAAAAGCAAAAGCATCGTCAAAAGATGCAGAGATACAAGTATTAATCCTTGTGTTCCTACACAATTGTCCTCTTACAACAGGAATTTCAGTGCTAGTAGCACATCGCTGCACTTTGCAGATACTGTAACGGCAGAGCTCAACATCTAAAAAGAGCCATTTGGAAAAACGGGAAATGAAACAACACAAATATAAAAGTGTCTTGTAGTTCAGAGACAAAAGCATACAAAAAAAAAGAGGAAATCTCAATAGGTCAGAATATGTGAAGGCAGAAGGAATGGTAAACATTAGGACACATAATCTGATGACCCAACGTTACAAAGCTAATCATTCAGCTGCTGAAAAGTCAGACTGTTACCATTTTCTGCATTCCCGATGATAAAAGCTCCCCACCATATGGCAGGAGTTAAGCAATCGTACAGTAACTGGCTTCTATTTGCAGAACTGGAAGAATATGCAGAGTAGATTTCTGCAACTGGTTTTATCCTGACAGCGGGGAAGTGAGTTCCAGCAGGAGAGCCTCCAGCCCGGCAAAGGCTGCAGGATCAACGCTTGATCAAAGTGGTTTGATCTGGAAAGATGGAAATCCCAGCTTGGAATGGGAAACAGAGCTCCTGCATCACAGCTTCTAATACGATTCCATTTTCAGGCCAGTGTACAACAGATCACATCTCAGTATGAATTTCACACCTCGTCACACCGTGTTTGTATGAGACTACAGAGAAGAAGCTGGACCGTGGAATAAAGTGACACTGGGGACACTTGAGGGACATGAAAATCAATCGCCCTCTCCTTTCTCCTGGCTCTCTTGCTCTCTCTTTTTCTAACCTGTTGAACAGCAGGACGCTCTTTCATCCAAAGCTGGAACTCAGTGGTGATGCAATACCCGAGGGAATGCCCCTTCCCCTTCCAATCTCCGCTGCTCTCCAGCACGTCCAGGAGTCCGGCCAAGGGGTCCTCCAGTCCCGCAAAGCCCCGCCTGATTTCTTCCTTGAGCTGCTCAGATACAAAACCACATTGTCACGTACAAAAAGATTAGTGAATCCTCCCTTCCCCCAGCTGAACACAAAGCTTTATTTTTTTTAATTTAATCTATTCAGAGAGGTAACTGTTGCTATTCAGCCACCATCCGCGCCTCCAGTGACTTTTCATGTCATTACAGATTCCTTCATGGCTCACTGAACCTCAAACCCAATGGGAAAAGCAGCAATTGTCCACACTAATTATCCCATAAAGACAGAGAAGTTGTTCTGTGGGGCAGACAAAGGGGCTTGGGATGTGGGGGAGGGGGAGAAAAGAAGTGAACTGGAGCGAGGGGTGTTATTAGGAAAATGGCAATATTGAAGGTAGATAGCCGGGCTCAAAAACCTGGTCATCTTCTAACAGCCCTCCAAGTAATGAAGCAAACAAACCCCTCGTCCCCATTCTTCCACCACAAACTTTCATATTTGACCTGATACCTGCTTCAGCCACGACAGCATAATGCCCTTCACCCGAACAGGAATACCCGGGTGTATCAACACGGTTTGGATTTTACACACACCGTTACAAAGAAAGAAATACCAGAGTTCACACTCTGTGGGACTGCCATCCTGCAAATCCATGCTCCCTTCCTCCAAGCCCACCCGAGCAGGGTATTTTCTGCCGTGCCGCTGCACATCAGGCGCTGCACCCCTCCGCAAGTCTAACGGCCGTTCCGAGGGACTCGGAACATGGGAAAACTCCACGCCATAAATCTTAGGAATCCCAGGGTGATGTGTTTAGAAACGTGAAGGAACTGGACAGTCACTTTGTGAATGTTAATAGGCTACTTACTACCCATCTGGTAGAAGTGATAAATTAGCAGTACTGAGCAATATCTTTATAATGTTTACATTAGAAGTAGTTTCCAAGGAGCTCGGAGGGTTGGCAGGGTGAAGAAGTGGCATCCTTCAGTACCCACACAGGAGCTTTCACCGCATGGTACATGTACCGGCGTGGAGCAAGGCAAAAGCAGAGACAGAAAACAAGAAATCACTAAGAGCAGCTGCTCTCTTTCTTTTCTGGCTAAAAAGCAAAATCCAAAAGATGCTCATTCCCGCCTGCAGCCAGCACTTGTAATTTACTGTATATCATGGCCCCAGTCGCAGCTTCCAATGGAAACAAAGTTTGAAGAACGACATGGAAAAGAAAAGAAAATATACAGAAAATTTGCCAATTAATTTGTTCTTTTTTTTATTCATTAACAATCTTTACTGGAAGACAGTTATTTTCCACAGTGTCTTTCATGTCTGGAAAAACCACAAAACCTATCATTTACGACAGAAACTGTTTCTTTCTCACTAGATTATCAAATGCAGTATGAAAAAGCTGATGACTAACAAAGATGTGACTGTAGATAACAGATTTCTCCCCGTAAGTATTTTTCCCTGTGGCAAGAATTTACGCTGTTAAACACAGGGCTCCAGCTTCACTGGGAGATTCAGCAGAAGGAAAAGGCAAACTCTTATCCGACCACAAATATCCAACACAACAGCCAAAGGAAAACAAAGCACCTCGCCAACTAAACTGCACTGTTTATAAATGGCCTCTCTTCTTTTTTTCTTTTTTTTTTTCCCCCCCAAAGCCCCACTTCAGCACATTCAGACTGAAGGAGAGCTTGCACCACACTGCTCAGCTCCTTCTTAGGCTGGAGTCAGAGCCTGGGTTTGGGCAGGATGGGCTCCAGCAGACACCAGGTCCTTAGGAGAGCATAAACCTGCCTTCACAGGCAGCGCATCTCCAGACACCAGGAGCATGAAGGACGTACCTAGACTGAGCCTTGACTGCGTCGCAGGGAGATAAGCAAGGGAAAAGCCTTCTTCAAAACTTTCGAGCAATCTGAAGACTTCAGCTATGGTGTGTATAGTTTGGGGGGGGGGAAAAACCACAGGAAAAAAATGTATGAGGCACCTAAATCAGAGAGGAAAGAGTGCTGTGCTGCCTGGCTCGTCTCCCTGCCAGAGAAGGATTCCTCTCAAACGTGTCATTGCCATTTCCATTTCAATCGATTCCCATGGCAGGGAATGCTCCTTGGGGGATTTCTCCAGCCTGACAGATCATGGGAATAGGAAAATTTTGCTGATGCTCAAACTACATGCTCCTTCATTCAGTTTTGGTCCCTTATTTCTAGTAACACAGCTCAGGGCAGTCTGCTGATGCTTCTGAGTTATTCCAAAACTGTCTCTCCTCTGTAGGAAATGGCCACTTCTTAACGCCGTGTTCCAGGATCGAGGTTGTGCGGCAGACAGGTACCCTCCTGCTCACGGTCACTGATTTGAGGCTGACGGGCATCATGCAATGGGGTGACCGATTCCCACTAGTTATCGGCCAGCCTTGACCGGCATTCACGCACAGGGAAAGGCAAAGAGGCTCCCTGCCCCTTCGACGGCAGCGGAGCAGCCTGAGCTGTATTTAAGTTGACTTCCCTTATTTATTTGAGGCGGATGGCTGGATGCTGGTGGGCTTAGGACAACAGCAGCCCCATGCACCTCGATTTGCACACAGAGGCCAGGGCAGCAGCCGCCCCTGAAAAATGCGTCGGCACTTGCTGTGGGGGCACCGCGTGGCCGAAGGCTGGCGCTGCCCTGAGCACGACGAGCTCAGCTCAGTGACAGGCGCGTGTCAGAAACCGTTGGGGACATTCGTGCTGCGCTCCCCACCTTGGAGGCACCACAGCCCTCCTCATCTCTCTGAAAAGGCTTTCCTCGTGGTTCAGCAACGCATCCTCCCGGTTCAGAAACATCCGAACCATGTCCGCAGCCACGCAGCGCTGCCTGCAGGGTGGCCCCAAGAGGGACAGACGTGTCCCGCTGCAGCCTGCACGCTCTGCAAAACCACGCATCTCACTGGGACGGCCGTTCCAGAAACAAACCACCCGAATAAGCGGAGCTGCAAGTGTGACTCATGGGGATCCTTGAGCTTTTTCACCCTCAGCAGGAAAGCTGCGGTGCTCTCTGCCCAAGGACACGTCGATGGGAGGCTTTGTCTTTTTTCTTCACAATCCACACACATCCCAGGGTACACAGTACAGAGATTTTGATGATTGCTCTTTCCTACTGTTGTTTTGTGGGATTAACTGCCCTCAAGACCTAACAAATAATATTTTTTTTCCTCCAACTCTAACAAAACTCGATAGAAAGCTCAAGGCTCCAGAGTTGCTGAGCTCAAGTCTAGGTTGGTGACCGACCATTCGGAAAGGCACCTCTCACACTGTGCTTCCAGTTGTTTAATTATTCTGTCTGGGAACCACAAACTATCAGTAATGGAAAGTCCAAGCGCGGCAGACAAGAATAATGACTAAACACTCCAGACACCCAGGACGGAGCACGTACGCCAAGGTACGTGGCCACCAGGACACATTCCACGTGGCTCTGTGGTGAGCTGCAGGTTTTTGGGTCTTCTAGAAAAAAACATCTCAGCTATGAACCTGCCTGAACAACGCAGAGTTAGACATGGGAAACACACCACTAAGCTGATGCATCTAGTGTTTTTGTTAAGTTTTCAAGGTCCCAAATTTAGATGAAGAATATTTTACTCCCTATGAGAAATCTCCACGTAGAGCCCATAGGGTGCTGTATAAAAATACAGCACTAATTTTAGACAGGCAGTGTAAATTGCATTCACCACTCTAAAAGGCAAAACCAAACAAATCAGAAAAAATAGTAAAAATACTTTGAATAGGAAGGCTTTGATATCATTCCACTTGGCAAAGAGCACTCCTCTACTGACTTCAACCCTCATTTTTTTTCAGCTACTAGAAATATTCTTCCCCCTCCCCCAAAGATCCTCCATTTAATGGACAAAAAAAAAGTGTTTAAAAGAAAACAAAAGCAACTCTGATTTTTTTTTTTTCCCCCCCTCTGTAACTCAGTCCTGTAAACTTCAGCTCTTTTATATGAGCCCCGGAGCTGCTTCACATCACACAGAGCTACCTTTTCTTTTCACTTCTTGCTGCAAATGCATAGGCTCTTCCCCTGTGTGCTGGAACTGAAAGCGGTCATGAAGAATTGCAGGTCTGACCTAAGCGTTCTGCGTCTGGACATGCTCTGCATGCAGTTATTAACTGCAGCGCGGAGGGAGGCTCAGCCTTACCTTCTTCATCTCTTTCTTTGTCCAGAGAGGCTGAAGGGTTTGCAGCAGGAGGAGTGGGTCCTGGCCTGGAGGAGGGGAGAGAGGGAGAGAGAGAACAAGAGGGAGAAAAACAAAATAAAACAGATTTATTGGCTCTGTACAGGCAGCCCAGACACACTGGTGCATTGTTTCACCGAAGAGAGATCGGCTACTCCATGCCACTGTGTTTGAAACCACCAACCTTCCAACTGTCAGTCAGGATTAAAGCACTAAAATCCCTCACTCTGAAATCCCAACAAAATAGCAGACATCATCATCCATGCATGGCTTTAACTAAACACCCACATGGGCTCCAGTACCGAAAAGCTGTATTGGTGCATTTACAACTAAATCATGCTGCTGCTACGCACCAAACCCCCCCCCCCGCCCCCCCTTTTTGATATTAAAACAAAATGGTCCGAGAAGAGTAAGCATCCTGCACAGGTTGGAAAGGATTATCAACACGCTCATTTTTAATGAAAACGGCTCTAAAGTCATCTAAAACCTCATCGCAACCTGTGGATGGAGGACGCGAGTGGGAGGATTCCCGGTGGGATCAGCCTGCGTTCGCTCGGCAAGCGGCGGGCAGCCCGTGTGCGCCGGGGAGCATCGCCCGGCCGGGACGGGGCGGATGGGCTCTGCCCTGCTTCGGGCAACGTGGTGCTTCAGGAAAAGGAAAGACGAAATGCTGCTGTGATGAGTGGCAAGGCTAAAAAAGAGAGGGGTCAGTTCTTTCAGAAGAAGGTTATTTGGAATTTTTCTCTTTTACTTTTCACCAAGTTATTTGAGAAGTTGCATTCAGTTGTTATTCTGCACCCATTACCATTCATCACACCAGTATTATTCATCACACCAGTATTTCTGAACCAGATGTTTAGGAATATTTCATCTTAAAAGCAGTAGCATTTTTGATAACTGGTTCTATTTGATTTGCAAGCATTGACTTATGACACCATGACTCAGAATATTCTGAATGAAAACCTTCTAGTGCATCAACAGGTTAAATGTGAAGAATGAATTTAAAAATCTCAATGAGTTCTTCAAAAACACTCCTCGTATATTTAGTGCACCTCCTCTTATGTTTTCATAAAGCCAAAAGAAAAACGTTAAACTGAAAGGAAAATATCCTTTCAATCACCTTCTGCATTTTACAGCTCCTAAATAGCTCGTTTCCAAACGCGAGATTTCTTGCTTAGTATCCCATCTCACTTCATATTTCAGGTCACAAAAAGCTACTTCAACTGTGAAAAGCTCTACCCCATCCAACTCAACTCTGAAGCTCTGCATTTATAAAATATTTCAAGTAGCGAGCTGATTACTGGTCGAGCCAAGAGAATGATAGTATTCCCAATATCCACAAACCTCTGGGAAACACCAGTCAAATTGGAAATGCCACATTTACAATTCATAAGATAATATATTCTCTCATCTCTGGTTGTTCTGAAATTTTGAACTCTCCAAACACTGGCTGTTCTCAGCTACTGCTTCTCCTTTGGAAAAAGCAAAGTTTCTTTTTACAACCAAACAGAAGAAAATCCAGACCCCAGCTCCCCACAAAATTAGCGACTAACACTCAAATGCAGCCCATGTGTGTGCAGGGATACGTACACAACTCTCCTCTTGGCCTGACTCCCCAGGAAATTTATACACACACAGGAACAAAAATCAGAATGCAGCCCAGTGTGTAACCAAATACACTGTAAATCTGAACGGTAATTAATGCCGTGAACACGCCGGACTGGTGCAGGAAATGAGAGCAGTTAGGAAAGCAGTGTTTCACTTCAGGTACAGCCAATAATTCAGCTTGTTAAAAACCTCTCTAAACCTCAATCAACAAAACAAGCCCCTCTCTTCTGTGACTTTTCCCTACCTCACCTCCCTGTAACCGAAACCTGAGCTCGCCGCTTTTTCAATACCTCCACGCAGGAAAACCGTCTCTCCAGGCAATTTTAAACGCCTCAGCACGTTGCCAGCATGCCCCGGTGCAAGCCCAGGGAAGTCGGAAACAGCTTTCCCCCTCCCCGAACCCCGGGGGTGGACGCACCCGGAATGGAGGGATGTCTAGGAAACGTCTCGGGATGCTGCCGAGCCCCGGCGTCAGGCAGCCAGGCCAGCTGGGCACCGGTGGAGGCCAGTGCCCTTGGCACGGATAATGGGAGCACTAACAGTGCTGCCACGTTCCTGTCGGAATACCAGACGGGTTCCTGCTTATCCACATCGGAGAAGGACCCAGAGAAGCAGAAGGAAACTAATGGAGGATGTCTGAGGAAAAAGGACAAGACCTTACGAGGAGTTTCGCAAGTCTTCCAGAACAAACCTGGAGAGCAGATGATTGCTCAGCACAAAAGGGAGAGGGGACGCAGCGCAAGGGAAGGAAGAACAAAGGAAAGTGACTGAAAACCAAATGGTCCGAACTGAACCACAAGTGCATCTGGGCTCAACTCAGAGGACAAGAACAGGAAAATTCTGGAGTGACCTCCAGACAGGTAGGAGCAAGAAGCAGCAATTACCAAGATACACCAGTTAAACCAGTGATAGGACGGTGCTTGCAGAAGAAAGCTGGTCACGGAGGCCAGAAAACGCCTTCCTGTGTCCCACCAGAACCCCTTCTCCAGATCACCACTTCTAAAAGAAAAGTTAAAAGTTAAATCCTGCAGAGACTCCTACACACTGAAGAGATATCCAACTATTAGCAAGGGTCATTCAATGAGCAAAACAAACAAAACAAGGATGAGGTCACGCAAAACAGCGTAAAAACCAGCGTGGCAAGCAGGAGAGCATCAGCTGCGTCTGCTCCCAGCCGTGGGCAGCCCGGGATGGCCAGGAGAGGCTGAGACCTGCCCCAGGCAGCTGAGCCCAGTCGTGCTCAGTCTGACACCGATCCTTCGCAGCTCCAAGAAGGGGGTTGCAGACCTTAAAATATCTGGCAGAGCTTCTCCAAAACAAGGTTGTAGCACTTTGGTGGAGATCTCAAAAAATACACATCTGCACCCGCTCCATCCAGGCAACAAATGACCTCGGTTTCTTCAGCTGACAGTTTCTCCAAACAGTATGTTCCTGTGTTAAAAATTTGGCATTAACGAATTCCCTTTCAACATTTTTCATTCTGAAAATAAATTTCCTCTGCCCTGAATCTGGTACCAAAATTGGAGGAGATGGTAAATCAAATGTTTTCCAGTTCTCAGTATCTGCGGTTACATTTCAAAACCATATAAACCACAAGGCTTATATTTTTGAGTTAGAAAAGTGCCTTTGAGGAAAGCCATAAACTACTTTCTGTTCATTCTCTCCTTTTCCTTTGTGCATACATCACTCAAAACCTGCTGTGATCACAACAAAAGGGGTGCCCGCAGGCTGGTGAGGTAGAGCAGTGGTTTTACTCTTGCGTCCTTGCAAAATTCTGCTGCGTTATTCACCGGTTCTGCTGAAACGCCCTGGCAAGAGAAACCCACTTTCTGACTGAGGCTCCTGGTGTGTCCTGCACGGGAAAAGTGAGATGTCCAACCCCAGAGGAGGGATTTACCAAGGGGAAAAAAAAAATAAAAAAAAAATCTTGCTTTTCTTTTTCTTGCCCCACAGCCCGAGACCTGGAAGAATTACAGTCAACTAATGGAAAGATACAGAATGCAAAAAAAAAAACCAAACCCAAAGCAACCCCCAAAAAAGAGGTTACTGTGACTGAAATGCAGGATCACACCCACCAAGCAATTACAGCTGGAATTCACGGACAGAAAAGGGCAAGAACAAAATGCTCACAGTGAAGTCCTCTTTGGGCAGAGAGCTTATACCTCTGCCTTGCAAATTAACAGGAATTTAATAAATGTTTAATGGAATATGTAACGAATCCAACCCCTAGTAACCAATCAGTGAATTTTTACTATTATCTACTGTTCTGTGTGTGTTCTGCTCCAAGAAATCCCTGAAATCTGTCCTCTGTGAAAACCCTTCTTAATC
Source organism: Aramus guarauna (assembly GCA_013400195.1). NCBI lineage: Eukaryota > Metazoa > Chordata > Aves > Gruiformes > Aramidae > Aramus > Aramus guarauna. The sequence continues at coordinate 545,534 of VXBL01001977.1, read as the reverse complement.
TCAACAAGCCTTTGAGATACCTTTCTGAAAGGCAAATGAAGGTTGCAGGTATTTCAGTGTCACCGTAAGTGCAGCTAGCCCATTTGCGCTTAAAAACTAAAATATATAAATGTACAGGGAATGCATAAACGGGGGCTGGAGGAGGAGCAGAGTGATTCAGTCAACTCCTGTTTCAGCAGCGTGACTGGTACAGCCAGCGCTGTGTAATTCAAATTACATCTGAAACCCAGCAAACAGTATGCGAGGTGGATCAAGAATTAATCAGTCTCTGATCAAAACCTACTTTGTCTCAATTTTTTTTCAGAAAAGAATCTGTAGTTCACACCGAGGTTGTGCTGATTTTGTAGAAGAGGAGGTTGATAGGGAACCGAAGTAAAATCACTTTGATGATAAAAAAACCGAATGGATACATTTTCTAGTGAAAAAATTAAATCAAGCTCATTTCATTACAAAGATATAAAATTCCTCCATAGAAACTCACAGATTTTTCCACCTTCCAGGTTTTCTCACTGTGCCTACTTCTAATGAGCACACGTAACATAAATAAACGTTCCAATCTTGTATTTTTGAGCTTGAGAAAATGATTCCATATGGAATGTCTCCTAACAATTTGAGATGACATTTAAAAGACACAAAAGCAATTTTAGAATATACAGGTAATACATAATACGCATTGTAAAAGTCTGGATTGTAATTAAAAAAAAAAAGGAGGAAGTAGATAAAATAAAGAAATGAAAGGTAACATGGGATATTATTTTTTAAAAAGTAGAAAGACTTCAGAAGAAGCACGTATACGTGAGTATGTAGGTACTACCCAGCGGGGCATGGCAGTGCTATTCTCCTTTTGCTTTGCAGGAGGCTTTTTCAGGAATTTGTTCTTACTTGGATTTATCCCAGTGCCTGGGGAGAGCCACCTGAGATGCTGCGTAACCACAGGGCGGGTGAAGGTGCCGCACACACCGGAATTACCGGTCACCAATCACAGCAGACAGGAGACAGATGGATCGCTTTTTTAAAAATGAGTTGGGATTATACTATCACAGCAGCGCTTGGCCCTGCCGCATCGCCCCTGCCTCCTGCTGAAGAGTCGCCTTCCAGAGACGCTCCGCACCCGGACAGCAGTGGAGAGGGAGACGAGGCCTCCGGCAAACCTAGGAACGGGATGCGGAAATCTCGTTGAAAACAGAAATTGAGAGGATGAGAGACCACCCACTGCCCAGAGCATCCCTGCGAAGCGTCTTCCCCAGAGCTGGGAACTTCGGGCAACTTCTTGCTTACTACTGTTTCTGTCGGAGTAACTGTCACATTTCCAGGGTAGGTGTACCCAGTTAAAACACAAGGCTACTGGAACTCTCTTGGTTTTGGAGGGAGCGAAGGGCAATTGGGGCACCAGAAGCTGCAAAGGACAGAGGCGGGATGCGGTTTTTTAGCCGGTCAGAAGACGATAGAAGCAATATCCTGAGAAGTGGGTCTGTCGGTATGGCTGCTCCAACCCCCTTGCACCAATCCGTTCTCCATTTCTTATTGAGAACACGTGTTCTAAATGACTTTTAATGGCATTGCTGTAATTTGCCTGTATTTTTCCAAACAGTGCCAAGGATCGTATTTCTACTTCACCCACAGTGAAACGCAACCTCGGCTTGCTCTGTGTCCACACTGATACAGGGGTACAGCTGAGACAGCCACTGTTCTCTGCAAATCCAAATCCAGTTTTTCCCAATTCTCATTCAATTCCCTTTCTGAATGTAAAAGTCACAAAGGGTTTTGCTTAAGAGACACAGCACTGTACCAAATAAATTATAACTGGGAGTGAAGGGGTAAATAAAAATGTAGTTTTCCCCATAAAGAATCAAAACCCAAACAACTTGACAAACAGCTAAAACCAGCTCCAAACTACCCAGAAACCATGGTGAGAAGGCGAGTACCACAGCAAGGGCTTCAGCAACCCTTTGGCAGCCCCCATGCTTGCCCTGCATTGCCCCCCCCAACACACACTGCTCCAGCAAGCTCCTGGTCCAGCCCCTCACCGTGGCCACGGGGCCGGCTCAGACTCGGCACGCGTGACCCACAGTAACACTGATGCCCACAGAGCTGCTCCCCAGATCGGCGCCCAAGAAATGTGCCCTTAGGGACGGGGAAGCGAGCGTGGCCCCGGGCAGGCAGTGCACCCACGAGCGCCCACGTCATGTCCTGATCAGGTCTGCAGGTTCCCCTGAACCGAGGGGTCTACGGCTCTTGGGTACCTTGTCTTTACCAGTTAAATTGCCTACAGTTGTCTTAAGGGAGATTAATTTTTCTGGGATTATCACTCACATTCCAGTCCCACCGTGACCAGGATGAATTTCCAACACTTCCATCTCCACCCCTGCACGTTACTTTTAGACGCACCACACTGGGGATGGGGAGGATTTCCACTCACAAGAGGGTCCGCTCCTATTTCAGATGCACCTGCACCAAGCGGTCAAAGGCTCTTTAATACTTTCTCATGGCAGAGTCTGCGCCTTAGGAAAACCAGATATTTCCAGGAATGATAGCAGTTCACTTCCAAGAACATTATGACTAAGGAGTAACCACTCGGTGATTCATCCCAATCTCCACCGACGGCAGAGATGAGACTCCCACGAAGAAGAAAAGCACCCCAGAGCTACTCGCTCGCAGGGAAGTGTCTCCTGCACCCGTGTCTGCAGACAGGCAGAGGAATGCTTTCCTAAGAGGCCGATCAATTTAAACGTTAATTACATCCCACCACTTAATCCTCCAGTGCAAAATTTAGAAGAGGATCAGATGTCACAAAACTATTTCATTTCAGGAGCAATAAATCGCTCTGCTTTCGCATGATTTCTAGGGCTCCAAAATTCACTCGCCATGCCCAGCTACCATTCCTTAACTGCGTCTCCCGCAAAAGACAAACATGTCTTTTAAATGTATAACTATGTGGGTTGAGCTGAATTCAAACAACAAGGAAATGAAGCAACAAGACGGAGAGGGTCCTTCTTTATAAGGTATGTCTGGCTCGCTCCAGCCTTTGGCTCGGTTTCCAATTTTAGCTGCAGCTTTCTAATCGACAGAGCTTTGAACTCCACCGCACAGAAGGCTTCAGCTCTCAGAAGGGAAGTAACCACACGCAGCTACCACAGTCTGAAAACCTCCATACACCACACACCTCCCCTGTAATTTTAACATTAAAGATGCGGCCTTTTGGGAGGTCTGTGAGTCTAGGTTCGCCAAAGGAAAAGCATTCCTTACTTGTTCCTCCAGTTCTTCATTCACACATTCGGATTCACCTTCTGCACTAACTCAGCCAGTGGATTATTTGCATCAGACAGGAGGAAAAAAAAAACAACCAAAACAACCCAAACAGGAGGGAAAAACCCGCAAAACTCAGCAAGTTCCTCACTTGTAGTCACTTGATTACGAACATCAGCTCATTTTCAGTAGCCAGAATCTGCATTTAACATGAATAGTTCCTTATTTCTCCATTTGCCAACCAGCTGTGACTGTTCTGATATATTTATTCCAGCCCTGGGATGGATGTCCGTACGTGACAGCCATCTACTCCCGCTTGCGAAGGGCAGGAGATCTGGAGGCTGTGGTTGGCTGTCCCCCCCAGTCTCTACAGCAGATGAAGTGCCCCACGGCTGGAGTCCTTACTGGAACGGAGGTGTTCGCATCACCTAACGCACCGCCACGATGTGGTCCAGACAATAATTCGAACCATGGAACCAGGCCAGACAAAAAGTCAGGTCAACCCAAACCAACTCCCCCTTGCCCAGTTCTCCCCCTGTAGCGAAGGCTGGGGCAAAGCTTCATTTCAATCCGAATGAGACAGTCGTTGCGCTCAGCGGGAAATATTTTGCTTCACTTTAGGGGGGAGGTCAGGATCTGGAAGTTTCTCTTCTGGTGGTTCTTCACCAGCTTTCAGACAGACCTGATGTAATGGAAACATCTAATTGCATGTAGGACAGCAAGGCACAGGCCAGCAATTCCTCAGTTGCAGGCTGGTTTGATCTACTGATCTGGTTTTGATCTACTGTACTACTGTGACGGCATGCAACAATACATCCCAGGGTTAGCTCTACTAATTGTGTTTTCTTTAATACCCTTGCAAAAGCTTATCACAAAGCATTCGGCGATGCCTTCAATGCTGATTTCATGTTTCTCATTTAATTCTTGTAGAGAGAAGCTCGAATTCCTCAGATGCCATTAGCTGAGCCCACCCCTTCCGGGGATCACTATGTGAAGCCCTACCTTGGTCTCCACTGCTGAGTACATCGCTATTGAAAAGTCAAAATTTAGAGATCAAACAGAACTATGGCTGGAAAATGAACTGCACAGGCAGAACACTGAGAAATAGAAACTGCCGCGCTGGAGAAAGGGAGAGGAAGAATAGTGGGTAGAGTAACAGGGTACTGAAAGCAATACAAGTTTTTCTGGAAAAAGAATCTGGTCTTTCTCAATGGCAGTAAAAGTCATTCTTTAACTAAGGGCAAAAGAGATCCCTTCCATTCTGAGAAATTCGAGTTATGAAAACATAATAGGAAACCTCACAATTTTACTAATACATGCTCTATTTCTCAGTGAGTCAGAAGTTCACATTCTTCTAATGCAACCTCCCAACTGAAAACAATCCCCGCACTTCAAGCAAAAGAATAATAAAGCACACATATGCTTCTTATAAAACAATCCTTACAAATAACCAGGGCTTTTGTTTTCATAATGGCTAAAATTCATCATTTCCCCCCCAAAAAACACAGATCAGACAAAATGCATTCTCATTAAAAGAAAAGGCTCGCTTGTCTGAGCAGACCAGCCAATAACGTTTTCCTTTTATTTTCCTGGTGCTTTTTGTCAATGAAGAGGAAGCAGAGTCGCTTACCAGACACTGCCATGCACGGCAGGCTCAGCACCCCCCAACCCAGTACCCCCACCAAGGACCTTCCTCTCCCCAGCCCACCCCAGCCCCATGGGACACTCACATTCCCACTCGGTGCACAGAGACACCCGAACACCACCAACACCTGGGCATTGCACACGCCTTGTGAGCAGAAGGTGCCCTTCAGATCTGGTGCCAACTAAAGAAATAAAGGTGGAACTTAACCAAGAAGTTACGGAGCTTCAGGAACATCCTCACGTGGTGCCCGAGATGACCCACTGTCAGGGAGCGGGAACATCCCTTCCCCTTGCACAGCGGGAAGGGAGAGCATCTCGCGCCGATGGTCAGAACACGCGCGTGGGTCACCACCTCGAGCAAACAGAAGTTGTCTTCAGATGCTCGCAAGTACACCTTGGCTTGACAAGGAAAAGCACACCTATTTTTACATAGGTGGCAATTCTCAAAATAATAGCAAGAAATTGCTTTCTGGGCAGGTAATGAAATCCAAATTAATAAAAGTCTACAAATATAACAATCGTTAACCCGTTGCGAGTAATTTGTGACACTTTTAATGGTTTCTGTAGCAGTTAGATGGGCTATAACCTCGGCATCACGGGTTTCTAAGCACCAAGACGACAATGCGGTCCCTGGCACGGGAGGACGCGGAGTTGCGGACTGACGGGAGCCGGGGCAGGGGAGGACAGCGCTGCACTCCCTTCCCTTCAGAGTTCTGACAGCCTCTCCCTCCGCCTTCACCGCCAGGCGCAGCCAGAGAGGCGACTGGAAACCCTGCGCTCGGTGGATCCCTGTCCTGCTGAGACCACGGCCAGTGTCCTTGTGCTCAAACCTATTTAAGCAAAAAGCACGGTTTCATCATGAAATACTTCTTTTCCTCCAAAAATTCAGCCAAGCTATTTTTACTCACTTCAGCCAACAGCTCCGTGCGTTCTTTCAGGGATACAGAGAAATGTGTTTTGTTCCCGCAAACCGTCTCGGTGCTGAGCAGGGATGGGTAAGGAGCGAGTCACCGCGCTCCCAGAAGCGCCGGCAGCATTCGCTGCCGTGGAACGAGCCTCGTCTCCCAGCCCGGTGCTGAGCACTGGGGCTGTCCCACCACACTTCCCAGGAACTGAAGGGACTGGTCATAACCAGGGCACCAGTTAACAGCACCTTCATGGGAACGGAAACGCACGAGTTTAAAAACAACATTTAAAGCAGCACTCCAGAAAACTAACAACTTCTTCTTTCAAGCTTAGCAATCCTGTAAAGGTGAAGAAAACTAATATTTTCTGGAATAAGAGGGGGAACTTCACACATCTGTCCTTATTTCTGGCTACTTAGTGGCGAGGCTGCCAGAACGGCCGCGGTAGCAGCTCTAGTGGACTGAGCTCCAGTTTGGGAAAGCAGCAGCAGATGCAGAGAACCATCGTAAAGCTAAAAAGACAGAGATTTTTTTTTTTTTTTCCCCTCCAGACATCTCTGGAAAGCCCCAAGTTCCGATCCTAAGAACCAGGGAGTTCCTGATGTTAGCAAGGTATTTAGACTGTGCGTTAAAACCCCTGTTAAAAGGTGCAGCTATAAACATTCGGTCCACGTTCAGCTCCCCAACACAAAGGCTCAGCCCTCCAGCTGAGGAACTCCAGGCGTTTTCTCCTGTCCCACTCAAGGGACACCAACTTCTCTCAGCCAAAGCTCCACACCTAAATATCTCCTTGAAGGAACAGCTCCGTGGATTAAATTCTCATCCAATGAAGCTGACAAAAATTTCCATACATAACAAAGGAAGCGTTGCACTGGGCTCAGGGGCACACCCTAACTTTTTAATCCCATTTTTAATTCCTGTTTAATTTCTGCTGAAATTAAGGAGAGTTTCACCTAAGTTAGGGTTCACGTGAGCTTTCTATAAAGCTGCGCTACAAATTGCTTTAACAAAACATTCCCAAGACTCTCCAAATCTTGTGTCACGTAGGAGCCACAACGCAAAGATCTTTTTCTTGTGTTGCGAGGGGTCCAGCGGATTTAGCAAAGCAAATAAAGGCACAACCGGGCTTTCTCGTGGGCGCGTAGGGCTGCAGCTCACCTGGGGTGGGGGAACGGTGCTGGAAACTCTTGTGCCCCGTGGCAGGAAAATACCGACAAGTTCTGCTTGAGAGAAGAACACGTCAGAGAAACACGCAGGGAAAGCAGGAGGGCACGTCATAAATACACACCTCCTCCTGACCTCCTCTCCGTGCAGTTTGGGACATTGCTCTTTATAAAAACTGCTTTTGTAGATCTTAATACACTGATCGGTTTTCTACCAGTAGAAAATAAGGAGGAAACCCAAGACCGCAGGACCTCCACGTTTTCTGGCGCTTTCTCCTTCTGGAGTCGGGTTATTGTAACAGCTCTAATTCTTTTCTTAGCACACATGGACCGGGAAAAGCCAGAGCTGTCAGGTGAGGAAAAACTCCAGTTAATGGTGGGTGTTAGAGACAAGATCAGTGTCATGCAGTTACAACTGAGACTAACTTTTCCAGCAAGGAAAAAGCCGACAGCTTTTATTGCCCAATGCCTGACAGAGGCCAAATCAAAGGAGGGAGGCACAACTATGTGAACAGGGCTAAGAAATTTAAGAACACATGACATTTTGGGCCACTTATTGCTTTTATTAAGTGTTTACTTTAAAATTCACAGCGTTCCAGTATCTGTGTAAGAGTTTCTCTTCATACGCTCTACCCAACGCATGTTAAAACTTGTACGAATCTTTCCCATTAGTTAAGAAACAAAACCAAAAAAAAGCTGAAGTCTGCAGCAGATATTAGTGTCATCTCCCCCAGCGCATGAGTAGCTTTAACCTCAACAGATCTCCTGAAAGATACAGAAAACTGAAACGAATGCCTCTTCAGATTTTTATCTCTGGCGATTTTTTGTAAGAGTCGATGTGTAGGAATTATGTACGAATGCTTCTTTTTTCTCTTTCCTTCCACATCTCCAGCCTGAGGAGCGGGGAAGGAGAAGAGGCGGGCAGGTGAGCCAACCCCCAGCGCGCAGACCCTGAAGGACGGTGCCTTCCCCACGCAGCTCCGGGTCCTGGCACTCCCCGCCTGCCTTCCTGACGGACCTTCCTGGGGAAGTCACCCTTCCCACCACCGCCCTGTCCTTGGCCATCGCTCCAAGGTGCAGCTAACAGCCGGTAACCAACGACCACCCCCTCCAGGCCAGCAGTTCCCCATCACAGCTGGTTTATTTTCCATCCCTCAGGTTGTGTTTTCAGGAGATGATGTCTCCGAGACTGTTACCAGCTCCGTGCCTTCCTCCTTTTCTCCTCCCTCCTCCTCCTCCGCCTGCGTGGGGAGATGGGCTAGGAGTAACAGCCGCGCAGAAAGGGCAGATGTGGGGACATCCTCTTGTCGGGCAGACTATCGAACCGTGCTGATTTGCTTTAAATGCTACTTTGAGAAAAGATAGCTTTCTTCTAATCAAATACAGGGCTTGTAAAGTAGTTTCTCAGCTTACATATGCTGTAACTAAAAGACTCAAGTGCACAAAGTGGAGAAGAGCCATTTGTCCAGGCTGAATCAAGCTCTCCGCAGGCAGAGTGCCATTGCTACTTTGCTTATGTTGAAGAAAATAATGGTAAAATTCCTACACTAAAAAATTCCTTCTTCGTCCTCTACCTAATTACATCTCAGGTTATGTTAAAACTCTGTCTCGAGTACCGATACTCAATATTGCCCGAGAACATGAGAACCTTCGAACAACACGTTCTTCGCACGTGTATCTGCGCCTGTTGCTGCGTTTGAAAATCCCACCCTGAGGTGCCAGGAACAGCACCGATTCCTCCCAAATGTGCCCCAAATACTGAATCCGCTCCCTGCACGCACACAGCTCTCCAGGTCGCCTTCAAGTGATTGCAACATAGCCAAATGCTTTTCCGTAAGCCCAAACCGTCCTTCTCCAGGGCACGACACAGACATTACACACAGGCTCAGGCAAAATCTTGCCTCCACACTGCGCTACCACCGACTAAAGAGCTTGCCTTGGATTTTTTCAGTGTTTCTAGTACTAGATACAAGGCCAAATAAAAGACATCCCTGCTACTTAAGATAAAAGCAGCGATGGCTGTTCACTTGCAAAATTGATAGGTGCACCTTCTTGGATAAACTAGAAAAAACCCATCTTTGAGAGGTCCTACACATGATTTGTAGGGTTAGAGCTCTTGGGAGGGTAAGTAGAAAAGAAAAGATACCTGTCAGCTCCCCACCAACGTGTTTGAAGAGATTTGTTGGTTTCTATGGCAATGGGGAGGGTAACGTGGCTGCCTGCTTACAATTATGACTGACGCACATCTCAAACAATCGTTCTCTTCCTGTTCGTATGACATAAGAAAAACAGGATGTTGAGAGGTGTTTATCTGAATGAACAAGATAAGCAAGCTCACTGACATTTCTAAAAGTATAAGATTTAACTAACAAGTTGTTACAGATTTTCTGGGGAAAAAAAAAAATCCAACTGCTGCAGTGCTGAATGTGATTAAATTATGCATGGAAAGATCCTTTCCCTCCGAACCCGCAAGAAACAGTCGAGGAGCTGTTATATGAGCCATGAATACCAATGGAAAGTCTTTTTAGTCTGAGATACTGAGTTACACCGCTGAATCCAAACTGAGAAAAACAGCTTAGCACGCAATATCCTGTCGCCTCCCCAAACCGTGGTCAGCTCAGGGACCCGTGGTCAGCTCAGGGACCGCTGATGGGGTGGGCTCCAGGGAATCGGGGTGCTGCAATGGTCCTGCTGCTACAGGGAAGCCAGGCTGGATCACCAAGCGGTTGTGGCAATGAGCACCGCTTCACGGGTGCTTCTCAGGCCCACGGGCTTTCGCTCACCCTGCGTAATCGCCGCTGACACTTTGGAGCTTTTTAAATGTCCATCAGTGCCTGAGAGGGAACCGCATCACTTCCCATCACAACTTCATCAGTGAGGGAACTTGCAGCTTGCCCAAATCATAGTGCAGAGTACGGCGCTCCAACCACCGCTGTCCATGGAGTAACACAAGCTGGTACAGCCCAGCAGCACGCTGCAGTTTGAAGCTGAAAACCAGTTCTGTCCAAAAAGCACAACAACCTTGTGGGGGGGTTGACCCTGGCTGGAGGCCAGGTGCCCCCCAAAGCTGCTCTGTCACCCCCCTCCTCAGCTGGACAGGGGAGAGAAAATACAACAAAAGGCTTGTGGGTCAAGGCAAGGACAGAGAGATCATTCACCAGTTGCCGTCACGGGGAAAAGAGACTCAACTTGAGAAAATGTAAATTTTTACCAAGCAAAACAGAGTAGAAGAATGAGAAGTAAAACCAAATCCTACTAACCCCTTCCCCCCACCCCTCCCTCCTTCCCAGGCCCAACTTCACCCCCCATGTCTCTCCTTCCTCCCCCCCAGCAGCACAGGGGGACGGGGAATGGGGGTTGTGGTCAGTTCATCACATGGTGTCTCTGCTGCTTCTTCATCCTCAGGGACAAGACTTCTCACACTCCNATCCTCCATGGGCTGCAGGTGGATATTTGCTCTCCACCATCCTCCATGGGCTGCAGGGGGACAGCCTGCATCATCATGGTCTTCTCCAGGGCTGCAGGGGGATCTCTGCTCCAGGGCCTGGAGCACCTCCTGCTCTCCTTCTGCACTGACCTGGGTGTCTGCAGAGTTGTTCCTCTCACATCTTCTCACTCCTCTATGTGGCTGAAAAAAACTGCTCCTCTTTTTTTTTTTCTTTCTTAACTCTGTTACCCCAGAGGCACTGCCACCGTGGCTGATGGGCTCGGCCTTGGCCAGCAGCGGGTCCCTCTTGGGTGTTGGCTGGTCGGACATGGGGGAAGCTTCTGGCAGCTTCTCGCAGAAGCCACCCCTGCAGCCTCTCTGCTACCAAAACCTTGCCAGGCAAACCCAGTACAAACGATGTCCCAGGGCTGGTTCTGGAGCAGGACGAAGGTACTGGTCTTCACACCATGCTCTTGTCACCCATATGCATGGGTGATACACCCACCTAGGGACAGCCAGCTACAGGGCAAAATAATGACAATGAAACTGGAATTGGTTGAACAGACCATGGGCGACCCAGTGTCCCGTTTGCTTTAACACATCACTCCTTTTCATCTGAGAGAAGAGAAGAAGTCCCCACAAGCAGGGAGAAAGACTAAGGTACACCTGGAGACAGGTATGTTAGAAACACCTAAGAGAAGTAGAGCTTGGAAAGTTAATTGCCAGCGGCCGCCTTGCTGCAGTAGCAGGAAGAAAAGGGCCTTCCACAAGGAAGCTGGAACAGGTAAGTGGAGGCTGGAAGGAGGACATCCCTCTGTGTGACGTTTGGAGTATATAAACCATGGAGAGCAGAATGCTTTACATGGAATCAAACAAAATACGAAGGAGAAGGATAGCATGCTTCAGCCTGACTTTCCTGAGGGGTCACTCCTGCTTAAGAACTGCTGTGGACCGGAGTTAAAGTCTTGTCAGTCTTCAGCCTCAGAGGAAAATCAACTGCTCAATATTTTGCTTTGGGATGTACAAGAATAAGCTGATAACTGAAAACAGGGAAGTACAACAATCTTTCACATATCTGTTCATAGCTTCACCTATTTAAAATGCACATATAATTCAAAATATAGTATTCATTAAGGCTTTTTGCACATCATCGTATCCCATGGAAGAACCAGAGCACACGCCACAGTGCTCCGATCACGCAAAGAGCGCGGTGTCGTTGCGCACTGCCAGGCACTCAAGTCCTGGTACGGACACCACCTTGGTTTATAGCGCATCGGCCACCACACACCTATTTTGAGCACGTGGTTAGAATAAAAATGGTATAATAGAGAATGTAAAATGTCTTACAATAGAAAATTAGTACAGTCAGATATTGAAGTGAAGAGTAATAAATATGTGGACTCGGTAATAGTTCAAACAAGAGAGCAGCGGGGAAGTAGAAGGAGGCAGGCTGAGACAGCCCTCCAGGGACAGCACCGTGCAGCTCCTCGGGATTAAAAGATCAACAGCCTGTGCCACAACAGGTCCATCCCGAAAAGGGATGACATGGGGAGAGATGTGCCTGAATGGAATACTTACCTTCGACAAGTCTTTGCACTGTCTAGAGCACCTCCCATCCAAGAGTTGCAACAGACTTTACAAGCAGTAATAGCTGGTAGCGTGTTCAGCAGAAGCTGGCTTCGGACCTCTGGGAGCACCAAAATAAGACATTAGGAAGTCTGTACTGGCTTCCCTGGCATTGCAAAAACACCACCAAGTTTGACACAAAGCTACCTGAGCAACCTAACACTCTCTGCATGTGTCTGTGAGCTGTAGGTACCTGAAATCCTTTCCAAGTGTTGCCCTCCTCCACGACCACTTTCTTTGAAGTAAAGACATTTGAAATAAATATATTTGAAATCTCCCTATCAGACTTGCATGCAGCCAAGGGCGTTGATCTCCCAAATACAATCCTTTTACAGTCACAGAACCCCGGCCTGGCTTGGGTGGGAAGGGACCTCCCAGCCCACCCAGTCCCACCCCTGCCATGGGCAGGGACACCCTCCACTAGCCCAGGTTGCCCAAAGCCCCATCCAACCTGGCCTTCAACACTGCCAGGGAGCCAGGGGCAGCCACAGCTTCTCTGGGCACCCTGGGCCAGGGCCTCAGCACCCTCACAGGGAAGGATTGCTGCCTCACATCCCATCTCCATCTCCCCTCCTCCAGCTTCAGGCCATTCCCCTTGGCCTGTCCCTCCCTGCCCTTGGCACCAGCCCCTCTCCAGCTTTCCTGGAGCCCCTGCAGGGACTGGAAGGGGCTTGAAGGTCTCCCTGGAACCTTCTCTTCTCCAGGCTGAACCACCCCAACTCTCTCAGCCTGTCTCCATAGCAGAGGTGCTCCAGCCCTGGGATCATCTCCGTGGCCTCCTCTAACTTCCTTGCAAGTCAGTGATGCTACCAAGACACACCCAAAGCAGCAGCGCTGAATGAAGCACTATCATAAAGACCTGCCAACAGCCTGTATTTCATGGACAACAGCCGTCCATGTTTGTATTTTTCCTTTTCCACACAGAGCAGGCATTGGTTTCCTTAAAATCTGCACCTCAGGCCATACATTGCAGTTTATAAGGCACGGAGATGCTGCACTTGTTCCATACCCGGGCACGGGGAAGTGAAGCATTTCACCCAAAGTCTCCCTACAGAACCCCAGGGAAGCGAGAAGAGGTGCCCGATCCTGACCTCCCTCATTTTCCCATCAGAATGGATCCATCTGTTTGAACCCTTCCTTCTAACGCACGCGAGCCCGGTGCCAGCAGCTCTGGGAACCCGGTGTGCAGCCCCTCGTGAAGGCGCTGGGTGGCAGGGACCACGGGACCTCCCAGCATCCCCCACCACGCACATCTCTGCAGTCTCCTCTCGCCGGTCGCATCCTCTCAGGGGTACCAAACCCCCACACCGGCAGGAATTCAATCACAAATCAGTTCTCTGAGAACGGGCCTGATTTCCAAAGTCCTGTAGGAAAGGACAGATGAGTTTTGCTACCCGTGTTACCCCTATTAGAAGACACAGGGTAGAACAGATCTGTGTAAGAAAGTGGATTTCTACTTACTTTTATGTAAATTTTGTTCTCCCATTTGGTGCACACATTTAAGTCAGTATCGAAGGAACAAAATGGAAACCCAATCATTGTCTCCGGCTTGGCTGGCTTACAGATCAGCTCCCAGCCTTTAATTCGAGGAAGCGAGTGACCGCGCAGTCTGATGACAGCCGAAGGTCCCCTCTTTCCATCTGACTCGCTGTTTGTCTCGGAAGTAGCCAGGCTAACGCTGCCCCGTTCAGCCGGCAAGGGAACGCGGGGCAGATCGAAAGAGGAGAAGACAGAGACAAAGATGGAGAGAGACACTGCAAAAAACTGAGAGACAAAGACCGGCGGCGGGATGAAAGAGCATGGAACGAAGGCAGGACCCAGCCAAGCCAAACAAAGTTTTCCTTGAGTGATTACATCTGCTGGAGAGTCCCCAGCTTGCACTCTCCTTGCTGAGAAATTCTTTTAATTGTGTCTAGGACATTTCAAAAATCCCAAGAAAAGCTCCTCCGTAATCAGGAAAGCTCTGAACTGCGTGAACTTTTGTTATGCTGAATTACTGACAGCTCGCTACATATTCGTGAAGTAAAAGCTGAAAATTGCTTTACAGAAGATTTTTCTGAGGTATTGCCCTAGAGAAGGAAAACCGGTAATAAATCTTAATTTCTTTTTCCCCAAGAAAAAACAAACAATCCAGAAAAATTCTTCTCCCTCTCAATATCTGTGTAGCTAAGTACAACGAGCATCCAGAAGAAAAAGAGAAGAGATACCTCCTCAAATTAGGCAAAATTAAACAGGGTTAAATGAATGATCTGCAGACCCAAAGCCACCAATTCTGTAAGACAGCCTCCCTCCCTGGGGGTCAGCAGGGACCGGGGGGCTCTTCCGCAGCCACTGAAGCCCCCCCCAACCTGGCTGGTGGTGGGGCAGCTGGCGAGCGCCCATGTCCAGCACCTACGCCTGAGCACGGCTGTGTGCCCGGCTGCCACGGGCAGATTCTGGTCCGTATGAAAATCACTGCTTGAAAGCCAGGAAGACTAATGTTAAGGAATTTTTGAGCCTTTGATTCTGCCTCGAACAGACACAGTCCGAGGGTTATCTGAACGCCGCTGCCCGCTGGCTTCACATCATGGGTCCGGCTCTGGTCTGCAGCAAAGCTCCTGGCAAACCTTCCTCATCTTCAAGGCTGTTTTCCCAGCACTAATTTGCACTCTGCTGCTCACTACGATAACCAGAAATGCCAGAGAGTTGACAGGCCCCACGTACCTCACGTCTCTCCTCCACAACCCAAACATCCGCCTGCATACCTCAGGGAAGGAGGTATTTGTATTTACCAAATTTGAGGGTCAGTCACTGGAAGACACCGCAAAGACGAGGCTCAGTGGGAAAAGACACACGAAGGAAAATCCCACGGCGTGTCGAGCTGGCCCTCACCTTGCCACAGTCACACGCTCCACCACGTCACAGGCGTGTGGTACCCAGGAAGGCGAAAGCACGGCAGAGGGGGGGACACCTAACACATCTGCACCCATAAAACAGCTACCCGAAGGTGGACTTTGCCATGCACAAGTCTTTCAAGCACTTTGACTTCATATCTGGCTGCGTTTCCCCGCTTTGCTGGTGCCAAGCATGAGCCGTCCAATAGCCAAGTGACTCGTCCTCGTCACATCTCTGCTGCGCATCGCAGGCGAGTGCGGTAACACCGACCACCCCGAACCCTCCCCGCGCAGCAGCTCGCCCCGCGGAAGGGCAGAGAGCCCCTTCCCTCGCCCGGCTCGGTGGGCTCTGGCCCTCAGCAGACTGGTCACGAGCCGGTCCCACCCAAGCTGCTGGCAGAAAACTAATTTGGCCAAAATAGGGGTCAGTTCTTGCTGGGCCAGTGAATTGACCCGACTCAGTGAAGGGTCCAAGGCAGCAGCTCTGGAGCAAAGAGGATGACTCCTGTACCCAGGCCTGGGGATGAGGGCGTGAGGGAGAAGGGCAGGGAGCAAGACCTTTCCCTGGCAGCTGCAATTAAACTGCTAGATCAGTCAGCGCTTCCATTTGCTCCATTCTGCCAAACCGCACATCTTTCCTTGTAACGAACAGAGATACACATTACCAGCTATGTAACAGGCAGCGAGGCATATTCTTCAGTGAACTGCGCGGTAGCTCAGTACAATGTGAGTTTTTAGTGCTCCACAATACAAAAGAGAAGGCTCCAACTTAAGGTAAGACTCCTACATCAGCCACAGGGAGGACCTCAGGATCTCAGTCTGCCACAGCACAGTAGTGCCAGGATAAGATGCTCCAGCACCTCGAGCACCTCGAGCAGGAGTTGCAAGCACTGCTGAAAGGACACAAATGCACAGACAGACAGCAGCATCACCCAGATTTATTTCTAACCAGTATGTCCTCCAGTAACTTTGAAACAGTTTCTACCCTTAAGATAGGCAGCCTTTCCAGGCAGAGCCTCCTCCTCTGCTCAGCTCTTCAGGAAGCACAACCACCTCTCCGCAGCCAGGATCGTGCCATTTAGAAACACCAGCTCAGTATTTACTTAACGACACTTCAGCAATGAGGCTGAAGGCAACCCGGATGGACAGAAACACTCGAAGCTCTGCTGGCGACAGTCAGCCTGCCACGGTGCTGAGCGAACGACGAGGTGGCACCTCCGACGCAGGGAGCCCGACCCGAACCGGTGAGCAAAGGGACCCAGGGCTCTCTAGCCACTACCACGTGGTCCAGGGAACAAACACTGACGGGACAGGAACCCAACTGGAGAACATCTACCGCAATAATCTCAAGCTTCGAAACTGTGGAGGGTTCCCTAAAACCCTGAGGTTTGTTGGAGAGGAGGTTGGGGTTTTGTTTTACGCTTATTTGCCTCTTGTTTTTGCCTTAGTTGATAACATTCACTTCCAGTAACTGTCGACCAAAGTGGAAAAGGAGTATTTAACAATAAAGTGCAAGAGTCCATTATGAGTAACGGCAATCCATGTGCTTTTATGAAACAATAACACACCAACATAAAATAAATCAGTGCCTTTTAATTTAACAATGTAAATTACCCTCCCACCTGCTGTGAATCTCCGCAAGGAGAAAAAGCTGGCTGCATATTTACCAAGCTGTCTATCCCAGTCGCATTCTGAACTGGCCTAATGCCCTGGGGTTAGACTGTAGGACTCTGTCATCTCTTGCACTCGTATGACCTAAGAAAGGGAATGTGGCCTTTTTCCCACAAGCCCAGAGTGAGAACATCATAAAAGCTGAACTTTAGCCCCCTTTTTGGGCAGGCAGCACAATAGCAAGGAGGATGCTGTTACTCCCTGGAGGCTCTGCTGCTGAAAAACATCACCAAGCTCAAGTAAAAGGTCAGTAGTTAGGATTGCATCTCTTGTTTTCTTCAGTTTTCCTCCTCCGTCAAAGGCAGTTAAACATTCTTTGCGCACCCCCCTCCCTCCTTCTGAGAAATGCAGGAAGGAAGTGCTTGCAAAATAGTTTAATTTAAAAGAACGCACAATCACACACAGAGCAAACACTGCTTTAGACTCGGAGCAGGACATTGCTATTGCCTCACGGTTCCCACTAAAAGACAAACAAATCCCTGCAGCGGCAGAGTCGTTCCTCCCTCCCCGCACACAAACGGAGGCTCTGTTTTTACTCCCAAACCCTTTTGTTTAGGGGCAGACACCTTGGGTGAGAAGATCTGCGGCTACGTGCTGCAGGCAATCCCCTCTGCTCCCGCAGAGCGCCCACCACCCCGCAGGTTCTGGTCAAGCTGGAGAAGAGGACATCTGCTCCATGAGCCAGGGCTGTGGGGAAACGAAGGGAAAGCAGGATGGAGAAACCCATGGATGTCCCAAGGTGCTGAGTGGTAACAGGCACCAAGAGGCTGTAACGCGGTCCTGGGTTGTAGGACACAGATTCACCTCCGGTCTTTCTCATGACTACTGCTTGTTCGAGTTTGCAGTATGTTTCTCCTCCAGTGTTGGTTACCTGGACCTTGCTAGAGTTCGTGAAGGTGCGTTGGGACTGCTGGATTTAGCCTGACCCTTGTCTTCACTAGATTCGTGTGGGTGGAAACAGCTCTTACACTCCATCCCTTTTTGCAAAGAGCCATGTGGAGACCAGTGGGCAATTCATGGAAAACCTTGTTGTTATCGATCAGTTTATGTCATCTGCCCACATGTCTGATCCAAACATAACTCTTGACAGTCGCAGAGTGTTTTCGTGTCCCTGGGCAAACAGCATTTACTATCACAAACCTATTTCTTCGACTTTTCAGCGACTCTGGCAGTCCCGAGGACCTGCCTTCCCTTGAGCCATGAACCATGAGAGCCACCAGCGCATGTCAGGAGGGGTTCGCCAGTCCCTGCCTGCTTTCACTTCTTTGAGAATTACCAGTCCTCCCAGCCACAGTCGCTTGAAGGAAACACCTCCGCCGCTCGCAGCTTCTCCCAGCGCAGCAGCACTTTTGCTCGGTGGTTTCAGCAAATCTGATCATGTTTCGGCCGTCCCGCGTTCCTTACATTGCTGGGCTAGCATGTGGGGGATTGATTTCAAGTTGGCACTCTCCTACTTAAAAGGGACGCTGTCCACAAATCACAGTCCCGTCTCTTTTTTTTTTTAAATTTTTTAACCTGTTGCTTTCGCAGTGCATAATTAGAGTAATAAAATAAATAAGAGATGAGCGCACGTAGGAACTGAGCAGAACTGTACCCGCTGCCTGTTAGAGTGATGCCTTCTTCCTTCAAACAGGATGGCCAGGACAAGCAAAGACTCAATAAATTATTTTCTAGAAGGAAATTAAGAAACTTTGCATGCTGTTAATGTGAGCACTTTCCCATGTACAGTCAAGCAGCTTCACAAAGGGGAAGATTAATACTTTCACAAAACAGGGAAATGAGACTGCCGAACGCCACAAACTGTCTGGGGACTTTGGGTCTACGGCAGGACCTGAAACTAGGTTGCTGAGTTCTGGGTTTTTTCTTTTAAAGTTGCTAATTCAATTGACAGCACCTACTTTAGCCCTGACCAGTGGGGGAACCGGACTTTTCCTAGTTCTAGGCCACTGCCCTGATGGGTAAGTTTTTTGGGTTTGCTATTTTTTTCATAAACATACAGCTATTACTGCTGGCTGTGATCCTTCCCGCTCCCTGTAACTTTTACCTTCTTTTCTTTTTCAGTTGGTGCTCTTCACGTGCATTTCTCGTAGATTTAAAAATCATTGTTCGCATTTCAGAAATGCCTACAGATCTGAAATGAGGACTCCCTAACACTGCATTCAGTAAAGGCCTTAAATAAGAAATAATTTCTGTCCCACAGTAAAGGCATTTAAGGAGCTTACTCCCTACCCCACGCCTGTTGCAAGCCCGGACAAAGGACAATAAAAATGTGAAACAGAGGAGAAGGAATGAAATCACCACGGAAAGGCACATCTGGCTGGGCAGACGGGATGCTCCTGCAGGTAGCCAGCGCGGAGCTGCGGAGTTTTTTGCTTATCAAGACTGTTAAGAGTTACACACTGGCTTTTACATGATAAAAAAGTATAAAAAGCATAAACCGCACTGAAAGATGCGATACAAATAAAACCACCACGTGGTCAGTATGCACGTGGGGTCAGAGTGGCCAGATTTCAGTAGGGCACCATCTGCTTCTGGACAGTCTTCACCAATGACTTCCACAACTCCAGCCTAAAAACTTTATCATTAAAACAGCATACTCTTTCCTTAATTCTAGAGCTTACACTCATATTCAAGTTTCATCCCAACTTCACCAAAACATAGCTTTAATAAATACTCTTTTGACTCTGAGTACGCTGGGCTCGCTGCAAAGACAGTCACGCTGCAGAGATTACTGACAGCAGCCTCTTCCAGAGAGAAAAGTCAGAGGAAAGGCTGAAGGAATTCTGTAGTGTCAGTTAATTCAGGAAAAACGCAACCCCACAAAATATTATTTTCTTACACTAAGAGCAATCGCTGAAATTTCAGGGTGAGTTTTAAAGTTACCATTAAGCTGGACTCCGACTTGAATTTTATCCCAAACCCTCCATTGACCCAAACAGAGAAGTCTTGGAGATGTTTTAACTCCACACAAATTTACAAGCCGGCGTGCTTAGCTGACCCCGAGGGGTGGGCTCAAGCACGGAGTGCAATGCAACACGGGCAGCATCGATTTGACACGAGGAGGGCAGGCGTCATTGCTGCGCTGGCTGATCCTCTTTCCATCCCTCTCCTTCCTTCCGTAAGCCAGTCCTCTTGCTGTTGGACACAACCTACCAGGAGGTAGCTTTGGAGTATCTCAGGCCAAAGAACAACAGGATGGCTTCCAAAATGCCTACCGGAAAACGCGGAGTGAGAATGCAGTAATGCAGGCAGGGCTCTGTCTGTGTGGATAAGCTGGGTGCTCAGTCTTACACATAAAGCATTCGGGCTAGATGGGTAAGGAAAATTAAGCCTCAAATATTGAAAAGTTGTTTCTCTATCAAGTTAGAGTCTTGATATTGTCATACCCAGTTGTACAAGAGGATTATACAGTGATCGTGAGAAATGTTTCAGTGATTGCTCATCGTCTCTCAACAGCCAATCTTTGCAGGCTTTTGCTATCAGAATCAAAATGAAATTCCCAGCTCCAAGTTGGCGATAATACTAAAGCCATACTGAAAAATAAATCCGAATAGCTGTTTTAAGGAGTGGTTAAAAGCAGGTTACAGAGTAGACATGTCTGAAAATATTATCTAAATATTGTAATGCAGCTTTTAGACAAAACCAGTAATACAAAAGATCCCAGTTCAGTTCTGAGCCTTCTCTTGGAGAGAGGCACAGAATCACATTCAGCCAAGGTGATTCATTCAAAGGTGAGGCCTCCACCTTATTTATTTCCTCCTTCTTCAAGGCATCAGGGATAGTGTTTGCCTCACCACTGCCCTACCCTGAAGACCTGACAGGAACCTCTGCCTCCGCCGTGGCAGACAACAGTCGCTTCCTTCACCACCCTGGAGCGCCCTGGACCACAGAGCATCCCTGGTCATTCCTTGGCTCAAGGCTCCACAACCTGTCAGGGCAGGAACTTCTTTATTAAACATCAGCCCTTTTCCTTCTTTTTCCTTTTTTTTTCCTTTGTTAAGCTGCTGCTTCTAAAGGGGAATTTTGATTATTGAAGTACTTGATTATAAAGGGAAGGGAAGAACATCCTCAGTGACCTGCTGTCAGCCACAGCCTATGGATCAAACTGGCTCGTGCACAAATCCCAGCGGTTTGCGCTCACACTGCTCCAAAGCGTTGATGCGAGACGTGTGTTTTTCCCGTTGCACTGCCGTGATTGTTTGGCTGGGCTGGGTGATGGATGGTGGAGAAGGTTGTGTCTGGAAATGTGCTCCGAAGTCGACAGGAAGCTGAGGGGCCTTTGCCAGCACTTCCTTCCTGTATACATGGGAGGACAGAATGGGAAAAACCTTGGCTGTCTCTTACCCTGAGAAAAGTGCTACCCTTCCAGCTGGATTACAGTAAAAATATTTTAATCTTTCACAAGATTATAATATCCTTCCTCTCTAAGTATAGCTACAGTGGCAGCAAGGCTCAGATAATGAAAGGAACCAACAATGCAAAACTAACTCGGTGGCTACAGAGCGCTGGGGCTGGAAGCCGAGCAAATGGAGGTCCAACTTTGGTGATCCTATCTTCAGTCAAGATATAAATCATCAGTGGATCAGACCTGTTTAACCCAGTATCTTGAGTCCAAGAGTAACCAGTACTAAGCACTTCAACAGCAGGTGTAAAATCCACACGGGTAGTACATTGGAAATGTGTCCCTCTCGACAGCTTCATTCCTGTGCCTGTTTAGAGTGGAGCTAAATGTTATCAGAGGATAACATTTATTAGCCCTACAAAAAATAATGCTGCAATGGAATATTGTGACTATGTGATCCACACGTTTCTCATGAGCACCCAGGATGGTTGGTGTTATGGAGACTTTCCTTGAATGTCTTTTTCCAAAGACCCAGCCTCTAGGTCCTTTTGTGGATGATTCATGAATCTGCATGACATCCTGATGTGTAATCCCCATCTGTTTGCCGCAACAAAACCACATGTGGAATATCAAAGAATAGATATTCCATGTTACCACAGGAATTTTCTGAAAATTTTCCATTCTTGAACTCCCAGATTCAAACCCAGAGACAACAGCAAGATCTTTAGTGTAGGCAGGTGTTCAGAACCCCAAACTCATTGACCTGCTCTGCCCATGGCTGCGTGGACTGTGACAGCAAGAGCATGGCACGAGGGCGCTGGCTATGAGGACCACTATCTTGCTTTCCCAGCAAGGGGGTACCCCAGCAATCCCCTCTGGCAGATACTGTCCGGATGAGTTTGCCTGAGCAAGTCTGAAAAAGGGAGGAAGAAACTCTCAGGACTCTTGACAGCAAAAGAAAAATCCCCAAACCTGTGAGGTCTCACAACAGCCTCTAACTTCTGAAAAAGGAATCAGGCAAAAAGACCTCACCCATTAACAAAGAGTGGGGAACAATGGAAACTGTCAAAAAATAGCCCTCACGTCAGAGCTAAGAATGCCCCGTTAGACATCCAAAAACACAGAGAGCTGAGTGAGCGCCTGGGAGGCTGTCGAGCACCGCTCCTGCCTTACGCGCCTCCCGGCCCTTCTCTGCCAGAAGCACCAGCTGATGCTGGATTCCAATAACCAAAGATGGGGATGGAAGAGGAGAGGAAATTTATGGTGGGACTGAGCCAGAATAAGTGACAAATTCCTGGCAAGGACCCTAACACTGAAACTTCGTGGGACATACATGAAAATGGCATGTGTGTGCACCCTCCCTGGGTCTTGCTTTAGAGGGTAAAGCAATTACAAAAGCAATTAATGAGAAAATTGAACTATGGATAAAATCCGAATGAGTTGTGTAACACACGGGAATAAAAATCATGTTCTTCTGAATTGGTGAGAAGTTATAAAAACAGTTGTTACAAGAAGTTTCAACCTGGAATACAATTCTAAGAACACCCATGTCTAGATGCGGACCAGGAAACCTCAAAGATCCAGTAACCTTCATGGCACATAATTTAGCATTGAATTCACAGGCTTTGCTCCACTTGTGACTCAGCATTCTCCTCCAATAGGAAAATAAATGGAAAGCAAATATGTGGAACGAACAGAAGCAGATAGGCAAACACTTGGACAAGCAGAAAACTCACCAGTGGGCTGGTCACTGGAGTCGCTGTCCTGATTCATCCTCCCAAAGGTGGCACCAAATCAGGATGCTGAGCTTAGCGGTCCACAGCGCAGAGTTGGTAGCCCAAGCTCTTGCTTCTGAAAAGAAAAAATGTAGAGTTACTATCAAAGTGTAGGAACTTCA
The DNA here is from genome assembly GCA_013400195.1 of Aramus guarauna. Lineage (NCBI taxonomy): Eukaryota > Metazoa > Chordata > Aves > Gruiformes > Aramidae > Aramus > Aramus guarauna. The sequence continues at coordinate 522,740 of VXBL01001977.1, read as the reverse complement.
CCCTGTGTGACAAAAGAAATATCTTGCATGGGGTCTGTTGCCTTTGGATCTAAGCAAGATAGTGGTGAAAGTCTGTGTATATACAACTTAGTGTAGAAGTCATAGTAGATTGCCTGAGGATCCAAGAACTAAACGGTGAATCGGTGAATTAAGTCAACCAAGAAACACTGAAAAGTAGCATCTGAAATGTCAAGCAAGTTAAAACAACGTGTAGTTAAAACAACATCTGGATTCCTGGAATAGGTCAAAATGAGCTTTCAGATTTCAATTACACAAACAGGAGTCTCTAACACTGTTTACTTGATTAACCAAACAAAAAACCAGACGTATCTAACCTCCAAAGTGGACAAAGAGTCCACGTGAAAGTATGTTTTTGCCATAGCTAAACAGCTCCTCCTCTTTGTTTGCTTGCCCTTCCACTCATCACATCTTGACTGTGGTAGAGTTGGGAACAGAACCCATGTCTCCCAAATCCCAATCCAGTGCCTCAACCACCACATCCTTCCTGCTGAATCACATTGCAGAATTGTTTATCAGGAAGGAAGTTCCCTCTCGAGAGTACTCGCTCCGAGTGCGCTGGTGGAACACAAATGCTTAGAAAAATACAAACGGACCAGCAATAACAAGTGATTTAAGTCACTGTACAACAGGCTAGAGGTATACATCGGTATATTGTTTTTTGTTGTTAGCAGCAGCGTAAGTAAGGCTCCATCGAGCAGGACATTGCACAGAACAAGCAGTGCATCCGGATGTCCTCACAGTACTCAGCCTCCTGCTCTTCAACAGATGGTACGTAACTCTGAAAACATCTATGCCGCATTTAGCATTAGGTGTATGTCACTCAGAGCGGGACTCCAAAGGTTTATATTCTCACCAGGCACCGTGAAGGTCACCTTTGGTAGCACCTCACGCCAAGCTGCTGTAGCATGGGATCCAGTGGGTCAGAATTAACCTCAACACCCTGTACTAGCAAAGGACCTTCATTTTCTTTAAGGTCTTTAGCAAAAGGGAAAAACAAAACCAAAAAAACCCAAAACAACCCAAAAGACAAGGGGGGAGGGGAGATACTAAAAGCAGAACAAATATTTTTTAACCTAAATGCTGTTTACCCCACTAGTCTCCTAGAAAACAAAAAAGGTTGTAATTCATCTGTGATCTATCTGAGGACACAAACCCACTGAAATGGCAAGTTCATGGCCCAGGGCTCTGAAGAATTTGGCTCTGCTCAGCAGTTGGGCAAAGGAGAAGAATTTCCCCACTTGCAAGCAATGGCTTTCCAGGTTGCATCCCACGAGAGCCCACCACAGTAACCGACACAAACACACGCTTGGGCAGATTCCCAGAACTCTGACAAGATTTCTTTTACACTCCCTTTTCGAATGCCATTGTATAGAAATTCCAGCAGGGCTGACTCCTGAGGGACAGGGAACCAAACCCTCCGACAGACCGTCCCGGGGTCACGTTCACAGATCTAGAGCAGCTTTTAATGGGCATCTCCGATAGGACCAGCTGCCTCCAGCGACCCGTCTCGAGAGCAGACCCAAGGGAGGTGTGCTGAGCCCGGTGCTTGGGGCTGCCATGGGACAGCTAAGGAACAGGTCGGTCCCACAGCCTCTGCAGCCCCACGGGAGGGAAGGGCAGTCCTCTCCCCAGAGGAGCCTGGCCTGAGGGCAGCCAGCCCACCACGCACCCACGTGAACACCAGTAAGCTTCTGTTCCCCACAACCATCTCCTCTCTTTGCTCATGGAGCTTCAAGACTGATCCCTGGTGATCCTCAATCATGCCAGAAGCACCTCTCAGAGCAAACACAGGGAGTATCGTTGCTGCTCTGGAGACACAAAGTCACTCCAAGGGCACTTTGTGCTGGATCCATTCAGGGATCTTGTGCGGGATCCATGCAGACACTTGCATCCCACCTGACCACCCGGGCTCCCCTTCTGATCGGTGGAGATTGAGGCATCTCTAGGGAGCTCACCTGAACAAGGATGAGCTGAAGAAGACCTCTCTGGAGTAACCCGTTTCACCGTGGTCGCTGTCTACAGAGTCTTGGTGGCCACCTCAGTGAAGACATCTATGTCCAAGCAGCTGAATCCCACCCTCTGTCACTGCTTTACCCCAGAGCTGAACGTATCGGCTCTGCTCACCCACAGCACATGGAGAAACACAGCAGAAAGTGTCAGGCAAAGCACCGCTATCAAACAAAATCAGATGCCACTGCTTTGAAGTTTGGTGTTTTGAACCTATCGCCAACTCATTCTTTCTGTCTTTCTTTAATTGCAGACAGTTTTTGTATTTATCTGAATATACCTACAGAGATACAAGAGTCCAACAGAGCCAGACTCTTCCCAGCAGTGCCCAGTGGCAGGACAGAGGCCGTGGGCATGAACTGAAATACAGGAAATTATGTTTAAATGTCAGGAAAAAAAGATTTTTGTGGGGGTTTTTGTGTTTTGTTTTGTTTTTGTTTTTGTTTTTTTACAATAAGAGTGATCAAACACTGGAACGGGCTGTCCAGAGAGGTTGTAGTTTCCACCCTGCCTGGACACAGCCCTGAGCAACCCACTCTGACCCTGGGGTTGGAGTTGGCGATCCCCAGATGTCCCCTCCAACCTCAATGGTTCTGTGATTCCGTACTATTTCTAGTTGCTTGAATTAAAAGACTCCTTCCCCTTACGTTTGGGATGTACGCAGTTGAAGACAGCCAAACCTTCCTACACAGGGCTAATGCCTGAGATTTCCAGGAAATTACCACGCTATCCCAGCCTGTTCCCCATCCTTCACCCCACCAGGAATCACTGCTTGCTGCAGAATACCTGCCTCAGTTTTGTCCTGCACCTCTTTGCAGTTTTTCACATCACTGGCACCAGGCACATCCAATAATTCACTAAAGTGAAAGTTTCTTGCCAGAAGACAATTTAAGCCACTACTTCCATGCTTTTGAATGGTAAAAAAAGGTCACCATTTCTCCTCAAGGCTTCTTGCAACCTTGATAGTATCTAAGAACCCTCAAGCCTTGCTTTTTTACATCATATGAGAGTAATTTAGGAATTAATACTAATTGTAATTCAATTGTTCTTCACTAAAAAGGCTATTCTCTCATTCCTTGCCTGCTATTTTTGTAGTCATGATCAAGCTTGAGTTTTTCCCTATTAGGTCAGCCCCACTTGGACCTAAGTCAAGTGTGTCCAGAGAGAGAACGTAACTCCGTATCTCCAACCCCACAGGATGTTGTGATCAGTTTACAGCGGTGCACGTTAGAAGGTAGTTGTTGTCATGGATGTCTTCTGCTTGGTTCAAAGCATTCCCCACGCAGAAACCCAGCACGGAACAGCTAAGAAAAAGCTCTTCTGCAATGAGCTGCCCAACTGTTTCTCCAGGGACTTCTGATTTTTCTCCAGAGCAGGCATGGACTCTGCTGAGCTCTTGATTTGAGGACTGTTGTCATACAGGAGTGTTTTGCTTCGTATTTAAGCAAAATGAGCTAATGATTCAATATTATTCAAGATTAAATCAAGCCCATAGCAGAAGCTTTTGCCAATTCAGCAGTGTCAGAGTACGTGACTTTTTATACTGGCAGAAGAGCCACTGAAGATACGGTGGCTTAAGCACAGCTAATTTATATGAGTACTAATGGAAATTACACAAGTAATTGGACTTCTCTGCCGATATAAATTGTTAACAAACTATGGTCAGCCACTGCAGCAAGCCAGCCTTCCACAACTGGAGTTTCCAACAGTTCCAGAGGAGTGGCTGGTGCTCTGCCCCCGCAGAGCAATGCAGGGCTGGAGTCAAAACCTTCCCCGGTCATCCCAAATAACGCACGTGGTCTGAAGCAAAAAAGATGAATGTCTGGCGGGTGCCTGACATCCCCTGCCTGAAGTTTCTAACTGTCATAGAATCTCAGACTGGTTTGGGTGGGAAGGGACCTCCCAGCCCACCCAGTCCCACCCCTGCCATGGGCAGGGACACCCTCCACTAGCCCAGGTTGCCCAAAGCCCCATCCAACCTGGCCTTCAACACTGCCAGGGAGCCAGGGGCAGCCACAGCTTCTCTGGGCACCCTGGGCNTCTGGGCTGTGAGCGCACATTGCTGGGTCATGTTGAGCTTCTCATCAATCAATATCCCCAAGTCCTTCTCCTCAGGGCTGCTCTCAATCCATTCTCCAATCCATTCTCCTGTTCCCAAGGTAAAGGGATGTTCAGGGGGATGGGGAGGCTTTTTTCACCTGGCTGTCAATGGAGTGGAGGGTCCTGCTTCCTCAGGAACAGCTGAGACCACAGCCACCCCAGACAGGGAACAGGAGGCCATCGGCTTCCTTTTGAGCGATTTCAGTTCAAGCTGGAGCAAGCAAGAGGCTCCTCAGCTCCAGAGCCACAAAGAATAAAGCAGTAAATCTCTCTCTGAAAGTTTGTTAACCCTCTGTGGTGTCAACTCCTGTGCCGTCACCCCAAGCCCTGCCGTAGCTGGTGCTTTCCTGAAAGCCCAGCAGCTGGGTGAAGAGACTGCGTGAAAATCTTCTCTCTCCTCAGAAAATGTCACAAAAACAAAAAAGCAGGTTTCTATTCCGCTTGGTTATGGAAAAAGATTTGAAAATGTGAAGTGAGAGTAACTTAAAGCCTTAAAAACGAGAAGGCAAATACTAGGAAGCAATGTTTATTTGTAGTCTTCTCCATACTGTGATTTTGCAACCTGCCTTTTGTTGCTTTATTGTTATGAACAGGCATATGCAGCAAAAGACATCCAGCATTACGGATCCCTCCGTGGGAAAAAAATGAGTTAAGAGTATGAAGGAGATGTAGCCCTAGAACTTCTAACAAAAGCATTATCTGAAGACCATGGGTGTCTTTTCATTGACTTTTACAGACTTTGGATCCTGTACGTAAACCCAACTAAGCAGCCCAGCGGTCAGATTTGGCTTTTAGGCTCAAACCCAACATTTCATTCTTCAGAACGCACCGGCTGAGCTACACCACCCAAAATCTCTGCTCCGCTCTTGAGTTACGGCATCCCAGACGTCAGTATGTCACATATTACCTACATACCGAGCCTATTTACAAGCAATCTCAGTACCCGATGTTATTTCAAAGTGGGGAAAAAGTGACAAAGAGGCCTGTAGCCTCTTCATACCACAGGCTGAAATGCAAATAGCAGTTCCACCTATTTTTGCAGTCTTTCCTTTATCACATAACATGGGGAACATCGGCATGGCAGAAGCCAACGCTCCAGTGTGTTACTGGGAAGAGGCCAGGACAAGACCCTGGAGCTAAAAGCCGCCGTCTGTATCGATTCATTTTATTTGTGTTCATTGTAAGGAGATCCCTCTTTCTCCGCTTCGGTTTAATGGAATTTTTATTAAATTATTATTGAATTTTGATCATTTATGGGAGTCATTTAATCATTTCATACCATTATTATCATAATAAGATTCGTTGGAACTGCTGCAGGCTCAAAACAGAACAAATACAGCAGAAACCAGTAGAGCTATGCAGTTCTAGTGTACATCCTCCGCCTCATTAGTTCTGACATTAAAACTAGAAAGCAGCTGACAAAATAGCAACAGATGTCTATCAAAGTCTGCTGGATTATCCAGGCTATCCCCCTCAGCATGGGGAAACCCACCAGCTTGAAAAGACTGTATTTTTAATGGAAGCTCCTGTCCAAGTTCCTAAAATCAATAAGCAAATCGTTGTGACACCAAGGACATAAATAAAACCCAAACCCGTGGAGAAAGCCCTGTACACCAGAGAACGTGTCTTCCTGCACGCATGCCGAGTGTCTAGCACATCATCAGCATCAACAGGATACCAAGAATAAAACAATCGTCGTCTGCAGGTACCAACCACGTGGAGCAATATTTCAAACCACGAAGTTCACACCCAGCCTTTCAGAACCTCCAGCTGACTGTGCAGATGACAGCCCAGCCGCTCATTTCGGTACGGTTTACTCCTGACAGTAGAGTTGACCCTCCATTATAAAAGCAGCAACTTCAAACGTACTGGGTCACCGCTTCCCTTCCAGCCAGGATAAACAGTTTACCAGCAGCATCCGACTGAAGTTAATGCAGTGACACACCACTTCGTTCAATTTGCAGCGGCACAGCAAGGAGGGGGATGCCAGAGGGTGGGCAGGGAGAATCTAACAGGACTTCTTGCAGTGAAGTGAGTCCTCCTTTCCAAAGGAGGGGAAAAAAAAAAAAAAAGAAGAAAAAGAAAAAAAATCACAGCTTGGACTTCAGTTTCTGAAAGCCCAGGAAGACCTTTAAATGTGGTGATTCAGTGATTTCTGCCCCCAATCTCTCCCGTTGGAGGGACACCGTGACTCCCAAGGCATGTGTGAGTCAGAGGAAGGGGCACACACACAGAGTATTTGCCTATTGGGGCAGCTGGTAGGAATAACTTCTGCCTTTTCTTCTTGTAGATCTAAGAGTCACAGATAGGTAGAATGAAGTAAATACTTTACATGATTCCTAAGTATCCCTGCAACCTCCAGAGTTACTCAGGAGACAGTTTGCTCTCTGCCTTCCTGGAAGCTAACTGCGACACAGCACGTAAGAAAAGGCTCGTTGCACCAAGATTAAAAAAAAGCCCAGCAGCGGCCGCCTCCGCCACCACGCTGCCGGCTCTGAGCATCCTCTGCCAGGCTGCCAGAAGCACATCCCTCACCACCTGCACATCTCCCCTCTCCCTGAGAGGCTCCCGCAGGCCTGCAGCACGCAGATCCAAACTCACCCACACATCCAAGCGTGGGACTACAGCTGCTGATCGCTGCCCTTTCTTATTTCCCCCCACCCACGGGTGGGTACCACTGTGCAGGCCAAGCTCTCCCTGCTCATCCTGCTGCTCTTACACACCAAGAGCCTTCAGTCTCTTGGGAAACTCACCCTAGGAACAACTCGCGCCACTAAAGTCACCACTGAAACTCAGGACAAGGCTTCGAGGGCGCTTCTCGGTGTCCAAGGGGATTCTCTCACCGCGCTCCAGCCCCAAGAAAGGATGCTGGCTGCAGAACACGGGGTTGTGGTTCACACCTGCTTTTCCCTTTGGTTGCCGAAAAAGCCGGAGTTGGTTCGCTGGTCTCTGGCACCCTCTGCTGACAAACCCCCACCGACCTGTCCCAGCCCTGCAAGCCCATCCAGTGCCCCAGGCACCCGCACAAGGAGCAGTCTGGAAGGACCATGCCCTGCCAGTGTAATCCCCATCTCCTTTTCTAGATGAACATTTCATAACTTAAAAAGTTCTTCTCTCTTATTTGTTTGGCCAGATATTCCTGAAAAATTATCCTTATCATCACAGACGCCCCTTCTCCTCCTTGGTGTGCTCCAGTACCTGAGCACTCTGTGTAAAGGAAGGTGCTCACACTCCTATCTGCTGGTACCCACACCCCCTCGCATTTCTTGCCCCCCAGCACCTTGCAGGCAGCATCTATCCTCTCCCTTCCTCCCAAAAAGGTATGTACCAGGGAGGTGACCTCAACTCTGCCACAAATTTGGAGAACGAAAAGGGCAATAAACCAGAGCACGGTGTTCTGGCTCAGGTATGAGCCAGGGATACCTGTAGGCATCATCCCTGGAAGGGAACTGCCTGCTCCCTCCCAGTCCCACACTTCGGATGCACGATTCCCCCCGCAGTCTCCACAGCGCACACATCACAGCATCTGCAGCATCGCGACCCCTCCACGTCCCTGAGCTGGGCAGCAGGAGCAGTGGGCAGAGGAGGAGCAGCGGCAGCAGCGTGTGGGAGCCCGAGCTGTGCCCTGTGGGGGGCTCTGTGCACCCCCCCTCCACCAGCACGAGCTGGCCCCAGTGAAGGAAAGGGAAGACTTGATGACACGCACCGTTGTCACGTACCCAGCACCAGTCCTGCAGGGTGCCCAACACATGACGTCTGACACAAAGGTGGAACGCGATCAGCGACACCCAAACTCTCTGCACGCAGCAGGCACCAGAAGCGAAGGGGTTTGGTTACTGAATCACCAACGCGACATCCTGACCCTGCTGTGCCGGCCTGAAGATTCCTGCAGAACAATGAACACCAAGAACAGAGAATATTCTGTGTAAAGCAACAGCGAAACAGAAACCTAATATTCTGAGATGTGTTAACTTTAGAGATTGATTTTTCAGCCTTGTTACCATTTGAATTTTGCTGCTTCTTGTTTTTTCTTTATTTGTGTGAAGGAAAGGCCAGAAGACCAAGCCACACGACAGTAGCATATGCCGGGTAACCCAAAAGACAGCTTGCAGGCTGAACAGACACTTTCACCAGCACTTTCTAAATGCTATTTCAAACACATGCAGGTTGTACTTAACCTACCACAGGATCTCCTCTTCGGTAGAAAGAATCCCAAAGGATCATTCCACCTCCATACCAGCATCTTAAAAAAACCATTAAGGAAGCTTTGGAAATATGCAACGCAGAATTTCAGCTAAAATCAAAGTATGAAAAAAAGTTCTCAGCAACTAGAAAACCAGGTCAGGGTGAGCATACTTTACAAATTTAATTCCAATTTGTTGGCCACTCCTGAAAACCACTGTAATATAAAAAAAACTTTGAAAAACTGTAAGAAGCCAGGGGACTAAATAATCAAGATGGTTGCAATAGTAACATGTGAATCCTTCTTACTAGGAGATACAGCGCAGTCACATTAAACGCTGACAATTCAGTATCTCTTGAGCTCACTCTCGAATGAAATAAATCTTATTTTGCTTTCTGTTTTCCAGTCCTAGAAGAGCCGCGCGTTAACTCTGTGAGCACACCACCGCTGGGCACTCGATACATGACTTCACTACCTGCCAGGACAGAGCCAGGGCCGGTTCATTCTGACCTTCAGGCACCCTGTCCGCTTCCCAGCACTTCCAGTTCCAGTTCCGGCACCACCGTGGAGCGACGAACCCCGCGTTAACATCTGATCAGCCTCTGTGACTGAGAGGGGTTGAACATTTTCTCCTGGATTGCTGAGGAAGCTTTAGCATCTTGCACACTCCTACTTTTTTCTTTTTTTCTTTTTTTTTTTTTTTTAATTATTTTAAATGCATTAAGCATCCTCCAGAGCCTGACACTTCTAAAAGCTTTTGACGGACAGCCCCTGGCAAAGGCAGCCCCGGCAGACGGAGACATCGCTCTCGCCAGCTGTTTGTCCCACCTTGCTCTGCCAGGAGCCAGCACAGCTGGATGGAGCCTGCAAGCCCCATGTCCCAGCTCTCAATTTTGGCACGTTAATGTGAACGGCGAGCGAAAGTATTTGTGCAAAACTGCTGGGCTCTGAGCTAGAGAAACTGAGATACAAGGACACGTTCCTTCTGCGGCACTAATAAACGGTGGGGGACAGTCATCTCTGAAATTACTGCAGCTGTTTGGCCAGCAGACATGAGTCAGAGCACACACGGATCACGTAGGAACACGATCTGAACTCTTACCTCCGGCCCAACACTTCTCTTTGGGGGTTGCTCCTAAGGGATCCTTGAGAGAGGCTCTCCAGCCACATCGCCACTACAAAGTTTTGGAAGTGCCACTATGCTGGTGGAAGTGCAGTAAAAACAATCACTTCCCCACTGGCAGATGCGCAAGCAAACTCCCAGCCAAAACAGATACAGTTTTAAGAATCGTGGCATTTACAGGGGGAGGGAGGAAAGTTTGTCTTTGACAAAACCACATTTTTACTTTTTTTTAAGAGTTGAAGCTTTCCTTCTCCTAAAGGAATAGCTTGAATAGCTCTAGTTAGAGACACAACACAAACCACATACGCCTTTACAGGAGGGATGAGTAATTTCAGCAAACCAGTAAATTTTCTCCATCTTGACCTGCTTCCCTTGCTAATCTCCCCTTCTGTTCACTCAAAGGAGCTTAAACTCTGCTGGGTTGATTTCTCCTTGATTACTTTCACTCCAGACCACGTCTAAACACTACTAGAGTCAAAGCAGAATAATCCAAGGATTTCCTCTCAAATCAACATTTCCTCTGTTCTCCCTGGTGTTAGCAAATCCCTCAGATCCCAACTGTCTGCAGCTCCCGATCTCCCATCCTCGACCGGAGTCACACCAGGCTGCCCACACCGCAGCAGAACCAGCAGCTCTGCAGCTTCCACAGGTTTCAGGCAACACTCAAGTTTATGTGCCGGCTCCTTTTCTGTCTCCCAGAGGCACTGCTATTACACCTTGTCAGCATTTCCAGAATTCAGGAGTCCCACAGGCTATCGGCATTTTAATTTCCAGGTTATCCTATCAGGCTTGACCTGGATTTTCTCAACTGAGATCTGACACACCTTGTCAACAACAAGAAACTACCTGTTTCAGTAAGTTTTGCCTCTTGTTTCTGATTGTCTTTTACCCATATCCCTACCTACGGGTTCTCCCATCTCCTTCAGGGAATATCCTCTTTGTCAAATGCCGCGACGGAGGGCAGCAAGGAGGGATGACATGGAGGATGGAGCAATCAGAGATCAACTGCCAACATCTGTAATGACTGAAAAGCTGAGGAGATGCTGGCATTGCTGTGGCTGAAGATCCTGACTACCAGTGGAAATATAAATTAAGGGCTTGAGACTTTGACCAGTACATCTCTTTATAATACAAGATCAAGTCTTACAAAGCACTGGTGGCTTTGTTTGCCCACTCTCTGAGAAGACCTCTGTCCTGAACAGCTTAACCTCCTGGCACTCCCACACCGATCCGTCAGGGTGATGGTTCTCACTGCTTCTTTCTGAACAAGTTTCATTTTCCCTGTCACCACCAGATGACATCAAGGTGAATTGAGGCTGCTCATCAAAACCAATTAAGTCTTTGTCAAGCTTTTGGAGCACGAAGCCAATAACTCCATCACGATCTCCCTGTAGGCTTTCTCATGCACACACAGCACGAGAAACAACATCCTCCTGGAGTGCAGGGATATTGTCAAATCCACAAAGTCAGAACAAAATTGAGTCACAATGCTGAATTTTGATCTCTTCCCAAGCTGTATCAGTATTATCTACACCATGCCTGATAATAAATTGCTTTCAAAACTCCTCCAGGCAGAGTTCTTCCTCACCCTTTATCTCCTGAATAAGCTTAGAGGAGGTCTTCCTCAGAAAGCAGGCTTTGAATGCAGTAATTAAGCCATCAGTGGGATTTACAAAGTCACCTTTGGTGGCATGAATGGCTTTCACATGGGACATCAGTTTGTAATCAAGTTTGTGGGAGATGATATTGTCCAAACCAAGGAGAGTTTTGATGCCAGTGTTCTGTTCTCCTCACAGCACTCCTGGAAGGCTAGCACCAAGAAACCGCTCCTGAAACTCCTGGGTAGTGAGCCAGGTTTTTCCATATGTCTGGGAGATGGGTTTTCAATAATCTTCTCATTGCCCTTTGGTTCTTATTATGATAAAAAGCAAGGGCTTTACCTTCCAGCCTCTTCCTGCATCACCACCCAACAAATGGGTCAGACCATCTGAGGGGAACAGAGAACCCACGTTCAAAGGCTCAGATTAATTTTCAGAAGTGTTTTGAGCGGCGCCATGCACAATCACCGTGAAACTGCCTGCTCGGATCAGGAGATCTCAATAGTCACAGAAGTCTCTACCGTTACCTTCAGAAGAAGTTGAGAAAACTGCTGTATTAGCCCGCGTTTGGACTGCTAGGCATTCATAAACCATATTATTAACCTGAAAGGCATGTGTTTTTCTCAGTATGATTTATTAGTTATAGTTGCAATAATCACGGTCTAATTTTTCAGAAAGTACTACAGCTTATGCATAGTTTTAACCACCTTTTCAAAGACCTTTAAGTAACGATGAATCAACCCATAAAATAATGCAAATGTTAGAACCAACATATTATTCTCCTTTAGGCACGGGCAGGAGTATCTGATTTACGTCTGCCAAATGATTTGGCATCTGAACAAGTGGCAACAAATTCAAAGTGAAACAGCAAAGCTGTGGGCAACCGCTGGAAAGATCGGGATTCTTTCTCTTTTTATTTTGACATGAAATGCCATGCCTGCTCTGGGGTGTTATAACCTAATTCACTTGTTCACAGGGCAGCAAGTTAGCTACATCAAGACTGCGTGCATCTGCACCGCTTCACCACAATGCCATCAAGTACCTCTCTTACGAAGCCTTATGTACGCACAAGTCCGCACTTGATCAAAGTAACCACTGGAGAGAGATCTCACCCTGTAGTGCTCTCCCCTCTCTGAGTCTGCAGACGCTTACCAGAAATTGCAAGGTCTGAAAAGCAAACTGAAGGGGAACCATGACTTCGCTTTCGGAATCCCGAATTCAGCCAGCACCACGGCCATACTGCTGGCAGGCACCGGGGAGGCGATGCTGTGGGATACCTGCTTACGGTGGTCAGCAAAAAGACGAGGATGCTGCACGTTCTTATCAAAGCCAGCAGAACTGATGCATGTCTCGACTGCAGAGAGATCAGATCTTCAAGTTCCTTCTTCAACCCCAAAAAGGCTGCATGATGTACCGGACCAGCATTGTGCATCATCCAGAGGATGCACGAAACCAGAAGTGCTGGGTGTGTTGGCCAGCAGTCCCAGCAGAAGGGTGCTCTGCTGCATCTGCTTGCCTCTTCACTGTTGGCATTCCGTCTCTTTCCATGGCCACACGCTTTCTTGGAAGTTTTTAAAACTGTTTTAACAGTTGGTAAGAGTGGTCCTAACTATCATACCTTCCTCCACTTCTGTGCCTCAATGGCCCTCGCTGGGAAGCTGGGCACTGATATTATTGAACCGTTTATCCTGGCTTTACGTTCCCCGCATGCTGTCTTAAGAAAGGTGCCCCGCAGTCAGCATGCGTTAGCTCAGAGAAAAAGTCCCCTCACCCCCTTTGTCAGTGGAAGACACCTCAGCCTCCCTGCAGATAGTAACCTCGGGACTGTGACAGGTCAGGTTTTACAGAAAATAAATGAGGGCAGATATACATAACCCCGCTGCTGCCACCATTGCAGCCACAGGTCTGTAGCAGCAATACTTGAATCCAAACTGAAACAACAACCCAGGCACTGAAACGGCACGCTCCAGCTTTGAGTGCTGCTGTTACAGTGCTACGGGAAGCTAGAAATGCAGACGAGTATTTACTGTTCATGTTCGGTACCTGAGCAGCAGCGCAATGTCTCTTTTATCTAGTTTCCAAGCAGTAGGTGCAGCGCCGAGCAAGGCAGAAAGCCGTAAGCTCTCCCTGCAGGGTTTCAGTGCGGCGAGACCACAGAAAACAGACAAGGGTCTTGCTAAAGAAGAAAGGTGCTAGCTGAAAAGACAAGCAACGCTGCTGCTTGTAGCTGTCTCCTGTGTTCCTCGTCTTGAGGCACCTTTGGATTCAGTGATGAAGCGACTGCAGAAATGCAGTCCAGTTTCTGAAGGCTGCGTATACCTGTGGGCTGTTGCAGTCCCTCCCCAGGCTCACGATGGAAATAAGGTGCAGGAAAGTTGTTATTTAAACTCATTATCAGAGAGGAAATTTCTCACAGCCTGATGGCAGCTAAGGAAAACATTATTTGGTTAAAACCCAAGAAACTCTACAATAGAACAGGGCATTGCTACAATGGGCAGTAGCAGAGGGACTGCCCAAGGAGTAGCGCTTCAAAACACATCCCTGTGAATCTTAAAGAAAAAAAAGACCCGGGAAGTGGGATTTTCCAACCCCAACAAGGCTGACATGCTGCAAACTGAGGAAGCCACTAACTTTGTTCACATAGAGGGCTGGATGGACACAATGCACTGTAGGAAGAACTGCAACGGTCCTCCCTCCGGGCAGGTAAACCTGATGGCACAAAGACTCCTGGCCGTGCCCCTCCACTTCTCTAAATCGCCATGCCCCTCCGCTTCTCCAAAGCCGTCTGGGACACAGAAAGGAAACCTGAGGTGACATGCTGAAAATGGAAAATTGCAACCTCCTAAAAATTATTAATCACTTCAAATGCTGAAACAATACCCTTGGTCAGAGCGGTGGGTGGTGAAGCTGGCCCAGCTCCTACCAAAGAGAAACTTGATCTTCACTGGTACAAACGCATGAAGCGGCATCCTGTGCCGATGAGATACTCGACCTGGAATTCTTTCAGGGTACTCTGGCCACCTCCTTTAGCCTGAGAGTTTGTGGAAAACAGGAAGACAGAAACAGCCTGGGCCAACAGCGTCCCGACCCAGAGACACCCCACAGTGCAGCAGGAGGAGGAAAGCTCTTCATTGACGGTAACTGAAGGCTGCTTGCTCTTTCTTGGGAGGACAAACATCTTTCCGAACGTCAGATGTAAACGCTTCGCTGTCCTGCAAGTGCCCTGCGTCACACAACATCGACCCCGCGCTGGTGGATAAAGGAGAACGAGCAGAAAGAGGCTCCGAGAGGCACAGCGTCTCTGCGCACATAAGATCTTTGAAACACCGCTGCAGCTATGTTTGTACATTTTAATTAATCTTAAGAAAGGCAGCAACAGCTCATTTTCTTGCAAATTGGGGCAAACTCGCAGCCCAGCCATTTTAAGAAAGTAACGCTAAGAAAATAAACACGGGTATCCGAGAGGGAGGCATTTCTGACCTATGCTGAAATCAGTGGTTGCACCTTGATCGCCGTTTCCCCTGCCGCCTGGGATGCTGAACGCATTGTCTTCCCCTGCCCGGAGGAGGAAGGACGCTGACGCATGGCACAGCCGACCCACTTTGTCACACTCAGCAAACAAAGAGGAAGCTTGCAAAGGCGAGATCAATAACTGGAAGACACAGCGGCAGTTTGTCCCCAACGCTGGACAGTTAATCCTGATGCACGATCCCCCTGTGAATTTAAAATGCTTGATACATACCATCTCCGGCTGCGATTAAACGTCTAAAGACATACACTCCCTGATAGATTAGAAGTATTTGTTCGGTGGTCACAAAACACTACAAAGAATGAAAAACCTCTGAGAAAAAAATAACAGGAGGTTTGAAACTTCAATACTAGACACTACGAAATAAGTGGCTGCCAAGGGTTGGCTTAAGAGTGCAACAGAACAATTTTAGGCAGCTTCCATTAAAAAAAAGTTGTATTTGCCACAACATTATCTCTCATTACACAGAATGTGTTGTGTGTAATTATTTATCAGTATTAGTTTACAAAGGCAGATGCCAATTTAAAACCAAGCAAACCCTTGCAAGTGCAGCAGGATGTTAAATGCGTATTCTTTCATGGCTAAGATGGAACACTTTACAAAGCACTGAATATTGATTTTATTTCTATATACTGCTTGGTGTGGAGAAGATATACAGACTAGAATCGATGCCAACACCGGCACTTCAATGTACTACTTGAATTCACTCTCTATTCATTATTTCTGTCTTTCCAATTGGATTTTATGGTCAAATTCAGAAGCGAGGCGAAGCCAGTGTAATACTGTACTTAGGGCTATTGCAACATGCATTTTGAATTCCTCTTTTTCACACTCTCTTACCTACGTATAATTAATAATCTCTTTACACAGATTCTCATTCTGGTCCAGTTCAGAGTCTGTGGGAGGGAATTTAACCTAGCAACGCTTGTGACAGATTAAGAATAAGAAAAAAGGACCAAGGGAGAAGCTATAAAGATAAGAGGACCGAGGATATCAGAATACATATATAAAAAAATATGCCTTTCCAAGTATAATTTACATTGCCTCACTCTTTCTAAATGCTCAAAACTAGTTCACGGGCAGCTAAATGATAATTCTGTTTCTCAGCTAACAGAAACTCAATTTAATACGTTCAAAGTAACCAGCTCTGAGACTTGGAGCAGAGCTCTGGAGACCTCCTCAGGAAAAAGGAAAAGCAGAGTCTGCGCGCGGAGGACGTGCCTGCTGTACTAAAAGGCAGATGCCTTCAGAGCACTGTATGTTTAGTCATCTCTTTATCAAACCCTTAACTAATTAAACAATCCTCTTGTCAAAGAGGACAGTCATTGTTTGTGTGACCGATGCCCTGTAAACATAATGGGATAATCTGCCTTTCTCCTTTTTTTCTCCCTCAATTCTTCTAAACAGCTGGGGGATGCGCTGCCCGCTCTCCGGGAAGCCTCCGCTCATCTGTCATTCTTCTCCGCTCGCAGCGCTCCGCTGCTGCACGCAGCATCAGAAGCCAAGCCTAAGACAATAACGCCTCAGATACACCAACAATCAATCTGATACCGTGCCATTAAAGAGTCCCCAGGCCTCTGAAGGGCTGAGCGGACAATTAGGAGGGAAAAAAAAGCCATTCCTGGATAGAACTGACAATTAAAACTGTATTGATCTCCAAACGGCAAAAGATGCTAACAGGAAAGCGTTTCCAGTACCCGCTTTTGACTCCAGTACCAGGGAAGAAAGAGCTTGCAGATGACAAAGCTTTGATCAGATGGCATGGGGCTTGCTTTTGCATCTGCAGTTACAGCAGCAAAAGCTCTTCATCAACTGTTAAAGACCCAGAAAGTCACACTTTCAAAGAGGATCTCCAGCCCCAGGAACCCAAGGGAACAGCTCATCCCAGAGTAACTCGGTGCATGGGCCATTAACAGAAATTAGAGAGGGCAACTCTTTTCTCATGTGAAACGAGGACAGTGTTTCTGCAGGTTGCAAAATCCCAGGTTTGCTGGTACGTCCTCTCATTGTATTCCTGACACTGTCTTCCCCTCTGCAGACTTCGGCGAAAGCACTCGGGTCACCCCCATCACCCCACGGACATCATCATGACAAAAGCCATTACCTGTCACAGTTCGCCGTCATGAATGTTTCTGTTTTCCTACTTATATCACCAGCAGCAATCTAGACTTATTTTCTACACAAAATTCAGACTACCCAGTATTTGAAATTTTGAATTCAAATGCAGTAGCCTGAAACCGAAATGAGTCACTTTTAAACCACGCAGATTTTGCAGAACCGCCGTTCCCAGGGGAGAAGCGGAGAGCAGGCTGTGCAGGCAGCCCCGGCTCCCGCCCCGGGTGTCTGCTGCTCTGCTCCAGGTGCTCCGGCAGCAACGGCCACGCGTGGCCTCGCCGACCGCAACCGGTGATAACCACGGTTTCATCGGATGTCAGGAGATACACACGTATCTGCTGGTTTGACTGAGGAGGAAACGCGGTATTTCTGTAGGAAAGGGGAGGAGGAGGAGGAGGAAGGGGTCAGTGGGAAGGGAAGGCTGAATACTACCCAAATGTGAAAACCCTTCAGTGCCCATCAAAAGAAAGCTCGAGGCCCTCTGCAGACTAATCCATCACCGGTTGTATTGTCAGAAATACCAGACTGCCAACATCTTTGCTCACCACCCAGGCGGCACCTGACGGTTTCACGCAGAGAACGGTGGAGGGCGAAGGGCTTAGCACAGGCAGGACAACTCTTCTCCTGAGCAACTCCCCTCCACCACAGCCCGGCCTGGAGGAGAAATCCCCTCCGCTGCTCCTCCACAAAACACTCAGACACCCACTTCAGGCGGCGATTCAAGGACTACCGAGAGCCCTGCTCCTGGCTAAGATGGAAAGTGAAACAACCTCCCTCCACCACAGGTCCTGACTCCTGGACTGAGTGCGAGGAACTCGGGGAGGAATTCGGGTGTCCATCCACCTGCCCACGGCGGCTCAGCCCTACCTTCAACCAGTGTCAGCTGGACGACTGGAGACACCGCAGCCATGCGTCCTGTGCTCTGGACAGAGGGAAACCTGGGAGACAGCACAGACAACGCAAACTCTGTCTCCTTCTGCACCTCATCTAGACCACAGCAGGGAAAAAAATGCCAGGCGGCTCTATTTTTAACCTCCCACCAAGGGCGACTTTACAGCCCCATGCTCAAATCTGAACAAGTTCCTCATCTCAAGCCAAGTTAAACTCAGCAAGTGGAAAGAAGACATCCCAAATGGACTATATCAAAGCCAAAATGATGTTATCCTAGCAATATTGCAAAAATTTCCATATCTGTAACAAAACAACCAGCAATATTGGCCTTAAGTCTCTTTTTCTTGCTCTCTCCTTTTTCTGGTTTTTCCCTTCCCCGGTGTTCCCTCCCCGCCTCATCACCGCAGCCAAGTTTTAAACAATATACATGAAAATAGCAGCTTTCAATCTGTTCCTGGAGTAGCCAAGTTAATGAGGCCACATGGCATCCCAGGGCACTCCGGAGGGAAAGGTTCAAAATGCTGGTTACTGCAGCCTGTGCTGCTCTCAAAAATGTGAACCATTTCAAACTGGCCAGCGTTTCACTTTCTTTCTCCCCTGCTCTCCAAGTAAAAGAGCATTCAGATTTCCAAACACATATTGTGGAAAGAACGAAGCACTTCTGGAAAAAGTGAAAGACCAGTCTGCCTTTCTAAATTTACAGATTTATAAATCAATGCAAATCTTTTTCACAAAAAAAAAAAAAAAAGAACGCTTCTGCAAGTTCTACCACAGCAATCAAACAGTTGTTGTAGAAACAAGTACCTGTTTTTCCTGACCTACATTTTCAGGCTGGCAGGAAATCAAAGTTCAAGTCAAATTACAGCAGATTTTGAACAGACTTGCACGCACCCTCCAATCTCAGCTATTAAATCTGTTTGGGCCCAGCAAGTTAATTTTCTGTATGAGACAAGGTACCACTTTTTAAAATTACACATGCTCAGTATTACATAAATGCAAGCAGGTTGCCTTTTTGTTGTAATACTAAAAGGGGGAATTGATTTTCTGTAGAATTCTGTTCAACTAGAGACATTTTCCTCTCCTTGAACTGCTATGTATACATTATCTACTATATTTATAATAAAAGCCATGTGGTTAAGCAGACACAACCACAAAAAGCAAACGAGTCTGGTTTTGTCCTAAAGGCCTTAATCTCGAAAGGCTCCCCGGGTAACAGCAGCCTGCGTGGGTCTTCTGTTTATGGAAACAAACAGCCTCCAACAAACAGGCATTTTCTGGGCTAAGTCCAAGTACTCTCAGACCAGACCTACAGGCCATCGTTACAGCAGCAGCAGAGCAGAACGCTTTCATCTGCTTCACTCCTCACCCCATCACAAAGCCATCAGCTTCCTCGCCCGACTCGTTGTTGGTTTTTTTTTTCTGTTTGGGGTTGTGTTTTACCTGTGGGAGAATGCAGCCCCTTCCTGGATTTGGAATTTTGGCAGGGGAAATTCCCGGTGATGGAGAGGGCTGACGTGGCTGCAGGGACAGGAGGGCGGCTCTGCAGAGGCACCGGCCAGCACAGCCCTGCCAGACCCGCGCGGGACCTCTGGGCTGTGCCCCCCGCAGAAGGGCGTCCCCGGACCCAGCTGCTTTGTGGGCGCCAGCAGTGCTGCCCCGGCGCCCGGAGCCCCCCAACCCCGAGCACGGAGGAGCAGAGCGGGGCCAGTGCTCTGCCAGGGGCTCACCTCGCCTCGGGCACTGCATCAGCCCGGCCGGACTCTTCTGGCTCCGGGACGGCAGCGCCGGGACGTGCCGGTGCACAGCCACGGTGGAAGCGGTGTCCGACAGAACAGGGACCGTGGCCCTGGCTCTCCGGGGCGGGATGGCGGCTGTACAGCCCTGAGCCGGCACGGCACTGCACAGGTCAATAATGACATCAAAGCAAGGCGCTCTCTCAATCGATGACATTAGTAATAGTGATTTGACTAGCGATTTTTAGTAGGACCTTATGATAGGACAAAGGGTAATGGTTTTAAGCTAAAAGAAGGTAATTCAGACCAGATAGCTAAAGAAGAATTTTTTTACGACGAGGGTGGTGAAACAGGTTGCCCAGAGAGGTGATAGATGCCCCATCCTTGGAAACGTTCAAGGCCAGGCTGGACGGGGCTCTGAGAAACCTGATCCGGGTGAAGATGTCCCGGCTCATTGCAGAGGGGTTGGACTAGATGGTCCTCAAAGGTCCCTTCCCACCCAAACCAGTCCAGGGTTCTATGACTGTATCACCTAGCTTTCTCCCTGTTACTTGCTCCCTACTCTGCCTTACTCTTACCACTGTACTGACTGTGCTGACGGAGCCCAGATTGCACCCCACTCCTCTCCGTTGGGATTTGCACCTCTGCAGCAGAAATGTCCATTGACCTGAGAAGAAACAGACACTGAGAGCCACAACGGTGGGACAGGACGGAGAACAGCTTATGTTCATGAGGACTCAGCTAGAGAGCACAGCACCACAGCCAGCCTTGGAAATAAACCCAATTCTTCTATTACAGCAGGAGATTTTTTTCCCCCAAGACCACTAAAGCTACTACGCAGAAGGAAGTGCACCTCCCCATCTTGACCTCTGCAAGTTTTATTAGCTGCTCAAGTCATGAGCCATCACACTCTGCTTTTGCAACTATCTGGTTTAACACAAACTTGCAAAAGCTGTGTGTGAAGGAAACACATTTTAAGTTTCCTTTATTTTCATGCCCGTTTTCAGATCTCTGTAGTTTCACAATGTCCATATTTCACTAAAATTAAAATCGGTGCATTGCAAAACACATCCAAGACAAAAAGTTTCAATTAAGCCTTTTTTTTTTTTTTAAAAAAAAACCCATGGTTTTCACAATCATGGGAGAAATTCTTTTAAAAAGCGTCTTCTTCAGGCCAAGTTAAAAGAGCTGAAACACACTGTGTATGCAAACCCCCGCGAATACACTGGTGAGCAGACTTCCCACCTATTCACATCCAAGTGAATCAGAAATTACTTTCAAACGCGTACGTTAACAGACGTATTTTTCCCATGCTAGCTGTACTAACCAGACCGAGCCTAAAACCCTCACGGTACCCTGCTGAATTCCAATCACGGACCCACATAAAGCACGAGGAGCCAGACACCCATTAGCGGGAACCTGAACAGCACTGCGTTTGGGGAACTGCTGTTTTCGCTTATGTTTTTTGATTTATACCTCATAACTGCAAAACTAATGAGATTCTAATGAAAAGTGGGACATTATTCATTTGTTTTTCCCCCAGGAGGTTCGGTTTATTTTCAACAAGCATGCTACTGATTAAAACAAGAGGTGATGGCTTTAAGAAGCTGGAACATAAACCTGTTCCCAAATGTGTGTAGTCTAAAACGATACACTGGTTTTTGTAGTTCACACTTTCGCTGCCTTTATCTAAGTTGTTTTGTTCAAATGTATAATTTATTTTTTTTTACTGGTCACTACTACATAAACAATAAACATCTAATCTGTATATCGATTAATTATACTGAAATCTGCACTAAAAAAAAGGCAACCTCTGGTTATTTTGCTTCTTCCCTGCCCAGAACAAATGACTCAAAAACCCTGCATGGATGTAAAACATAAAACTGTTTGCAACTGTTTTTTAAAGACTGACTGGCACTTACAATTGAGAAACTAAATATAAAGTCAGGTGCACAAATAATTAAAAATATCTACCTATACAGTTGTCCTTACTGAAAAAGCTGAAAGTCCATTCTCATGTATTAGAGACTTTTAAAAGGGTCCCCACTAAATAGCAGCATTAGATTCAGTGACCACTTTGAAAATGATTTTATTAATAATACACGGGTCTGTAGCATGATGGTCACATCTATCAACTTTCCAGAATAATCATTACGCAGCCATATACTTAGCATTTTCTAATCCCAAGTGTACCTCACATAATTTATACGCAACCAAGAGCGTTGTTCCTTGCTGCCTTTCATGCTCGGCACGGTGCAGGTAGCGCAGTGCTCCTGAAACGTCCTGTGCTGCATCTACACAGACTCTGATCTGAAACTCAATCCCTCAAGACAACAGGGTCACTGAGAAATGAAACATTAGACCAGAGCTTTTAAATAGGCATTTAAATTAGGAAATTAGTTCTATAAACATAAAGCATTTGACCTATCCGTTTGTTATGGATAACGCAGCAGGACCGGCAATTGCTAAAGGCATGGACTCCAAATTGGCAGCGTTTGCTTTCCAGCATTACATCGAAATCCTGACTCCACCGCACAGGAATTTAACTCCTCCAGATAAAAAACAGAAACGCACCAACTACAAATTCTGGAGCGCCAATTTTAATACTTTATTCATTAAAGCGCATCCAGTCACTGCCGCATGGCTAGACTGCACAATCCAAACGTCAAAGACTTTGATTGCAGAGGGCGGCTCTCGGGAAGGGAGGTTTGCCCGGTCCCTTCCCTCCAACTTCTTCCTTCTTGTCCCATATGCTAAAAGTTGGGTGGTAACAACATCCCTGTGTCCTTCGAGCATTTCACCCCAGTAAACGGGATCACCTGGAGATTTTAGGGGAACAATCTAATGCGGTAAATGTAAAATACCGTTTTCTCTTTGGAGGTGATAATTCAATAAGCTGAAGATGAATGTCCCCCAAAGAAAGCACAAGAAAGATAAGTTGTTCCACCCAGCTGAACAAACATTTCCTCGCAGTCACACCCTCTTCACATAAAAGCAGGAATCTTTCTAAACTCATACGGAACAATTCTAATGGCAGGTCACAAACAATAACAATGGATAATTAAAACAATAATCAGGCTTAGTAAGACAAAAATTAAAAGTAAATTGCTCATCAGGTTTTTTTTCCAACTGCCCAAGCGTCAGTAAGAACATGTTTTAGACAGAAGAGAATTTGAACTTAAAAGATTGCAACAAGCTGCTATTAATTAAAAAAAACCAACCAAAAAAAACCCCCAAAACCCCAACCAAACAACAAAAAAACCCCAAACAACAAAAAAAAACCCAACCAAAAAAACCCTCCCCCCTTTTGGTACTGTGGGATTCACTACACAGCAAAGGGATTTGATGGGACAAAGGAAGATCGAGTGTAACAGACTTGCTGAAGAGGTAACACGCTAAAGTACTTGGGAATTATACGTGCTCTTGTGCTGCTAAGCAATTATCCCTCCCCAAATCCAACAAATAAAAAAAAAGAATACAAATGAGGAAATCAACAGTTTTTGCAACAGTTTTAAGAGGCTTAAATGAACTGCTCCATTGGATTTTCTTTTTTAAAAGTACATTATCCCTGAAAAAACCTTCACATTCTTAGCTGTTGCATTGACGGAGGTTTTTGTATCGTGTAAAGCAGGTACAGCGCGCTGTGAATCCAGCACACCTACGGTCAGCTGGCACAAGGAGATGATGGAAAATTAGAACCAACCAAACTAAGCCCATTGCCAACGATTCTGAAAACGTACAATTCCCTTCAAAGCATACATGTGTTGGGTTTGGGGTTTTTTGGTCTTATAAAAATATTTAATTTAAAACAATGGAGAAACATGACATAAAATATATAATAAATACCGAAGCTACCCATAGCACAGTAATTACAGGGCTATGTTAACTGTAATTCTAGAGGCAATGTCAGAAGTGAGACGGAAGCATTCAAAACAACGTGCAACGCACAAGTGAGACAACCAGCACCGACGCTCAGCATCTTCCTAGCTCAGAAACCAGCACTGGATTCTCCTGGGAGAGCTCAGAGGAACTTGGGACTAAAACATCCTGATTTAAAACCTCCCCTTTGTTAAACTGATCTTTAGACGGAGAGCGCTGCTCCAGACCTCTTCCCCCTGCCAGCCTACGCAGAGGAGGACCCTCCAGGCTGAGCACAGCCATGGCTCAGGGCTCATCCCCCCGGCAGCGCACCACCAAAACCGCCCTGGCCCAGCACGCTGAGCTTTCACCACTCCTGGCTTGAAGATCCAGGAATGGGAGTGGCTTTGGGAACACCATGAGGATCAAAAAGAAAAAAAAAAAAAGGATAATTTATCTGGAAAATACAACCAGCATGTTCATTTGGAGTTTTCTTTAAGGAATGAAATCAGACGAAGAACAACTACAATTCTGCAAAACACCTCCTTCCCCAGCAGCACCACCTTCAAAATAGCGGGTGATGCACTAAAACTCCCAACAGTACTGAGACGAGAAGCCACGAGACGAGAGCGCAAGTGTAGCCCGTAGTGTTATCCCTGTTTTTCAGATGGGAAACTGAAACACAGAGGGAGACAAGACATTTCCACTACCATGAGGCACACACCTTGAGATCTCAAGAACTTGAGGTTTATTTTATTAAAGCATTCAGTTTGACCACACAAGTGGCATTTATAGCTATGCTGCTCTAGGTTTGTCATCAAGTATTTTTCATTAAACTATCCCAACCAGGATGGTGGGAAAAATTATGAACGATTTTAGGCAGAGAAGCACATTGTAGGTAATACAGCAGCAGGACGGACTTTGTGCCATTTAAACCTGCTCCTCTACCCACTGATCATGTTCTACTGGTTATAAACTACTCACCTGGCTCTTTCCTCCCAAAAGAGGATCCCCTCATCACGGCTCTCCTTCCCCAATCCTGCTCCCCCTTACTCTATTCCACAAGTCCCATCGCCTTTTTCTTTCTGACATAATTTAATTGAAACTCTGAACAATTGCTCTGAGTGTGCTTAGCTTCAAGGCAGCTGCATCTGTACGAGAGGTCTATGAATGAAATAAAAATAACAGTTTTTTGCAGGAATGCAATATTTCCTTTTCTCCTGCAACAACACTGCTCGGTTCCCTCTACACCCTCTGGTTACGGTAACAAGTGAGGCAGAGCTTTGACAGACAAGAGCTTTCTTAACTACACACTCCGGAGCACATCCATCTTCAACACTGTGAAAGGCAACAGTTCTTGGGGAAAAAAAATGTTGGTATGTGGTCATGTAATTAAAGACTGTCATAATTCACACCCACATTGTGGTAGGTTGGTGTTGTGCAGGCAGCCTTAACTCTGGCATTTCCTCATTTTAGGCTACTTGCATTTCAAATTTGAATAATGTTTTTATCATACCACGTCATAAATTAATTGTGCAGAAAAAGTAATGTCTTTAAAAAATAATGCTTCAGAATGAAAACCCAGCTAGATCCCTTGCTAGAATTAAGCCGCAATCCCCGGCTCCTCATTCACACACCAGCCCCCAGACAGAAACACATCTGTGAACAAGCTTGAGCACATAAGCACTCTCACTGCGTTTAAAATTAAGCACATGATAAAGCGCTACACGCTTTAACAAATCAAAGCTGCAGAGAAAACGCACGGGGCTGAGATCAAAGAGAAGAAACTGTAAAGTAAATGGATTCAGAAAGGACTGAGGCTGACAAGCCAGGCATTCACACCATTAGAGGTCCGAACGCAGCCTTTTTCTTTCTCATTCTTACACCAGACAAATGAAGAATAATATTGACGCCATCAGCAATAACTGGGAGATAACGGCATTGTTTTCCCTGCCGATGATGCATGCCTCCGTGCGTGGGTGTCCGATGGGTTAGTCGCTATGGAGCTGGATCAAAAGCGGTTGTTAAGGGAACAAGCAGGAAAGGTAAAACAATGGCTGAGATAAGAAGCATCTCAACAAATATGCAACCAGACTTCTGGGTTTAGAGCTGCGAGGAGGCAAGAGTTTGGCCCCCGCCCCAGTGATGCCGCGGCTTTGCCAAGGCCGAGCGGCAGGAGATCAAAGGAAGCGCTGGATCCCTGGAGGACCCGGGCCCCGAGGGGGAGGAGGAGGAGGAGGAGGAGGAGGGCTGGCGGGGCGGCCGGAGACCGCCCAGGGCGCGAGCGCTGGCAGGCCGGGACGGGGCCGCAGCCCCGGGAGCAAGGACAGCAGCTCTGTCTCCAGGCAGGTCCCAGGGCCAGCGGAGCCCAGCAGCTTTCCCAAGCTAGAAAGTGAAGAAGAGGAGGAAAATCAGACCTCCACGTAAAGACCCGCGACTGCCTTTGCTCTGTGCACTTGGTGGAAACGAGCTCCAGACGCTGCCCACCGCCCCATGAGAGGCAAAACTGCAAGATCTGGAAGGAGCTCATTAAAGCCTTCTTACAAAGCAAGATTTCTTGAAAGCAGCCAACTTCTCCGTCACAAGATCCTGTCTAGCGACCTTCACCCAAAACCTCCTTCTTTCTAGGAATTAATGACAAATTGTTTCCCTGCCCTCGCACAACGGCTCGATTCTCACACGGCTCCGTACGGAGGGTGCACTCAGCAGCGTATCGTCTGCTCCTGCAATTCATAAGCTACAAATTGCAGAAACACACCAGGAGCTACAATGAGTTTCCGAGAACAAAAACAGCTGGTAAAGAAACAAAAGCCAAATATTCTCCTGGCTGCTGGCTGCATTTTTTTTTTTTTAATTTAGCTTAAAACAAAATGAAAAAAATCTGCTTGGAACCCAAACAGTCTCTAGCTGAAAATGTGGTGTCTAGCCTGAAAAACAGAGGCTTGTGGACACAATGCCAAGCAGCACAGGATTCCCATGGACCTGGTGTTTCTCAAGCCCTTCATGTGGTTCAACTTAGGCAAGTGGTTTTAGGATTCCCAGTTTAAAATCTACAACGCACATCTGCAATTCATTCTGGTTTCTTATTTTATTTCTTACTTCTCCAACCAACTCCAAATCATTTTACGAGTTCTTGCAATCCGGTACTAATCAGTTACTCATGCTGCAGGAGTCCCCGCTTCCTAAGAAGGGCTCCCTTTGCACAAGAAGCCAAGCTGTGCATTTCATCAGCCGTATTTTGCCAGAAACAACTAACTACCTGATAAAATAAGAATGCTTGGCAGTGTTTAAGGCACAATTACAAGACACAGAAAACTTCTATCCTAATATACAGCAATTTGCTACACCTCCCCTCTTCTATCAGACTCACCACATGAAGTCGAAGGTGACTCCCCTAACAGGACTAACGGAATTGCTCACTTCTGAGATGGGGATTTGACCAAGCGGCTTCAGGGAAAACTTAGGAGAAATTTTCATCCAGCTGTTAGGAAGGAATTCCCTGGGTTAAAACCTTCAGGGGAAGCGAGCCAAAAATCAGACTGTCGGTATTTGCCCTCTGCACATCACATCTGGTAGATGAAGTGCTGAGAAGACGTGGCAGGCAAGGGCAGCTACTCTCGGAAGCGACTGTAAGAAGTGCTAATGCACAAGACAGATCATCTCTTTACTTCATTGCTCTTCTTGTTTAAAACGCAGGTTGTCTGAACACGAGAGCCCACCTGCCCTTGCGCTGTGCACAGCACCAACGCCATGATGCTCTGTAGGAAGCATCACGCAGTGGGGAAACCCCACTTGAGGGGCAGCTACTCAGAAATGGGAGGCCGAAGAAGACACATCCTCCTCCTCACTCCAGCGTAGATCAAAACCACAGGTGTGGGGTAATTCCTGCTCTTGGCTTCCACAACCAGGTTTGCTGCATGTAATCTAGAAATCCAGTCAGTGGAGAACAATAAAGTTTTCAGGGGTGCAGTTAGGCTGTCATCACTCAGCCTCTAACAAGCCTCGAGCTCCCTGCCCTTTCCTTACACTTTGTTGGTGAGCTACAGACCTGAACAGAGTGAGGACATTAGAATGGGTTTGCTCATAAATGTTCTCCTGCTGCTGGTGGATGCAAATGAAACTTCGCTGGCATCACTACGTACCCTGGCACCAACAGTTAAAGGATCCAAGGGTGAAGAGGGAATGCAGAGGGCTGGTTTTCTGCAGTTTTTATCTTTTTGCTTGAAAATCTCAGCTGCTTCTCCTTCCAGAGTGTGCTCAAGGTGAAGCTCGTACAAAGATGAAGAGCAACAGACTCAAGTTTCAACCAGGGAAATTCTGATTAGATATTAGGGGAGATAAAACTCACAGGAGTATCCAAACATTGGAACAGGTCCCTGGAGAGATCGTGGTATCTCCATCCTCACAGATCCAGGGGAACAAGGCCCTGAGGAACCTGGTATAGAGCTGAAGTTGGTGCAGTCTTGAGAAGACAAGGCAAGAGTGATCTCCAGGGATTCCTTCCTGCCTAAATCATGTCATTATTTTATGATCTTCATTTATGACTTCCCATATTAACCACCTGGGGTTAGTGGGTAGGCAGGATGCAGTATTACCTACACACTGACAACACCTGGCAGCTCGTCACCATTTTGTCCAACTCCGATAACGAAATGGCCAACAGACTTGCAGGCATGTTAGTGGAGCCACAGTTAAGGGAAGGTGGTGAAACTCAAGCCAGGCAAGACAAAGAGGAAAATTACAGGTTTAAAGATAGAGAAGGATGTTGGTGAAGGCTGCACTGACGTCCCTCACAGCAGACTGAATCTGCTCTGGTCAACTCAAAAGTAATTATAAACCTCCCAGCAATGGGTTACTCACTCACCCTGGCTCCGTGTGATCCTGTACCAATAGGTCTGTCAAGTGGACTCAGAGAAATCCCTCTTTTCACAGTACTAAGCAAGTAGTTATCAGGCCACATCTCCTCTTCGTGTGGCCTCTTCTCAGATGTGGTTGTTCTGTTGGGTGTTAAAGCCATTCTGGGCACACTGGCTATCTAAAATGCAACTCAATCTTTTTTTGATAGAAAATAAACATTCGGCACATTAACAAAAACAAAGGAGGCAACAAAAATACACCTCACTGCGATACCAGCATGCATCTATCTTTTCTTGGGTTCAGAAGATGCAATTTCTTCTTTTACAGATCTTCCCTGCTATTCGTAAAATACAGATTATAGATGCAGGATGTCCAAAGACAACACAGACCGCGCTATCTCATGGATTCAGTGGGACACAGCACTGCAAGACGTTAACATAAGCACATGGAGACTGACACTGGCAGCAGACTAAACCCCAAAATTGGAGTTCAGCTTACCCTCAGACCTGCCTTCCTGACGGACTGCCTGCTCCTCTTCCCCTCAGCTACAGCTAACACAAACCTGACTCCTTATAAAGCATCCTGGCAGGGCATTCACAAAGGCCATTAATACTGTGCCTGCCGCACACGCACACACAGCCTTTGCCTGAAATAACCCCAAAATCTCTGACTTCTCTGGGGTGACGCAACAAATACACTTGACAGGACAGGCGAGTGGGCTGAGAAAACGCATTTTGCTACGAAGTGGGCTATAAAGATCATTTGCAGCTTTGATTTATCTGCTTGGTGAGCCTCAGGAGCTACACATGATTATTATTTAGTCGTAGAAGGTTATTTTGCAGTTCTGACTTCAGTTACCCATTAAGCACTCCTGTTCATAAGCCCTGCAGGTTTTAGGCCCACCCCGGGTGTTTATAATGTCCCCCAAAGGTGAAGCACCAGGAACTGTATTCTTCACTAGGAAGCCTCCTCCAGGAAATTGTCTCCAGATGCTCATTCCTGCACCCAAGTCAAATGGGCAACTCTGAAATCTCTGCTAAGGAGTTTTCCCCCAGTTACCCAACTGTCAGGTCTCCCCGAGACCTGAAGGCACTTGAGGGTACACTGGCATATTCCAAAGGCTCAGACAAAAGGACAAAGCCATCACCAGCGTGGCATTAAAGGAGTCCATAAAAACCCCAGGGTATAAAATAATGACAACAGCAATCACTGCAGCATTGAATTTAAATACTTCAGTGACGGAATTTTTCCCAGGGAAAAGAAAGGAGAAATTGCTTCTAAGACAGGATGTACGTTAGTAAAACAAGTAAGTGTAAGTCATCAGGAAAAAAGAACATTATTCTTTTATATTCACATCATCTTCAAAAGCAAAATGGGTTACAATTAATTTAGCCTTTTTGCAAATAGCCATTTCCCAGTGTCAAACTATAAGCAAACAGTCACAAAAGGCAGTGTTTGCCATCTAATGCACCACAGTTTTTAACCATGTCTTTAAAATTATTAACAGATTGTAATCTGCTGTAACTGGGTTTGAACACATTTTTCTGAGTCAAATTGATTTTTTTTTAAATCTTTGTAATTACTTTTCTGATGGCTCTTCATACAAATAAGCTGAAGTCACTGTCCTGAAGTGACATCTCTGCATACAAGAACATCCCCCTTGCCAAATGCGTTAATAAAGGTTAAACGACCCACTGCCCACTATAAAGAAAAGTATGAGCAAGAAGTGGGGCAACCCACAACTGCGTGGTGCTGTCACACGGGTGGGAGTACATGTACTGCATTACTCTGATAGACAAAAGGGTTACAGCCCCCTTGAAGAGCCAGTGAGATCATGCCTGAGATCATGAGAAAGATGCGATCACTGCTAGGAATCATCATTGACTTGACTGTCTTCAAAAGCAAGCAGACTCCTTCAAAACTTTCAACATAAACAGCTCAAATTTTCAGGGCAGAAGCAGTTTTAATCAGAGTTAAATATTCACATTTTCCAGCACATTCTCATCACCATAACTTTAGATAATCAAATCAGCCACAACCCTGTACATCCTTCAATGGAGCAAGAGAGCAGGCGAGCAGGATGCAGCCCGATGGCAGGCAGCCAGAGCGCTGGCCACAGAACCCCCTCTTGGAAGGTGTGCCCCCAACCACGAACCCCGGAAGGATCAGAACAGTGACAGCTTGAGCTTGGTGGGAAAGGGTGTGTTCAACTCACTGAAGGACCCCAGACCACCACTCGCTAGTCCAGGAGGAGGAACGCCCAGAGCCTCCAGGTCCCTACCAGGCACACAGTGGTCATGGGCAGGTCCATCTAAAACACCACCTCCTGTTGTGATACCACAGATTCCTGCTGGGCAGGGCACTAAGGATTAGGAGATGGAAACAAGCATTAACCATTAACACGTTATTCCACAGCAAATCTCAGTGGGTGGGAGAAAGAGGTCCCTCTCTGGGGACTCCATCCCGCAGCAGAGGGTACACTGCAGGACAGTGCTACAATCTCTCTATTCCTCCCCACTCCTCCCGGGTCGGAAGATCCTACACCTCAGTGCAGCCCCCTCTTTCACCCATTCTCTTCAGCAAGGGCTAGTGGGTGTCAGACATCTCCCCCACATCAGCTCTCACCCAGCTCTGTCTACAAGAGACAGCAAAGGGCCTTCAGCCCTCTGTGCAAATACTCCTACTGCAGCATCGCCCCGCATTCAAGGCTGCCACAGAGTAGGAGGAGGTGGAACGCAAGATTCATGCTGGATACACCACGAAGGCATCAATGTGTAGCGCTGTTGACACAACATACATTTTAGAACCACTGTGTCAGTCATCACCGTTGCACAGAAAGCCACAAACCTTGGACAGAGCAGCAATGGACAGACTTCTTACTGGATGAAGAATGCCGTTGTCAAAAGCTGCTTTGCGGATAAAACGGCCAAAGACTAACAACTCTGTTTTCACCCTTCTGAGTTTCTATTAAACAGAAAGCTATTACAATTAAGAAACCTTTGGAAAAAATTAGCCAGAAGCTCCTATTTCTCTGCACAGCTCACATGACAGGTACAGCCTCATCATTTGGGCACCTATCGTTGCTGTCTCTGTTGACTTCCTCATGACATATCTGGCTTTGATGAGGAGATCCATCAGCCCAGACAGTGGATAAAGATTTCCTTCCTTGGGACTGAACTACCATTCGGCTTCAAGAGAGACCATTCCGACGTGGTCCCATCGGACCGAACAGGAGAGCGGGCAGGAGCTCGCGCCGGCTGCTCATGAAGTGGGATTGTCGTGGGAACACAAACTGCACATCCTTTGTGGTTCTGACTGACTGTCCTAGGAATGGCAACACTGCAGCTAGAGGACAAATTCTCGTCATTATCAGCCCAGCCTAACAATTAGCTGATAATGCTCAGCTTCCAGGATTTGGAAAGATAGGCACTGGAGAAACATTCCTCCAGCTTCCTGTTTGAATAACACTATCCTCGCTGTCTGGATGTCGCAGTCAGAACAACATGCTGCGCCCAGGCCAGCTTTATTATTTCTTTCATGCTTACTGTTTACATGTTGCCTTTCACCCTCCACATGTTTTCTATCTAGAGCTCTTGAAGGTAAGTCATGAGCTTCAGCTATTGCACAATGCAACATCTCCAGAGACCTTTTATATCCTCCTCCAGATGGCTGGGTGGACAATACCCTTCTTTCCACATCCTTTACACTCTCAAATTCTGACGAATCCAAGTTTGACCAAATTTAAAATGGAATACAGATATTATTGTTTGCTCTAGCTTCTTATTTTAATTTTCTTTCACGCTGGAAAAGGTTTGAAAATTCTTGGCAATAAGCTTGTACTGAAAGAGTATACAAAATGTCGCTTAATTTGCCTGGCAACACTGCTATGGTGGTGCGTTCTCAGCCAGTTGCACTTGTGATGACAATAAGGAATGGTATGAAAACATGTAGCTATCTCAGGGAATCAGCAAAGAAGAGAGCTGGAAGGGCCCTTAAGAGCTCATCCAGTCTTTCTCTTATGCCTTAAGGCAGAATCAACTGTAGCTCCTCCATTGTGAAGACGTACTTCTCTAAATCCAGTCTTAAAACCTTTCCAACACTGATACCCGACAGCTCACCACGGGACACAATTCCAGCCTTTCATTATTTCTGTTAAAGCGTACAGGAACAACAGCTTGTTCTCCTTTAGCTTTTGCATCGCTAACAAGCGTTATTACACCCTCCCTTGTCCAGACCGAATCATTCCTCTTCCACTCTCGTCTCAAATCTCATTTTCTGAACTTCCAAATTGTTCAGCTCTTGCTCTCCAAGTAGTTTTCCTGAACCGCCAGATTCCCACCCGGGCACAGTGCTCTTCCCAGAGGCATTACCGCGACTCACGGGCACAGCAGGCTCATTTCGCGGCTTCTGAAGACACCTCCATGCAGTTGTCCCCACCAGCAGTAGGACCTTGAGGGCTACAGTAGATCACTGAGTAGATGAAAGTCAGTGAGGTCTATACAACTGCTGGCTTGGCACTCATCTCACGTGCTAATTCTTGCTTAAATGCAGAGCCTTGTTCTTCCCGTAACAGAACTACTCCTCTTTTTAGGCCATTTCTCCAATCTCTTAAAAGATTATTTAAATTCTATACTTAACATACTGGCATACTCATCATAATTCCTCCCAAACTTAGTTTATCACCTTCCTCCCTACAACTGATTTCTATTTCCAGCATACTTGTACATCACTGAAATTTCACATGACCACTTTTATTTTCTAACCCAGAAACAATTACGTCTGTATTTAATAAATGATATGACACAGAAAGTATAGCAATTCTACGTACTGTAATAACAATCAAGTACAAGGTCAATTATTATGTTCTACATGAAGAGACATACACTTCCTAGCAGCTTGTCTTAATTTTGATTATCTGTGGCATTACATTATATTTTTTAGCACAGATGCATTTTTAGAGTGCTAGGGAAGAAAGTACAAAAGTTAAGACAGTTTTCAAAAGCAATTCAGGAGACTTAAGTTGGCAGTTTGGACTATTTCTATCATCCTGTGTGCTTCACTAGGAATGGTGTGTTAAATTAATCTCTGGTGTGCCTCAAAGCAAGTGTTAGTGCAAATATCCTGCCCGTGAAAAGCTGCTCATGGTTCATGACAAATTTTACCACGTTATTTTATCATATGATAGCGTTTAGCAAGCTGCACGTGATTAAATTCAGTTATGCCAGTGAAGGTGCAAAGCAGCTCCACGCAGCTGGGATCACAGAGGTATCTGGGAAAAATTCACCAGAAAAAGTCAATATGTAAAGTAATTACGAGATTTTTCAAGATTCAGTTTGTGTTGAAGAATCATTCCGTGAAATTCTTAACTAATTTCCCCAACAACATAGAGGCAGAGTGCTTTGCTAAATAAAGCATGACTAAGAACCTACTCAAGGTCATGTCAATAGCAAGGGAAAGAAAGGAATTTAAAATAAAATCAAAGGAAAAAAAAAAAATCAGGAAAAACTGGAACTGCAAGCCAGCAGCAAACATGCTTCCAAGAGATCACCGTAAGTAAAAGAATTGCTGTTACATTACTTCTCCCTCCTTCCTTGCCAGCTGGAATTAACAATACAAATAATCACTAGTGAAGGTAAAAACGCATCTGCCCCGTAGGGCTGGATGGTCTATCAGCAATCTCCACAACAAAAGAAAACCCTCAGCAGCAGCGGGGACCTTTTAAAGAAGCACAAAGCATCCAACCAGCCTGGATTCCGTTTCATGCCATGACGTTGTGCGGCCAGTTTTGGGACGCTGTGCCCTGCACAAGCACTGGTCCCAGTAAACCACGAGATCCCGCGCGGGAAGCCTGGCGGGGGGTCAGCAGGCACCGAGCGACCCTGTCTCATAGTCATTACACCGGCCGTCAGAGGAAGAGGCTTCTACTGGTGTATCTACCCCGTGATAATGACGGGGAAATGAGACCAGGCAGGTTACCGAAAAATAAGGATAAAAGCTTTAGCAACAGACAAAGAATGGAATTATGTGGTGACTGATTCTTTTATTAATCTTTTGGTAAGAAGGACCATGTAAAACATGAAATTTATCTGCTTTGTTAACAATTGAGTAGTACGCGTTTGTTCGTTTTTTCTTGCAGATAACAAAACTGGTGGTTCCCTGACAAACTGTTTGAACAGTCTTAGGAGCTGCTTTTGGAAACTGCTGAGCAACATTGCATGAACTGTCACAGCTCTCTTGTTGCACCAGGCCAGCATTACACCCACTCCTGCATAATTTCAAATTTAAAAAAACCCCTGAAAGCTTAAAGAAACATTTAGTATATATTTCCAATTCCAAATTCAAATGTTTCTGCAGCAATGAGATGGTGTTATGTTTTTTTCCTGGGAACAGTCTGGAAACCAGCACAAAATCAGCTATCGCTTTTTATTTCTATAAAGGAATAGAAAACTCACAGTAATACAACAGTTGTTCTTTTGGCCAAGAAAAACAGATTACTAGTGTGTTTATAACAATAATTGCGGGGGGACGCACACAACCCTTGGAAACTAGGCATGGTATATCAGCAAAATGTTCACGCATCTTTCATTCACTTGGGGTGTTCCAGATGGGTTTGTTTATAAATGAGAATTCAGCCCCACTTCTGCTGAAATGAACAGCCCAAGGTAAATAAATGCATCTCTGTACAGCGTTTGAGCTCCATGTCAGGAAAAAGGAAGGTTATAAACCCACTGGTCAATAGGATGTTGTCTTGCACTCCTCCTCCTCAGCAAATCCCACAGGGTCCTTAGCATTAAGAGATGCACAGACTAAGTGAAGGAACCAAAGCGTGAAGGGAAGGTGGAAGGTAATCCCAATGGAGGAAGGATTGTTGTGGTAATTATGAGGAGGAAATAGTCAATTATCACCTGAGAAGTTAGAGAATCCTGAATTGAACTAGATGGCCAACCTTATTTTCATAAATTAAAGGCAGATTCTGTATTTGAAAGCTTAAAAGACTTTTAAAAAACTCTATTACAGAAGAATTTCCAAGGAATCATACTGACACAGTTTGAGCTTCCAGATTGCCTCCCTCCTCCCCACGTACACAGCACGGCTGCGCACATGCTCACGCGTTTTCCTCCCAACTTTACATTCAACTCGATCTGAACGGAGGGAGAAAACCTTCAAGGGAGCGGAACACTCGGGAGGAACCGCAGCGACTGCCGCACGCCCGGAGAGGGGCAGAGGAAGGGGCTTGTCACCGGCCTCCCGGCAAGACAACATCTCACCACGGTCCTCACCCCAGGGCTGGCAAGGGATGGTGCCCGCTCGTCAATAATCCACCTCTGTTCGTCAAGAGCAGGAGGAGTTTTTAGGCCAAAGACATTCCAAAGGAATGGAGAAAAAGAAAAGGTGTTAAGCCGGTCTTCAGGTACAGCGGAGTTTTTGTGCTGCCTATGTACGCTGACTGTAACTACAGGACTGTACAAACACTGATGCAAAAAAGTTTAGACCACAGCCTAATTAAATAAAAAATAAAATAAAATAAAAAAATCTATTTCCAGATGCACAGCATGCTCACCGAACACTGCGGTGCTGTGGAGCAGCTGTTCTGTAAGTGGCCTTCTTCTAAAGAGAACATTATGTTCTCTTCCGCATGAGCTCAGAGAAACCAGGATTGCTGCCCCTGCTAAAACCACACGCATGCAGACCCCTTCCAGGCTGCAGCTTCCACGTATCCTCAAATGACTTCCCAGCGCGTTCTTTGAAAGCCCTTTGGTTAACGTGAATGTCTCGGCCAAGAATGGACTTTTCTGGATCTCGTTCACAGACTGTTACTAAAAACTGTACCAACTCAGCTCTCCAGCCTCTAGGAATACTGCATGAGACTGACTGACTTTTTTTTTTTTCTTCTTTCTTTTTTCCTTTTTTTTTTTCTTTAAAGACTTTATCCCAGGATCATTATTAAAATCTCCTTCCAGACTTGGGAAGAATCTCGCATACAATGCCTTTCCAAAAATGCCAGTATTAGATTATCACTGTGTCCAGTGAGTAAAAACTGAGATCTCTAGCAAAATATTTACAAAACCGTTCTTAGGAGTATTACAGAAACTTTACAGTGTTATTGAAATCTGATCAACACAACTTCATCTAAAGTTAACTCTAAATCATACTGTTTATTCTTACCAACTCTCACAATTTTCATGTGAATCTTGGAATATTTACTCAAGCTCCAGCTCAGACTCATACTGCTCTGCACATCTCAGCTTTCGCCTGTTTGACAGAACAAGTATGTGATAAATGAAACGCATCCTACATGGACTGGAAATTGTCCCACTTGTGCAGTTAACAGTATTATCCTGCAGTCAAGGAAAGGGTTTTAAAAATTAATTGATGGCATTTACCGAGTTTCAACACAACTTCTCCCAGTAGGAACGAGCAGTAGCTGGTGGTGTGAATGTTTTAAGAGAGGGTACATGAAGGGTAAAAAACCTTTTTCAGTTTTGCACGTCAGCCGCAGCGGTGGCGATGTGACAGCTGCTTGAGCCAAATCTCATCAGAACAGAACGATCATTTTCAGGAGCATCTTGACTGGAGAGTAGAAGTAGAAGCAAAGTCAGGACCTCTCTTGACTTGCCCTTCACAACACAAACTTTAATTCCTACCATGTGCAGACTAGTGGGAGTCTCATGTGGCCTTGAACGAGAGAAAAGTTCCCTTTTCCTGAGGGTTGCATCCCATCAGTATTTGAGATTCCTAGACAGCAACAGTGTTTGCAAGCAAGGGACAAGTCAGGTCCTGGTACAGCTACACCTCCTGCAAACAAGGTATCGCTACTGAAAAGGAATAGTTTAGTTTACTTAAGACTGCTATATTTCAGTTTACTTAAGACTGCTGTATGTGCAGACTCGGCTGCAAATGATGCAGGTTAAGTTCTTACGGTAATCAGCGGCATAGTTAATCTGACTGTAATCAGAATCGCAGTCATCATGGTTCATTAGTTCATTGATTTTAAGTAATATTTTAATGATTTTGCTCAGGTCACTGACTTGGGGAAAGCGCCTCAAGGCCCGTTTCCCACCTGCAGAACGGAACGGTGGTTTTCACCTTCCTTCTCCTGGTGGGCTGAGGGCGCGGGGTCCCGAGGAACGCTGCTGGAGCCAGATCTTCCAAAGCTGTCGGTGCCAGCACCTCCCGTTGAGAACAATGGTACTTGCTGGCTGCTGGAAGCTCTTGAAAGTCTGGCACAGACATATTAAGGATTGTTGCATCACTCTTTTCAAACTGAGAACTTCAAAGTCCCTTACATGGCACAGGCTTTGTATTTCCTTCCAAAAACTATGTATTTTCACTGAGCGAACACACATTAGCTCTCATACGAGTACAAACCTAGTGACCAAAAGCCGTAGGCACCTTTCCGGTACGCCAACCCCGGCACGGCGATTCCCAGGAGAAGGGGTTAACCTCACCCGCTCACAACCACAGTCCCTGCGCCTGCCCCTCCCTGCCAGAGGACAACTGCTGAACCAGAGTCCGCAGGCGATGAGCATCCCTGACACACGCTCTTCCAGTGACGACACGGACCGAATCGTCTTGCTTCCCTAGGGTTCTCTCAAGACCTTTCACAGGAGCAAAATTTGAGCTCCCTCCAGTAGGAAATTTAATTTCAGTTCGTACCTGCCCCACAGCTTATGCAGATAATCCCAGTCAAGCATTATCACTTACTGAGAAATGGTCTCTTTTAAAGCACAAATAAAAGATACCTGTAAAAATAAACCGAAAGGGAAAATTATTTCACTATTTAACCTTGTCAGCAAAGTGGAAGAAATATTATGTAGGCAGATAAACATGGCACCATGTCTCAAGGCTCAGACACCACCATTCCTCTTGCTGAAAGCAATATTATTTTAACACACACAGGTAGGGTAGTTTGTCTTGGTAAGCAGTTACTAGTTGTTTCTGTCCACACCCGTGGAGAGAACGCTCTAATGAAGACATACAAATAGATGAGTTACACATTCACCTCCCTTTTTCCCACAGTAACCTACTTTTACACGTCAGTGCAACGCAGAGGTGAGTTTAAACACCAATACTTTTTTTTATCCTGAAACACCTTAATACTGAATTTGTGACATGACAGTTATTTTCAAAAAGGAAAATATTCCTGGTATTAACAAGAGATTTATGTTAGAAATTGGATGCTGAGAAAACCAGAAAGAACATCAACAGCTTAATTATGTACGGCTTGCAATTGGCTTCAATAAATTTAGGATTAACTTTTTTTAAAGTGATAAAGTGATAAGCAAACCACTACAAGTTCACAAAAAATAAACCTTGCCAGACTAAAGGAAAGGACTCACTTTGATTTTTCATAAAACTGCAAAATTGAGATAAACCATGAAACAACATCATATAAAATCTTGCAGTTAACATCTATTTAGATTCCTTTGGAAAGATGCTGTTGTTTGGCTCCATTTTTCTTACACAACTCTGAACAACTGGTAAATACGTTAAAAAATTGTGCAGATTATCCTTATTCAAATGTTTTGGCAGAAGTCCACAGAAACAGAGAAACCCTGTATAACCTCAAGCTTATGAATGAAAAATAAAGGAAATCAGAGAAAAAAAAGTAAACTAAATGTCCTGCAGGAAAATATTCTTAAATAAATGGATAACCAAGAGCACCCCAGCATATAACGGCATCCGGGGCTTTCACAGAGCGCAGGATGACAACGCAGACACAGGCTTCATGGAAACGGGTGTTCTGCTCTGCACAAGCGTTGAAGAAGAAGATCTCAACTGTCTGTTGGAGTTAACTGTCCTCCGTGATAACGCATTTTCTGAAATGTTGGCACCTTACCAGGGAAATGCTGGTCGCTGCACAACGTACTTGAAGAAGGCTCTCAGGGTGGGGGAACCCTTGAGCACAGGATTAGGGGACAAGGTGGAGGAGCATTCCAGCAGAGTCATGGCAGTGGGAGACCCCGTGCAAACCTCGAGAGTAAAAGGATTTACAGGCAATGCCAAGGACCACACCAACAGGCAGGCATGGCAGCAGTGAAATTAAGCAAGAGCAAAAGGTAGGCTGAGTATCTGGGGAAAAAAAATCTTGGAAGAGTGAGAATACAAGGAATTATTCCTCAGGGAAACAGTGGAAGCGCTTTTGCGTGGGTATTTTATGAGAGACTGGGCATACCACCAAGAAATGTACTGCAGGAAAGAATCAGACAATGGCAAGGAAATGGATTAAACGTGTTAGCAAGACAATTTCCAGATCCGATTTCTGTGAAGAGAAGACCATGACCTCACCACTGGATCTGTGGAGTTACCATTAAGTACTGCCCTATACAAGCCCCAAGTCCCTCATTAGCATGGGTATGGTCTTAAGAGAGACCACACCAAAGGCTGAAAGGGATCTGGGAGTGTCTCCTCATTGTTATTTTATTTTTGTATTAACGATGGGTCAATTTATGTCCACAGATTTTGTAAGGCAGAATTCACCAGGGATACTGAGGAGCAGAAAACCGAGACACAGAATAAAGCTTTTGGGGAAAACAAGCGGTCTGAACTTGATTAAAAGAAAAAAAGCCAGAGGAACAGAACATTTGAAGACACATATGGGGGGAAGCAACTCTTTTCCAGGGACAGATGGCAGCAACGGAAACACTGAAAATGGCTGGCTGGCCAAACTGCTCGTCTGTATTCGCCTTGCCCTTTCCAGTTCACTCCAGTTCACTGAAGCACAGCAACAGCACCGGCAGCTTTTCCGCATGGCGGGCTCCCCCAACTCTAACAAGCACAGAAATTATTTCGGCACCTATCGGCACCCGATCGGGTCTCTGTGTACCATTGGCACCTCCAGATCAGAGCTGCTGTTTCAGATGCAGCTGTGGGAAAAACCAAAAGTCAGAGCTTCCCTTTCGCCAGTTGACTAATAGGGGTTGGCCACAACATCCAAATAAACAGGAGCTTAGCAAATGGATAAACTGTTTAATCAAGGGACTAGCCTGCTGTAAACACACACTATCCTATTAAAATAACCTTCCCCTCTTGTAAGAATGAACTGTCCCCCCATGGGGCACATTCACACGTTGAATTTATTGGCACCTTGGTGAAGCACCACAGAAAACGACAGAGCCGATTAAGTTGGCCATCAGGCCAGAGGACTGACGCATAGCCGTCATGTTAGAACAGGACTCAGACATACAAACCTTACCTCATTGCTCCAAGTTGCCATCAGCATTCTAGGAGAGCTTTACATTGGGCCTGTAAATAACAAGGCCCTCTTCTTCTGACCAAGGGTCCACATAAGCCTGTAATAATATTTTTCTGAATATTTAAAAATAGGACCATCTTCCTGCCTATAGATAATGCTTAAGACTCTCTTTGATCTGTGTCTTGTTGTGTCTTTATTTTTTTGTCACCTCTTTTTATTATTTTTTTTTACTACTCCCAAAAGTTACCTCTCCTTTCCGTTAGCTCCTGGTTGGGTTACTGCATAGATGGACCTTGAAGATGCCTCATGGGACAGAAGGGCATTTGCTGCCTTCCAATCACTGGAGCACAATCGGACCGAAGGGTCGTCTAGCCGATGTCCTGTCTCCAAAGGTGGACAACAGCAGATGCTGAGGAAATAGTATTAAAATAGAGCAGGTGTGAGGTGACACTTCCCTCATGCTCCTCCAGCTTCTAGAAATCTGCACAGGGGATCTGTTACAGAGATGGAGGTTGTGCTTGTAAAAGCCTTTCATGGAATTTTTTTCCCACTAATTTGTTCAGTTGCTTCTTGAATTCACAAGAGCTTTAGCACTCATACCAGCCTGCATCAAAGCTTGCCATAACTCATCTATGTTGCATGAAAAAGTACCTACTTGTGTTTAATCTAAACCTGTTATTTTGAAGCTCTGCAACTCTGGTATTAGAAGAGATTATTCACAATCTCTCCCCACTCCTGTTCTTTATTTCACCAAGAATCAACTATATAAAGTGTGCAGCAGATGGGATCCTCAGTATTAAAATCCAACACCATCCCACTGAATTGTCACAATGGCTGAAAAGCAGCTGAGAATAAAGAAAAAAAATACTGAATTAACTGTTGAGAATGGACAGGTTTCTAAATTTGATCCATTTTTTCGAGGAACAGAGTTTTGATCTACAGGTATTTCAGGAATGCTGAAAGATTCGATTTTATGAATATAAGACTTCAGGAAGGTTTCCTTTATTTTCTTTTGGCCGCTCCATCAGCTGAAAAACTACAGCAATTTATTTTGTCCTTATGCTTCCAGAAATATAACTGGACACAAACAGATTAAGCAGAATTTGGACGTGGATTGTTCTCAAAAGCACTGGTAAGCATACGCACTCCCAGTGCCCCGGGGACGTGGCTCACTACATTTGTGGGTACCTCTAAAGAATGGGGACACGAATGCCCAAAGTTCTGGTGGAGGCTGTAAGAGCCATCAGACGCACACACCCCGCTTTACATTAATTTCAGCAGTAGTTAATGAGACGATGGGATAAATTCTGTTATCAGTAGAATAGTAGAGTCATCAGCT
Organism: Aramus guarauna; assembly: GCA_013400195.1. Taxonomy (NCBI): domain Eukaryota; kingdom Metazoa; phylum Chordata; class Aves; order Gruiformes; family Aramidae; genus Aramus; species Aramus guarauna. Next base: position 481,190 of record VXBL01001977.1, on the reverse strand, counting down.
ATTTCTTGTAAGATCTATCACTAAATTTGTCTGGGTCATCTGCTCAAAGGCAGAAAAGAGAAGAAGGTTTCCATTAAACAAACCTGCTGAGCCCTGTGTACCTTTTCATCGTCATTTTTAACCTATTGTCCAAAAGGATGGAAAAGGAGTCCTCAGCCTTGAGTACAGAGAAATACTATGGTGTATATTCCTCTAAATTTAATACTGCTGTTTCTAAAGGAGGTAATAAATATCAAGTGAATAGGAGAGCTGTGAGCGTGCCAGCAGCATGGATTGTCATTTAAATCCTTTCCAATTATAAGAACAATGAGAGCATGTGCCTGGAAAGGACTCGGGGAACGATATCCTTTTAAACTCCCTCAGCTATTTGGTCCAGGGCTCCCCGGGGAATTCGGCAGCAGGACAGACCACGCGATAAGCAGGTTAGCTTCCGATGTCTCCTGCAGCTAACAGCGGCAAAGCTGCGTTGACATCCGTGTGCTGCACCCAGCAGTCCTGAGCAGCAAGGCAGAAACATTTCCAAGCCTGTGTGAATAAGAAATTACAGACAGGGCTCGTTCCGAGAAGGTACTTAATCTGCAGCAACGCGGAGTTGAGAAAGGAGGATTCTGGGCTCCATTTTCAGATTGGGAAAACTGGGCTGCATTAAACAGACACCGTAGTGTTCAAGTATTGCCTGAGGAACTATCACTGAGGAAAAATTAAAGTCAAATAAACACTTTATACGATTTCCATGCCCTGCTGTTTCTAATATGCTCCTTAAAGGTCCCTGCAAAGCACCTTATATTACCCTGCAAAATTTACTTTTAAAGTTTGAAGTTAAGAAATACTTGAATTAAGCACAAGCTTAGGGGCACTATTAAGTCAGGCTCAAACCTAGATGATACTCTGCATTAAAAAGTAAGAGTTCACTAACACATCACGGTTTCCTTTCTTTTTTCTCTGTTGAATAGAAGTGGATATTTGAAAAAGGCACCTTATTTCTATCCTGCATTTACTCCATATCACAATCATTAAATCAAGTAATGGAAGGATTTGGGAGACTTGGTGTTGCTGTACCATTGCAGCTGGATGCATCTCCAGAAGGCACTGGGGAAGACTTAGGAAGACGGGCAACAATTTTCTTATCATTCAGAGACCATGGAAAGAGGAACTCTATACCACTCTCTTTTTTTTATTCTTCCTATTCCTTTACATTTTTAAATATTTATCAAATCTCCATAATCCAAGACTACATTTTATGAATGCTTATGAACAACACAAACATTTCCCGGTAGCATGAAGAATCAGGATGGATAGTGGGAAAGAGAAGATCTCCACCTTCTACAAGAACGAAACGTAGTTTCCCTCTAGAGATGGTTCAGTGGCACTCGGATACCCGCCAGCTTCTTTTTGGCAATAAGAGGACCAGTAAGTATAAATAAAGCTTTATGAGCACCAGTGTGCACCTCCTTGTTCCGTTACTTTGGCAAGAATGGGTCCAAAACCCTCAAGGAACACCTTTCAGACCTCAGCGTCACTAACGCAGAGAACTTCAGCCATCATTTTCACAGGACGGGTACATTCAGCTCTTGAAAGTCACACTGGCACATTCACTGGTGACCAGGGAAGGACGTCTCCTTCAGCTCAAAAACCACACTTGGCTCATTTAAACAGACCTTGTATATGTATTTAATGAGCAGTTTCAGCAAAATTTTGACTAAAAGATAACGCAGGCTTAGTCAGCTGAAAGAGATGGTAATCGCCACGTTTTCATCCTCCCGTTGTTCAGCCTCCTGGGTCTTCCACCCCTTCCTCTGGGCAGCAAAGTCACCAGGGATGCTGCCTAGTTCCTGCTGTACAGGACGATACGACTGTATCCCTGCGGGTTGTGGCATAAGCACAGACAGGAGATGGCAGAATTAAAATGAGCGTATTTTGCTTTGCACACTATTCTGCCTCGGGGTTTCTGGCAAATACCTTTACACGTCCGACAGAGTTTGGCTTGTCCATAGTTAAACCTCAACAGCTCATTGACAAGTGCTGTAACAACGATACAGGAAATGGAAACCAATACAAAAACCAACCAAAAAAAGGGTAACGCACTCTCAAGAATTTTGCTCCTGAAAGCAATTTCACATTGATTCCTTAATAGCAACATTTGAATAGATTCATTTGGTTTTAGCCAAGCTATGTTACCTTGTTTTCTCCTCTAGTTCTCTCCTATTTCTATGAGATAATAGCTGCACGTTCTGTGTCACCTTCTTTAAGACATCTGTCTCCTACAGCTAGTCCTGTTGTCAAGAGATTGGTTTTATTTCTCATTACTCTGTTTTGCTTGACGGAAAAAATTAATCCAATTTATTAAGTTGAGTCTGTTTTGTCCATGATGGTAACTAGTGAACGATCTCTCCCTGTCCTTATCTTGACCCACAAGCCTTTTGTTGTATTTTCTCTGCCCTGTCCAGCTGAGGAGGGGGGTGACAGAGCAGCTTTGGGGGGCACCTGGCCTCCAGCCTGGGTCAACCCACCACAAGAGGTTGGGCATCTTCTCACCTCACTTCAGCCAAAATTACAGTGTCTGGTCTCACACCAGACATTGGAGAGAGCAGGAGGTTTCAGGGCACCACTGAACTCACCGGAGTGGCCCGTAAGCATTGCAGCTCCCTGGACTGGAACACCCAGCAGAGGGGTGTCATTTAAAATAGGACACAAAAGAGACCTAAAAAACCCACACACACACAAAACAAACAGCAGAAGACTAAGAACGAAAAATGTGAATGTAGTCTAGGCACACAGCTAGTTGATTCCAAGCTATTTTCAATTCTAGAAAAATCTAAAATCATTATAAACTGGACTTACAGAACCTCGACAATAGGACTGTAATGTACTTCTGATTTGAAATTGCTTGGAATTTTACAAAACTTTATCTAGGCAGATATTTCCTTGATGGAAATTGCAGACTGAATTACTTGAGAAAATTCCTTCATAAGCATTTCCTCAATTTCGGAAACACGTATGCTTTCCATACCCGGATATGTTTTTGCCATTCTTATTAAAATCTCTGCAAATCAGGACAAGTTGTGAGCCACAGAAAAACCCTCATTTGCAAATGCTCAGTGGAGAACAGCTAGAAGGTCAAACTTAAATGTCTTCAAGAGTCCTAAACGTAGCATGCTGCAAGCCTAAGGAGCTTCCCTTGCAATGGGAATTCTGGAAAACTGCATATAAGGCTACGGACAAGCACCGGAACGAGGAAGAGAGAGGCAGGCGCTAACGATGCCACAAGGTGGCAAGGAAACTGAGTTAGTGGGGATGGCTGGAATTCCTCATCACTCACAGCCACTACTTGAGTCAAAAAACCCAAATTTGAAACCTAAGAAATTATTATTAAATTTGCAAAATACACTGGACTGCGAATGGCTGTTGGCATATGGGAAGACAGGAATAAAAAGCAAAATGCTCTTGACAAACCAAAGAAGACTGGAGGACAACTAAACAGAAAGTAGTTCAATAAAGATTCTAAATTAGTATCAGAAATCCCTACCAGACAGACCAATGGACAGAGAGGTCATGGGAGACACTTTCACAGGGATACTGTGATTCTGCAAGAATTCTGCCTTTCAGAAATAATCCTAAGACAGTAAAGGAAGTCTGTATACAAAGACTAGATACTGTTTAGAAGTTAAAATGCCAACAGTGGTAGACCACATTATATAAGAGAGGAAATCATCGCTCTGATCATCATTTCCAGTCTTTAAATCCCTATTTCTGGTAAAAGCCAACACTTTTAAGTTCATTGGAAGAGATAATTTCTTCCAAGGTGCTTTCCAATAATATTTTCCAATTTCTGCTATTTTCTTGGAGGTATTTTTAAGAGACATGGGTATGTGTTAAACAGTTATGTGTTAAACACTGTAGACAATATAGAAGGATTTCTGTGATAGTATTTCTCAAAGAAGATTTACACCTTTGAGCAAAGAGAAGCCTGATGAGTTACAGAAGAACGGGGGGAAAAAAAAAAAAATTACAAAACCACAAGAAAATCTCTTTTGCAGCCACACTACTGAAAAGGAGATTTCCTTCATCCAAGTTCTCTAGCATATGCCAAAATGCCTAAAGCCGTGATGAGATACCGACCACGGAATGACATGTGAAGGTCGATCCTGTCCACAGCAGCTGTCACAGAACATAGCTGCGCTCTTACCATTTCCATAAAGACTGAACACAGGCCAGGGCACTGAATCTAAATCCTTGCTCCTTCTGCCACCCTGCTCTCTTTGGTTATCGACTAAGAGGTTTGCAGTTTCCAGCTGAAGGTCAGCCTCAGCCAAGGGATGGCAAATCACACGCTATCCAACCCCCTCCCTCTGTCGCACAAAGCAGCGACTGCACCGGCAAATCTTCTGCAGAACCTGGCACAACAGCATTGACTCTTTGGCCAGCGTTCTCATCCCAGTACTAATAAACCATGCTTTTAGTAATATTCCCTCTGAGGAGACTTCCAAGTCCCCCCGATTCCCTTACTCCTAAGCATATCTGGTTCTATCAAGCACTCTGCAGCTTCCCTCTAACAAAGCACCAAAAATAATAAACTCCAAAACCAACCTGAATTCTCATCTGAGTTCTCATTTTGACGATTGTCTTCTGGTTTCACCTCTTTGAATTGAATCTAGACAAAGTCACATGTGCTCTTGACACACTGTCCCAGGTGTTTTGGCACCCCCAAAACCCATGATATACTTCTGGAGCATCCCCATGCCTCAACGGTACAAAACCTTGCCTCCATCCTGCTTTCTGTACTTCTCACAGCCACACTTAAATGTTGGCCAATTTTAGCCAGGAATGATCAACAGGCTCCTAGAGCATCACAAGTTTCTTCCCACACCTTGCAGGATTTCAGAAAATTAAAAAATATTCTGCTTGTACATAAAGACTACAGATTTTGCCTTAATACTGGGCTCTTCAAACCTCACCCCACTGTTCGTATTTCATTCACTTCTACTGGTGACAGAAAAGCTGGGAACTAGAAAGCAGACAAAATTAGAGCAACTGCCACAATTTTCATTCCTGCATAAGCATCTTTTCAGTAGAAGACAAGGAGATGACATTCTCCAGGTCAGTATTCCCATTAACTTCTTCCTACAGTGATAAAAGGGGAGACAGAGTTTTACCACCTGAAAAGGTGGGGTGACATGGGTTGACTGAGGAGACAGAGGTGACTACTCTTTCCTGCCACCTACCCCTTCACCAACATGCTATCTCAAACTTACAAGCGCCAAAATTAATACAGCACATCTCCTCAAACCTGGCTCCTTCAGCTTAAAGTGTGAAATTAAAAAAAACATATGAAAGCATACCATCTGTGCAAGACAGCATATAGAAAATTGAGTTTACACAGATGGGACGTATCACACACTCCCTTATGTCTCTATCAACACACCAGCTTTGCAAATGTGCCCTAAATAAAAACAACATTGACAACACGTTATGTCTGAGGTCAGCAGGGCTGCCTAAGCCTAGCGTGTACTTGGCAGAGTTCGGATTGTTCTCTCCACTTTTAACAAACAACTCACTTATAAATGGAAAACTTGCTAACGTTCAAGTATTCTGCTGCGTTCAAATGTCAGGAGGATTGTATTCAACTAAGTCTCCTGGAGGGATCAACTAATTGGCCATCAAATTCATAGAGATGAAGCCGTATGTTGCTTAAAAACTAGCAGGACATGACATAGCCTTCTTACCATCCACAGTAGGGACTGCAACATTTTCTAGTTCCATTAACTCTTTATCAACACATCAAAATAAGACTTTAAAGATGTTTCTTTTTACAAATTCCATTAGGTGAAGAATATAGCTGAACAATATGGCTGAACACATATGGAAATGCTTAAACAGCAGCTCCATTTTCTGTCCAAAAAGTCTGTAGACAAATACAATAAACTCAAGTTACACATATGACAACTCAATGTACTACACAAAAAAAAACCACAACAAAAAGAGAGACTAAAAAGTGTGTTTTCATAAAAAATAAACTTCATTTATTTTGTAGAAGGAGCATCAGAGAGGAGGGAATAGCTGGAACAGACAAGTACAGAAATAGCAAAATACAATTAAAGAGCGTAAGGCACCAAGGATGAGCCTTACCAAGTCAGATCACACCTTCATCTAGCCAGTATCAGCAGTCAGTGGCCAATGCCTACGGAAGAGAACTGGGCAGCTGTATTCCCCAACACGTTCCCCAAACCTGCAACAACTTGTAGCTTCAGATTTCCATGTGCCAGGTCTGCTGCACTGGTACAAAATAGACCTCCTAGATCTTTCTTCCAAGAGTAAACCCAACCGCTTTCATGAAAACTCTCAGCACCAGAGTCTTGTTGCAACAGCTGCCACATTGTATTCATCATGCAAAGAAGTATTTCTTTTTGTTTATTTTGAACTTCCTATTTCCATTTGATCTACCTACTTTTCGCTAGGGAATGAAAGAAGAATGGGGAACTATTGCTGATCTTCTGTCCAACCCAGGCATCCTTTCTTCAGGCCCAGACATTCTTCATTTGCAAGCTGTTCCATAATCTGTCATTGGGGAGGCAGTACCTCGTTTAGCCATAGCTGTAAACACAGATAATTCCATTTTCTCACACGTTACTCTGCATTTCCTGATACCAAGTTTAACCTTGCTAGTTGATTTTCCAATCACTAAGTAGCATAAGGAAGGTACTTTTGCAGCTTTAGAGTCGACTAAGCCAAAGTACTTCTAAACCCCTGAGATTTTGTTATTTCTCTATGCACTGCCTTCCTGAAATCATCCATGAGGGTGTTAAACAGCACAGGTCTCACAAGACTCCTGTGTCACTCTAATGGCAGCCATCCGTCATCATAACAATGATTACTGCTACACATTTTGTCACCTTTTAACCAGTCACTGGTTTACGAAAGACATTCTCCCTTATCCCCAGAAAGATCAGTTGCTTTAAGAAGCTGTGGTGAAAGACTACGTCAGAAGCTGTTTGAAAATCTGAGGACACCATACACACTGGAACACCCTAAACCAGATGTCCGTGGAGCCTTTCAAGTCCTTGAAGATTCATCAAATGCAACTTCCTTTTACAAAAGACATGTTGACTCCTCCACATTCGTATAAAATCATGTGCCAAGTAATTCTAATCTATATTATTCTTTTGGCAACGCGGCACAATACAAAGTCAGATTTCTGTCTGCTGTTCCCCCAAGCTCCCTGGAACTCTTCTGCAAGTTGGCATTGTATCAGTCCTATCTATCCTCTAATACAGTTGAGTTTTTAATTGAAAGGATGCACACAAGTGTTAATAATTCAACAGTTTCTGCCTTGAATCCCTCCTGGGCTTTAACATCCTGGTCCCCACACTCAGTTACTGTGCACTGCGTTCTTAAATTCTTCCATTAACAGTTGGGTTTGAGATGGGTCCTGGTAAAGAACCCATGAGGAGTATAGATGCCTCAAACTCATTTGCTTCTTTCTGCTCCACCTTCTGCAGGTCGTCCTTCCACACCCTAGTCTTCAAGGGGTTTTGCAAACTTTTAGACAAGCTTCTTATTCCCAACATATTTGGAAAAGAACCATTACTTTTTATACTTTCTGAAAGCTGTTCCCCTAAGTTTTTGGCATTTCAAAGTGTTTGTTCTTTTCAGTCTTCCTCACTTGGTCATGACTTCAGCTTTTGGAAGGATGCCTCTGACTCTACAGCCCTTCTTCCCTGCTGTTTCACATAACTTTTCTCTCTCTCAATCGGCTTTTGATAGGGCCGAGGCATTTGCTCTGCAGTATACTGCCTTTAAATAATCTTCACACTACCTACAAACATTTCACCCTTTTCACTGTTCCTTTCAGTTTCTTTTAAACGAGCTCCCTCATTCTGATGTACTTTCCCTTCTGAAATCAAGTATCACCTCCCTGAAGTTTTTGGCTTGGATTATTTCTGCAAGGATCTGTAAGTACACTTGTGTTCACACTTATGGCTCTTGCCAGTAATATTTTGTACCAAATTCTGCACAATTCCCAGGAGAAAGTCAAAAGTATCTTCTTCTCCCTGAGTTCCCCGACCAGATGTTTCCCAAAGGTGTCATTTTTGATGTCCAAGAGGACAGGATGCCATTTTCTCCCACTGTGTTTCCTACTTTAAAGCTACATACTCTTACTTTTCCTATCTATGTGTTCCAAGAATATCTAATCTTAAGGATTCTGTAATTAATACAGTTATTTTCCTGATTTCACATTCAGCTCTAAGACACTGCACTATTGCCCCCATGGGTTTGAACCACTCTGTCATTTTTATGTAACCTATAACTTGGTTATTAGAAGGTTCCAGTTGGTGTTTTCCTTCCATCAACTTTCTTATAGTCAACAATCTCACACAAAACCCAAAATCCCTAGGTCATCCACCTTCTTTCCTGAGATTTCAGAGTCTGTCTAGAAATACATACATGTTTGGTTCAATTTTCTACTTTTTTCATGTCATGTCAATGCTAATCGAAAGGGAAAAACTGTCTGCCACATGACGACAATGACGAACTGAACAGGGTGGGTGTAAGTTGTAGTGATAAAACAGAACAGCTACGTTCAAGAGAGCTGGGAAGTGCTGCTTGAGCAAGTATCTAATAAATTCTTGCATCAAGCATTTTAGTTTCTTCTGGGCTTCTAAAGTGTTCAGCTATTATTTGCCAACAAAAGAAGGCTACAGATCTGTATGATATGAACAAAGAGCCAGCAAGTGTATTTTCTACTAGTCACTACAGGTGAGAGACAAAATCTGTACTAATTACACCAGCAACCCCAGGGGAAGGAGGGAAATCTTCTGGTGTCTCGATTTGGGGGTTAACTTGTATATATGCGAGAAACTTATATGAACATGACAATATATTCTGAAATTTTTCCGTATTTATTATAATTTCAATGTGTCCCTGAAGATATACACTAAAATACTCATGAGAACGGACCTGATTGTCAGTGCTTCTGAAGTCTCTTAAAAGAAAAAAAACAAAAAAACAAAAAAACAAACAAAAAAACCCAAACAAAAAAACAAAAAACAAACAAACAAAAAAACAAACCAAAACAAAAAAACAACCCAAAGAAGAGTAATTTATCATACAGAGCTACATGAAAGTCTAGAGGGGAAGGCTGCATCTAGTGGACTGAATAACTTATTTAAACACTGAGAAAGAGAAGACCAAATGTAGTTACAATCTGCCGTGGATTTTGTTTCCTGTCACCCAAAACCTGGCACACGATGACCTGCTGCTCTGGAAAAATGGCTAGTTCAGCTTATTTCTCAGCTTATTGTATTGAGTTTTCCCTCTTCGTTCTACAGAAAACGTGAAAATTATTAATTACTTTTGAAGAAAGGTAATTAGTATTTAGCTATTGTTCATCACCTAAGTACAGAATAACTGTTTGCAGTAAATATATAAACAGTAAATATTTAAACATCAAGAAAGATGAATCCACAGGACTGAAACAGTTCTGCTCATCTCAAAAAGTTAAATATAATTGCTCTCTTTGGAAGTTCAGCATCAAATGCATCGCTGAACAAAATATTTTCTTTAGAACCTCAAAGAAAAGCAACAAATGACAGGACTGTGCAAGCAGTTTATTTTCATTGCTCACTGAAAAATAACTACCACAGTTATTTAACCCTCACCCAACTCTTGCTGTTGCTGTTCATGTTGACACTGATCATGCTTGACACCACAAAACAGCATGTCAGTAAGAAAATAAGCTATAACTGAAAACTTCTCATTAAGTTTGATTTTGTTTTTCAAACACCTGTTATGCTGCCTTTTACCAAAGTCTAAAATGAGAAAGGTAAAGAAATTGCTGACACAACGTTACAAAGCCTGTCAAAGGCTTAAATCCTCACAGAAGGAAAGACAAAGTTACCGGAGAGAGAACAAAAAGCACCAGCACTAATATCACACACACCGGCTAAACACGTCAGACGACTAAGCAGCGAGTTACGAAGTGGGATTTGAGCAGCACTAAGTATGTAAGTGCTATGGGTCATTTGGCTGAGCCCTCTGTTACCCCACCTCTGGTCCTGAGCCTGCTGAGGTATATAGACAATGTCCCCTTCCCATACCTTCCACTTGAAAGAGCATAGCAAATAAAGTGAAAGGGATTAACGTTTTCCAGTTATTACACTGTATTTCATACCATAATTTGTCTTGAGTAACAACTACTACCTACTGCTCTAGGTCACACCGAAGGACCCGCAGGATGTGCCGGTTACTTGCCTTGCAGTTACACTTCTCACCGTTCCAGAGTACAACATCCAGCAACGAGGACAAAGAGAGGCAGGATCCCGGGCAAGCCAGACACACCACTTCCTATGGCCTTTGTTACTCGAGGTAGTAATAGGAATCCTAGGAGAGCCCTTTTGTCCCATCTCTGAGATGTAGCTGCGGGTACAGCACAGGAACCACCACGCACACTCAGCACAGATTTCTCCTGTTAAGGATTTCAGCTGTATGTTTAAAGTGTTTACATTTACATTTATCATAAAGCCTACCAGTAAAATAACAAATACCAAAGAAGGCAAATTAATGTAAAATAAAGGAACATACAAGACACTGTGAGAACAGGTTTGAGAGGGAGGAGAAATGTTTTACATCATCTTCCAGAGTAAATTGAAGGAATTCTCGATGCTCGGGACAATATGGCCCAAGGGAAATGGTAATGGGAGAGAAATAAATTCTTTCACCTCTGGGTTGAAATCCAAGTCAGGCTGGTAGTAGCCAAGAACCATTAGCTTAACATCTGCCAGCTGTTTGGTAACCCATGTGAAGCGAGTTATATTCCTTAGTGTCCACATCACAGTCCCACTAATTGGCACCACGTTGGCAATCTAAACAGAGAGGTTAAAGTCTGCGCATACAGCAAGCACGAACTACAAGATTAGTCAACTTCAGCTTTGAGTACATATGTGGTAAATTATACATTTGGTACACGTAACTCCATCTAATTGCCCCACCATCCTGTTCTGCCCTTAGAATAAAATCGTAAATCCAAGCAAGCCAAGAAACTGTCAGCATTCCCTTGTCAAGCATACAGTTTCCGAATTAGTAAGACACATTATTAAGTTCATTACTATTCAACGTAACAAGCAACTGCTTAAATTTTAAGCAAAATACTGTACAGCATGAAGTTCAATATGAGCTGAAGTGTTTGAATAACAGGCACCAATATCCATTAAAATAATATCCTTTTTTTTTAACTTCAGTTTATAACTCAAAAATGCAACACTTGCTCAAAATGCAATAATGATATAAATTGTAAATCCCAAATAACACCACGTCTCTTTTCTCTTTGTCCTTCCTTCTTCTGCACCTTCCCAACAACAAAGCTGACCCAAGAACAAGACCCATTAGCTTTTAGAAAAAAATCATCCTTTGTATTGCCCCATGGTAAAACATTTGTATCTGAGGACAAAAAAAAAGAATGATCATCTCTTAATAAACAGCAATAAAAGAAAATTGATTTTTCATATCATCTGGATATGGCAGCATAAAACCAGTCTGAACTATGAAGGAAGGAAACTCATGTTACAGTTTAGAAACTGTTCCTGATGTTTACACATCACTTCAGTTTCAAGAACTGCTTATGATGGGAACATAATGAAAGCCGTTGAGCATGAAGGGAGAGAGAAACGAAGCCAAAAGAAACATCTTTGCCAGAACTCTACCAGAAAACAGAATCACAGAGTAAGTCTGGAGGTTTCCAATCCAACCGGCTGCTCAAAGGATGGCCAGTTTCAAGGGCGGAAGAGGTTGCCCAAGGATGTTTTAGGTGAAAGCACAACATCGTACAATGCCGTACAAAACCCACATATACAGACATTGTTCTTGCTAGCTGAATACCCCTTTCATTTACCACTGCTCCAGAAAGATTCATGTTCTAAGCTGTTTTGAGCTGCCGTTAAGAACAGTGATAAACTGAAAAGGAAACAAACTTAATCTAAATATCCATTAGTACCACCGTTTGGAGAACTTAACTTGGTAGAATGCAGACTTGAGGACAGGAGACTGAGAGAGTTTGAAAAGCACAGTCCTCCCAAGATCCATGTTTTACCTCACGTTGGAAAGATACGCTCAGCTCTGCACAGAAAAACGCGGGCAGTGGCAAGAGGCCAGTCTGCAGGAAAAGCAACCACCCCCCGGTAGGTCTGCATTCCACAGCCACGTTCAAAGGGATGGATTTTTTTCCTTCTTGTGCAAGAAACACTTGCAGAGTTAACATCCACAGAACTCGATAGCGTCTAAGTTCCCTTAAACATGAACACTCTGCTTCTTTTCGCACAGGCTGCTAGCCATCACCTGGCTTACCTGTCCTCTGCCAAAGCCAGACCAGTTGAACCTTTACAAAAACACGCTGCCAGTTCCTGGCATCTGCACACATGCTGCCAAGGATTTTGTATTCTTTTTTCAAGACATTGGTGGACCAAGGGATCTGCCTGATACAGCAAGACCACTCCTCCCTTGGAGCTACAATACCACTGCCAGGACTGCTAGCTGCCTGGACCTTCTTTTTCTCATCACTGACTACTAAAGCCTCTAAGGTGGATCTTTTCTTACTCTCTTCTATAACTTTGAGAAGTAGAATAGGATCACGTCACATTTTTTAAATGCCAGACAGATTTCTTCTGCTTGAAGACACGTTATTATCGGCTTCTTTTAAAAAAAATCACACCACTGCAAATAATTATATTGACACTTGAAGTGGGATCTGCTGTGCTGACCTCTGAAAGAGAGTTAAGGGAGACTGTGATGACTGCCAGGAGTCTAACACAAGCTGAAAGAAGCCAGGCTAGCCCCAAAGATGGAGATAGTGTCACTGTCCTGCCTTTGGCTGCATTCAGTCCATCGAGATTGACTTCAGAACTAATTCACGATGCTACAGGAGTTAGTTGTGTGACAAGGTCCAAGGAAAGGTTATAACAAACGACGCAGTGAACTGCCTTATTGAGCAGCTCTAACATGCACTCCTAAACCCTCATGTAAGTATCAAGTAAGCATTAATACTCAAATAAATGTTTTCTCACAAAACCAAGTATAGAAATAATACCAAATTCATGAGCTTCCTGAGAGTCATTCCTCTCCGGTTGGAAAACAGGAGGGGTCCAAGAAAGAAATCCTTCTCTGCAGGGGAGGGAGGCAGGAAGGAAGGAAATGTGAATTACATACACCTCTGGATAAGTCCTCTAAAAAAAAAAAAAGGAAGGAAATTAGAGTTAACTGAAAAGAGCATGTTTAGCTTCACTGCACAAGCTGGGGAAAAAAACCCAAGGAAATCCTGGCTAAAGATAATGCTGCCTCCTCCTGCCGCTGCTGGGCTTTCCACAGCCTCTGCGACGGCGAGAGGTGAAAGGTCCATTTCTCACTCTGGCATGTGCAGCACCGCTTTGAAGTTACCTACAAATCAGAGTCATTATTTGATGGTCACCTCTCCCCTAGGTCATCCTATGCTTTTTTGTAATAGGGCTGTTAAAAAACATGTGTTTTCACTTTTTTTTTTTTTTTATTAAAAAGGATAACTCATAACTGAGCAGAGACAAAGGCTCTGTTGATACAACAACATGTGGATTAAATCTGAAAGAAAGCTGTTCTGTTAAACTGACAATCCTGCACAGAGGACTTATATCTAAATTGGTGTAATAAATCAATAGGAAAGATTTCTCTTTGGCTGAAACAACCATTTATTTAGGCATGGAACAAGAGCATTTTAAAATTGTTCTGGACACTGTACACAAAAGGGTTTCTTCAGTTTTGTTCTTTTTTTGCTTTCTTTTGTGTTTTAAGTATATCCCCAAAGTTTTGCATTTGCTTTACTTAAAAATATTTACTTTTTGGCACTTAAATCTACGACAAATCAGCCAGCCAGCACCACTGGGCTCTTAGTTAAACTGCTCCTACTGAGAGAGAAAAAAAAAAAAAGAAAAAAAAGAGAAAAGAAAAAAAAAGGAAAAAAGGAAAAAAAGAGAAAAGAAAAAAAAAGGAAAAAAGGAAAAAAAGAGAAAAGAAAAAAAAAGGAAAAAAGGAAAAAAAGAGAAAAGAAAAAAAAAGGAAAAAAGGAAAAAAAAAGAAAGACAGACAAGTTGCTTGCTCCATTTACATTATTACATTAGGCAGAAGACTGGCCTACATTTATGCTTTCCCCCATTATGCTCCTCTCCCGCATTTTTATAAACATGTTCTGCTTCTTCCCTTAAATTCTATTAGTGGTGGCTTTTTCACTCTTATTTAAGCAAGAAACACCACCCAGTTCTTGCTACCTACCCGTATCAGACAGCAGCCTGTCACACAACGTCTGAGACCAACACAGTAACCTGCCGCATCGGAACGTCAGTCTGGAGGGAGGCTAACGGCAGGGAGCTGCTCAACAAACTTCAGCCCCAAGTCACCCTCCAAATACTGCCCAGAAACACCCATTTGGTCTCCAGACCTCAAAAAGACAAGCCGCTGCTGATGCAGAGCAAAAATAAGGAGGACTTGGCAGAACATTTTAAGTAGGACGCTGATTGTAACTATAGATGGGACAAAGAGCTCCAACCCTCTTTTTTAATACAAATCGGATGGTACCGGGAGCTGATTTCAGAGCTAATGCAAAGATGACACTAGCATCTACTAATTACATTTACTACATCATGCCGTGAAGATGGCATTGGCTAACCCATCCAAACATGTCACCACACAACTCCAGCTAGTCTTCAAAGCATGACAAAGACTAAAACATAAATCGTCATAAAAATAAACCTCCAGTTCCACAGAAATGTTCTGTGAGAAAATACTCGTAGGAGATGCTATTCAACACTGGAAGCAAGCGCTTCATACAAGCACGCTGGAGCTCCTCCTCAGCACATCTGGAGATGTCACTGGCTGCTAGATTACTATTATTTTTTAGAGCACCCAAACGGTATGTGTGGTGAAACACGTGAGGGCATCTACGTACACGACAGAGTATAACACTGAGGGGGCAGAGATTTAGGCTGAAGCCTCTGTCATTCAAAACGTCATTCCTAATATCATTTACAGAAATCACAAAAGCTGAGCTCTTCAAAACCATTAAAAATACAGTCCCCAGCCCCACAGATGAAAATGCGTCAGGCTCAGTAACTGGGTTTTTTCCTACCAGGGAAGTCCTTATTTATTCCATTTCACCTTAAATTCCACTTCCCAGTCAGGCAAACAAGAGTTTCCTCAGAAACCACAGCCGATGCAGTCACTCGGACGCCGTCCCTGACAGTCTGACCAGCCAGCCTGCCTTGCCTCCTGATTCCCAACTCACCGAAACAACCCAGGGTGCTGCCCCGCAGCCCCGGGGTCAAGGGCTTGGCAAGGTCTTGCCGAGCCAAGACCTTCCTGCAAGAGCTGCTCACCTTGACCCAGGCAACTGCCTTACAGTCCGCAGGAGTCTCTCCACAGTGCTCCTTTCCAGACATCTGCAGCAACCCACCCGGTAGTACCACGTCTCAGCTCAGCTTCTGCTGCTCCTCACAGACCATCTAGTTGGGCCAGACATGAAGGACTCCTGAGAAGGAACGTCTCAGCTTTCCTTTCTTACTCCAGGCAACCACTCTTGGCCAAAAAGCTAACAAGAAGCCATACTAGCGGGAAAGAAAGGGAAGGTGCAAGAGAAGATTAAAAACTAGGAGGGGAAAAAGATGGCCGGACAAGTACTTTTTCTTATTAGTTTGCTTTAATTTTGGAGACGCAGAGTCTTGTGGCCATTTGAGTTGATGGCAGCACTACACGGTTCTTTAGGATACCAAGCAAAGTACTACCTGCTGGCTGTAGCACAGAATCTGCTCTGGTAAAGTCTCAGGGTGTCGATATCTGCTATCGTTACCCCACAGACGACAAAGCCGTAACCCCTGAGTAAAGCTAAACTCCTGCTAAGAAAGATGTGCCAGTCCCAGCTGGGAGGAGCACTTCCCAGTAAGGAGATGGCCAGTCAGCCAGCTAACTGGTTTCTGTTCACCGCTGTCGCTGCCCTGTTCTGTGACCTTACTCAAATCACGTCCCCACGCAATGCCCCTTCTCTCATCCTGAGAGCACCACCAATGAGTAGCTACGCAGAACCCAGCTACTAGCAGTAATGCTAACACAGAAGTGGGAATTTCAAGGCAAAGCAAAGCAATATATAAAAGCTGAGGTTTATGCTATGTAGGCACAGTTCCAGCATAGGAAACACGCACCTCGGTTTTGCCAAGCCTATCCAGTGTGGGTATGATTCAGTGCTAATTGCTCAGAAAAATGTTTCAAGTCACACTGGTTTGGTATGTTTTGGTTTTGTTGTTGTTTTTTTTTAAAGAAAAACAAGGTAAGTTTTGGACAGAGTTAAGATTGTGTTTATGTTTACAGACAATCTGACTCCTGCATATAAAGAATGCTTCTCCTTGGACAAAAACGTAAAAACATCAAGAAAAGTCAAAAGTAATGCAAATGATCTGCCTTTATAACCTTGCCAGAACAGAAGAAGCACCAAAGCAGTTGAGCAATTACCATGGTCTTAAATTTGACTTCCCTGACTCCTGCTTTGTTCAATATTTTAATTACGTTTTTAAAAAATTCTAAACCACTTTGGATTTCAAAGCACATTTATATGCATTGATTAATTCTCCCAAGGTAAGAATCATTATCCTCTTTATTATAGAAGGAAAATAAAAGAAGACACAATAAGCTACTTGTCAAAGACACAGAAGGAACTGATGAAGGGCTGGAAGTAAAACCCAAGAGTTTCCGAAGCAACTTATTGTTTCTAAAGGATCTATTTTTTTATGATGATAGCAACAATTAAAAAAGTTTCAAAATGGATATACGTTTACGATCAAGGCAGTTTATGGAGTAAAGGCCATGAGAAAAGGAAGTTATTTAAACTAATTAATCCACATTTGGAAAACTATAGTGAATTATCTAATAGATTGTTGCTACGTTCATTATAGAGAACAAACATTAAATCAGCCCGCAACGTAGTCAATCTTGCCTTGCATGGTGAGATAGTGAAGTATATAGGGTAATCCATCTCAGGCTTCACACGTTCTACTCCGGGGCGGCAAATTGCTTTTGCATCAGGACTTTTCTCTGCAGAGTAGGTGGTGAGTGCTGTCTGACAGCATCTCCTCATGCGTTATTCAAGAGTGCCCTCTAACGAAGCCGCAGCTCCATTTCAGAACACAGACGAGGCTAGAAAAACCCAAAATGAGACTTTCCAGAACTTGCTCATTAAACACCAAGCTTTGTTTCCATTTGAACAAAAGGGGAAAACAGATGATGTACACTAACTGTTGACTGCTCCGGCACAGACATTTTATATTTCCTTGCATTATGCAAGCCCTCATTGGTAACTATCTCAGTAGGCAGCAGGACTAAAGAGAAAGACGGGAGAATTCACAGTTCTCCTGTTCTGAGCAAAGAAAGGATACCAGATCAGATGGGGTCCCAGGGCAGTTAACTCAGTCCAACTTTTTACGATAAACTGAGTTCCACATGATCTACTTTATTTGTAAGGAACCGCTGGGTAACTTCTCAACATAGGATGTAGTTAAATCAATCTTTAGAAAAATAAGGCACATGATGAATGAAGTTCACAAACCAAAATGGAATCCTCATAAATCTATTCCCTAATACACTGCAGTACCACAAAATATTGTTTATTTGAAAGGATGTCTTCATCCAAGAGTGGTCACACGAGCTACAGTGATGAAACAGTATTTGCCACAAGTCTGTAGGAATGACACGTGGCTTATTGTCAAGTTCCCTTTCACCTACCTACATAAACTAATAAAATACCCGCAAACAAAAGATTTTTGTATTACTTTCAGAAACAAACTCCACACAGAAAAGCTGATCCTCAGAACAGAAATTGTGACAATCTTGACATCAAATTGGAATGGGACTGTTCCACGTAGAAGATCTACCTACAAATCCGCAATGTGGGCACAGCTGCTCAGTGTGGGACCAGCATGGCCCCGGCAGCCCGTGCCGCCTCCTCCCTCGCACCCCATCCTGACCCAACGCACCCCACTCACTTGTCCCCGAACACCCACGCTATGAGCACACAGTGAAAGAAATCAACAAAGCAATCAAAGTTGGAAATGATCCTTTTCTAAGCTGAGACAAGACCGAGACGGGGAAGGGGCAGGAATTCCTTAAAGTGCGCTGCCCCAATTGCCCGACATGGAGCTCCCCCCACCCTGCCAGGGGCCTTGGAACAAACTGGGGTGCGGGGACACAGCAAACTCACCCCAAAGGACAGTGACGGTGTTATCTGCCAGGTGACGTCAGGGGAATTCTGCTGCCACCACGGAGCTGCAAGGAAGCAAACAGGCCTGTTAACGTGCCGAGCTCTTTGTACACGTACCACCGCAGCACCTAAGCTCCGCTGAAGCAATCCGAACTTACGCACCTTGCTAAGCGCTATCTTGGAAAGACCGAGATTGGCAGGCATCAAATGTTTGCTTGAACCGGAGCCTTACCTACCTGCCAACGCTTTTACTTATTGCTAAACATCTTTACTGTAACGTTAAGAGCATGTGGCTGGGCCAGGAAAGACTAACAAGACCACCATACCAATGTTAGAAAACATTCAGAGAACCATCAGCCTAATCCAGGCAGGTTATTTACTTCAACAAACAGCACATCATCAGGAAACCTCCACTCCCACCGCTCCGAATGTCCCAGTGGCTACCACTGCTTACAAAAACAAACCCAAACAATAACGCTTTCAACTACGTGGCTAGTAAAAACCTGCTTTGCGCAGTCTGAAACAGCAGCTAGTTAACCTGTAAAGCAAAATTGCATTCGCCTGCTCAAAAAGCCAACCCCGTTTCCCTTTAGTTCGTAACAGTGGGAGACTTCAGTCCACAAGGAATACTTTCCGAAAATTTACCAGCAATTGTATAACCTAAGCAGTTCTATATGGGAAGTATTTCCCAAGTATTTCCCAAGCACTGCAAACTTCCTCCTGTGCTCTCTCGTATTTTCAAACCTCCCTCGCGGCACCGCTGCATTCCAGCCAACTTTTTCCCTGACACAACAGCTTATTCCTTGAGGAGGTTCAGGCAGAGTTTGACATTAAAAAGATCAGCAGCGGACAGACAGTGCCCTGGATGTTTTGAAAAAGAGACTTTGCTTTCACAAACGTGTAACCCAAACAGGGCCCAATGAATTTGGGCAAAAATCAAAAATGATCATAAAGCACCTTTTGAACTATGTATCAGAAAGTTTAAGCACAGAACAAAAAGTGCAGGAAAATGTAAGAGCAAAAAAAAATCTCTGAAATTAGTAACTGAACCACACAGTTACGTGCATCACTATAAGGGTAACCCCTTCTATTGTAAAGCATTCTGCTTTTTGAAGGCAGGATGAGCAACAACGCATATATCACATTGTATGGGTATAGCTAGCCATAAAATAGGAAAAAAAAACATTGTTTTACTCAGAAAAGCTGAGGGATTTTTAGCTGCTTCTGGTATGATCAGATTCTAGAACACTCAATCTTTAGTTTCATCGACCCACCTATTTCTTGCAGAAGACACTGCAAAGAGGATTACTCTCTAAGAATTAGTAGCACATGAACTTTTTTTCTTCTGTAGAAATGCAGACAATAGCAATTTCCAACAGCAGTTCCTTCAACCCTCAAACAGCCCTATTCCTACTCAGAGCCAACACCAAGGACTATGCCCAGAGCGGCATCCCAAGCGAGTGGCAAAGTTGAGACGCAAGAAGTTATTAATTACATGAGCAGGGGTTCCTTGCTGGATTTCTATCTGCAGACCATAAAGCATCATTGCCCCAAATCACCCAGCAGCAGTTGGCACAGCTGGGAAGAAGGGACATCCTGCTGATCTCCAACGGCTGGACAAGCCTCTCGCCTTCCAGGCCCAAGTTAACGCCATTTGGTCACGCTGCAACACCAACCCTTCACGTGGATTCGCAAAAGAAACAAGACTTTTATTCTCTGGGAAAAACAGCTCTCCAGGCTGCTCTTCTGAAAGAAATCTAACCGGAGTTTCTCTTCAGCCCTCCTTTATCCCACTCTCCTGCTTTCATTTTTCCTACAAGAATTTTTCACTTTTATTACTGACATCTGCCATAGTCCTTCCTACACTATATTAGTTTCTTACATATTAATTCTATTAAAAGATGAAAATGTGAAGCATCAAGATGTTCAGCACTTGGCCTATCTCCTGTTTCTGTTCATGTAGTTCTATTCCTCTCACACACTACTCGGTTCCTCTGCGGCCACCCCTTCCTCCGACGCACGTGGTTACACAGGGGAACTGCTGGAAGAGAACACCACCGCTCTTACTTCCAACGCAATGTCGCTGTCAAACTGTTTCTTTAGTTAGTCCAGAGGTGGCCTGTGCGCCCCCAACCCCTCTCCTCTCAGGCTACAGCACTTCACACATCAGCAAGTTATTTAAGGCAAGTTTGGGAACACTTAGCTATTCACAGGAGCAACGGCTTTGGTTGTCAGAGGATAAATGCACAGACCCGCTCCTCTCACCCACCATGAACAGACACAGCTACCTCTACATCAGCCCCGAGCTATGACGTCACAGAGCTTCCTTGCAGAGCAGAACAGCCAACTCACAACGCTGAGCGCGTTTGTGGGACCGCTCGCTTCCGTCTCTCGCCTCTCTCCAAGCTGCCTTCGGAGAACACCAGCAATCACGCTTCTTTCAGCTTTGCCAACTCCTGTTTGCCAGGGCTTACGTTAAAGGCCAACAGCACTTTGTGTCGCTGGAAAGGAACGCTTTGAAGTTTAGTCCTTCTGAACCTCTGCACATGCCCTGGCACCGCTCATCTGATGGGGTTTCACACCAGCAGCGTGTTCAACTGCCCCAACGCAGAGCGGAGAAGTTTGCTGTAAGCACACCGACAAGCTTTGTGCAGGCAGGTGATAGGATTTCTTCTAACAGATGCCATTATTGCCTTAAAAACTCCCAACAGAGCGTTTCTGATGGATCGTTTACATTCCAGAACATGCATTTTGCTGGTTCTACTCCACAGGCTAAAATGTTATTATACCTGCTCTATTATATACAGTGAGAAAAACCATGAGACCAGAAGTCACGGCTGGTTGTGACGCTTGTGCCAAAAAGCTGACACGCGGCCCGTTTCCACGTAAAACCAGGGAGGCAGCGAGCCCCCAGAGCACACCAAAATGCACAGGGCTACAGAAGAGACAGAGCTTCACTATTCACAGAACTACAGGGAGATTCATTTGTTTGTTTGAATTAAAAAGTCATAGTTCCAGAGTGAATCAACAGATCCTCTAGCTGACCCCATCATCCAATACCCTTTTATAAAACCTACTACCTCGAAAGCACTCTTGTCCTATTTAACAACACATTGAGACAAACAGACCCCAAAATCCCTTTACAAAAACCTGATGAGATAGACAGTGCCAGCAGTCCCAGCACGAAAGCTATGCTCTTGCTGAGGCTGAAAAACTCGTAGGATGCCTTAAAAATTCCGACTTTGCTGGAAATCTCTTCCTGAGCTCAAATCTGGATCAGACTGCAAACATATGGGGGAGACACAGTAAATGAGGGAGGGGATTCTCTGAACTAGCACAGCACACCTGCTTGCCCAGCTCGGTGGCTGCCCTCAGTGCCCAAACTCTGACAATTTAAAGAATGTGGAGGAAGAAACACATGACCTTAATCTAACTTTCCTCTGTAAGAACAGCCTGCAGAATTCCCCCTTGAACAGACGGTCATCCAAAAGTGTAAGATTGCTTAAATCTATCTTAACTTAGAACTAGAGCTGCCCTTTAAGCTTCATAAAAAAAAAATTAAAAAAAAAATAAAAAAAATCCTGCTTTCTGCAGCCAAGCAGAGTACAGAGTCCCAGAAGAAGAATCTCACTGATTCCCCCCAAACCACACGGGCATCCTTGCACCAGTGAGTTGCCCAAGATTTCAGGTTTAAGCCCATCTTCAAAACTGTTATTGTTTCAGCTTAAGAGCTCCGAGTAACGGCAAGCCTTTAACCTCTCCTGTAAACTATTCCTATAACTAACCTCCATCACTGCTAGGAAATTGTGTCATATTTAAAAGAATTTGTGTAGCTTTGACTTTCAGTTACCGGATACCATGATGCCTTTGTTGGAAGGACTGAAAATATTCAGCTATCGGATAACTTTCCCATAGACATTGATTTCCACAGAGTGGCTGAGTCATTTCTCAACCCTCTTCTCTTGGATGTGCCTGAATAAACCGAGTTCACTCACTCCGTTCCATGGCTTGTTTTCCAGAACCAGTGCATTTTTGTGGCCTCCTCCAAACTCTCCAGTATTTTCATATCTTACTCGAGAGCTACTATAACTGGAGATTATGTTCTAGTAATCCATTCAAACAACACCATGTGCACTACACGGTCACTCCAACTTGATTCTCTTTAGAAAAAGAAGAAAAAAAATCAACAATCAAATCAACTCTTCCACAAGTGATGTTCAAATTGCATCACTGATGCGACTAAATCCTGCAGGTCACCCTGCCACCTCTGGGTTCGTGGTAGGAAGCTCTCACGGTTTCTAGACTTTACACAGTGGTTTTCATGATATTAAGATCCTTCTCCCACGTGGAACCATCTAATCAGGAAGGTCAGACCAGGCTACGACAGTGAGACCGTGTCACTGATCATGTCACCTATCGGCCATCAGTAAACTTTAACAGCAAAGGTTATAAGCCTTCTTTTGCATAATTTAAGTCAGTATTAGTATTTGAACAAAGAACTGGTGAGTGGCGGAGGTGACTGGAAACAGCCCACTCATTTATGTCTTCCAATTAACAATCAAGACGCAGGATTCGTTCCTAAGGTCATTCTTAAATTTTGCCTCGCTACCTTACGACACCACCTTGTTTAATTAAATCGTCGGGTCACACTGGAGTCAAATTCCTCAGAGAATTTCAAGTATGGGATACGAACTATATCAACAGTTGGCTTCCTCAGATCCTGAAACTCCCTCTCAAGAAGGAACACTGGGGGTAAATCTCTTTTTCAAGCAGAAGTTGTTTAGCCTTTAACCTCCACGTTCTGTGTGTTTGTAGTATCTGACTACTTACATTTTACCTGCTCCTTTTATTTTATTCCTGCTACTGACATCGGGTTAACAAACTTATTTCGTTTTCCTAAAGCACATTTAGCCTTCCAGAGGTGCGGACAACATCCGCAGTGCTTCCAACCCCACTGACTTTCTTCCCCGTTTTCCAAAACGCGCGAACCGGGTGTCAGGGAGCCCGACCAGCTCCTTGGACTCCGTCTGCGAACGCCCTGGTACCGCTGCCCGTAACAGGACTGCCGCCTTCAGCCTCCGTCCATAACTCGCAATGAACTCACTCCAATTACCCGCAAACCACGTCATTACGCGCGGTAGCTACGCAGACTGTCAGGTACACCGTTATTTGCAGTTGTGACCTTGCCGCGTGCACTCGCGCTCCTCCTCCCGCCCGCCGGGAGTTACCGCTCCCTCCCCGCCCCTCACCCGGGGCA
>VXBL01001977.1:443862-457152 GCA_013400195.1 Aramus guarauna | reverse complement strand
GCGGCGCCTCAGGGCCGGCATTACCGTATTTACCAGAGTGCGGCGGCGCCCGGCCGCCTACCGCACGTGCTGTAGTTGACGCGCACCCTCGTAGTTCCGTGAGAATCTCTCTTTTCAGTTAAAAGACCCACAAAAACCAGCATTATGGGCCGCGCCAGTCCTGGCCGCTCGCTGTACTGCCGGGGGCCTTCCTCTGGTGGCTCTTCAGTCGGCCCTCGCTGCCAGGGGCCAAGGAGCCAGCACCCCCCCACACCCCCCTCCGCGCCCCCCGGTTCCCGCTCAGTCTGNGGGGGGGGGGCGGCACGGCTTTGCCGTCGCGGTTTTCGAGGGAATAATGCTGCAACTCGCAGTACTTGAAATCGGGCGTTCGTTATCCCGCCCGGCCGGCTAATAGAAGGCGAGTGGTGATGGATGCAGAACATCCTGCACAAGGGGTCGAGGCTGCCAGGAGAACCCCAACCCCGCTGTGCTGGAAAACTGCTGCCCCTTGGACTGGGGCAGGCAGGCATGTGCCCTGAGGAAAAGCCTTTTCCTTACAGCGCCTGGCACGTCTGCAGGGCTGTCTGTCTGTCTGTCTGTCAGCCAGGGAGGGGATGCAGACAAGCCGTTTCTTACGTAGCCCAAAGACGAGCTCAGGCTGTCTGCGGGGGCACAGCCACCGAGCCCCGGGCAGGGCAGTTGCTGCAAGGGACAAGGGTGAGCTCAGCACCGCGGTGCCCAGGAGAGACCGCTCAGTCCTGCTGGACGGGCACTGACCGGGAAGAAGCTGGGCTGTGCTTCCGTGTAGGACAACGGTTGGTTGGTTGGTTATTTTCTCTCTTTTACAGCCCAGTAAAGCAGACATTAAAGCAAGGTATGGTGTCGGTCACCGGAGAAGCCAGCCACCACCTCACTGAGCGGCGCAGTCGCTCCCTGATCTCCTGCAACATATTTTCGCCGCTGCAATGCTGTCCCTCTGTAGGCAGTATCAGGAAGGTCTGGGGCTTCAGGCTTGATTCATTATCTACATGCCATCTCTTTCCAATGACAAGTGAAGGAGCACACCTCCTAGGTTTCTCCGAAAGACATAAAGACAGTTTTCCCTGCACAGTGTTGCTTTGAACCCCCTTTGCTAACACATGCCTGTATTTAGCTGTGAAACTGGACCAGAAATATTAACTTATAGGTGTGTTGTGTGAAGCCCTTCACCTTCCTCCCTTGCCCCCTTTCACATACTCATCACCGTAGCCTGCTTCAGACAGCCTTCCCCAGCCCGGCTCGTCCTGCTGCTCCCACTGTTAGGGCAAACCCCACTCCAGGCAACATAGTTTTCCCATTACAAGATACCAGGCGGCAAATACAGTTCATTTCTGTCCGTCCATTTTACCAAGGAAGGATAAAAACCTGAAGCTCAGCTCATAGAGAGCCAAGACCTGACAGATGACTTGGAGCTGCGTGCTGCCCCTCAGCCCGCTGGCAGCCCTGTGCTTGGGAGCGGGTCACGAGCCCAGGGACGGCTTCTGTGCCCAGCGCAAGTGCAGCTTGGACGTGGCTGCCAGGGTGCCGGGCATCACCAGGAGAGCTCCTAACTGATCCTTGGGATATGTCTGTGTTTTTCTCCTTAGGCATTCGATAAAACCGTTGCGAAGGACAACTCCCTAGCTGTTGGCTTCTTTCAGAGAGGGTTTGTCCACCTGCAGCTGGAAATGTGAGTGAGGCGCATATCCATTTCAGTCTTTGGTTTTCTTCTTTTATTCCTAAATGACTCTGTGATTCTGTATTCACTTCTTCCAGCAATCTTAAAAGGTCCATTAGGTCCAGTTTGGCCTTGTAAACCCTGTCACAGGTCAGCAAGTCTTACCTCTGCTAAGGCTGAGAAGACAGGAGCTGTACAGCACCGGAGCCCCAGAGTGGCTCATACCTGGCATTACTGTCCCATGCACGCAGAGAAAGAAGCTGCTCCCGTATGCGGGGCTGCCAGGAGTTTACGCTGCCATTCAGGTTGTCTTTGGGAATGAAAAAAGTATCTTCACCTGGTACACCTGAGTCTGGCTTTCCTAAAAATGCAGTCTGCCCACAGTGTCTGACTGTCACTCGCTGCTGACAGCAGATTTTGTGGGCCTGATCTCAGTCTCACTGATTTAATGTTGGGATTGCTCCACTAGTGTCATGGGATTGATTGCTCATTGTTTCCACGGTTAAATCACAGTGACATCCTGCTCCGAGTGGTGGGTGGAGGACTGTACAGATCCCTTCTTACCTTCAAAGTTCAGTTATTCTCTTTCCTGTTATTTCCCAGACTTTAATTTCCACAAAATCACTATCTCTATTTCTGGGAGGGATTTCAAGCAAGCAGGTCTGCACTCACAGCTACTACAGCTCTGTGCCTTCAGGGAAGGTGGAGACCTGGCTGGCACGCTGGAGCTGCTCCGCTCTGCTCCCAGCGCTGTGCCATGGCCAGCAGAAGCGGAGCGGGCCTGCCCCAAGCACACACGCTGTGCAGCAGGTCAGGGGCAGCACAGCTGGCAGACCTGCCTCCTGCCCAAGGAGGTGATGGCCACCGGTGCCCCGTGGCTCCTGCCCTCCTCAGACACTGCTCCCACCCGCCCACGTCCACCTGGACACCTCCTCTTGGCTCTCGGTTGGGCGACCGCTGCACAGCCCTTCCTGGACCCTTCCTTTCACCATCTGCAGCCTCAGCAGGAACCTGTTTTGATTTCAGTTGCATAGCTGGTGTAAATTCAGACTAATTCCCTCCTTATCCTTGGAGTTTCTCTAAATTTCTGCTCACATTGCTCTGGCCATGCATGTTCACTCACTGCTCACCACTGGCCAGGGTTTCCCAGCCCTCGCTTCTCCTCTGAGACATCTGCTGGGACAAAACCACCAGCAGCAAACTGGGCGAGGAGCTCACAGCATTTGTTAATCGCTGTTCTTTACATTTTCTCCTCCTTGGAACTGCGACTTTATTTCAGGTATCAAAACCTCCCGATCAGTAAAACTGTGCCGATAATCCCAGACACACTGTGTTCATTTTGTTCTAACAAGGAGAGGACAGGGAATTTTCTATGGTCACGAGCTGACACACATCTCTGGTGCAGGTCTCCTCATCCAAGCTACAGAGAAAATATGTGGGTTTTGCTAGCTTGACTTTTGAGCTGCTTCATTAGAGTCCTTGGCTTTCTTAGTCTCAGTGTCTTCTGTCATCTCTGCACTGTAGGTATGAAGAAGCTCTCTCTGACTATCATATGGCCTTCAGTCACCTAAGAAAAAATCCCTTCATCGATTACAAGCAGCTGGGGCTGAGGCACGTACTCTATGCATGGGAGGTAAGAGTGAACCTGTCTCAGTCCTTCCCCTCTGTTGGGATATAAAGCAGTATGCATTGGAACCCAAGAGCTTTTCAAGACAGTACACTGGAACAGTAGAAAAATTCTGCTTGCACTTTTTTTTTTTTTTTAAAGGAACTTAATAATGGAAGTCATAAACCAATGTCATCTCTGAAGAGTTTAACAAATTACACAGTTTGAAAAGTAAAATTGTTCAGAGCAGGTGCACAGGAATTTACACATTGGAGGTTTTAGCTTATCTGTGTAAATATGCGTGTAAGTTTTGTGAAGTCCTCAGCTCTAACAGCTGAAATAGGTTGAAGTACAGACAGATGGGAACAAAACTGGTCCATAATGAGGACTTTAAGAAACTTATGTGCATGAAAGCCTGTCTTTACAACTCTAGCAACTGGTCTTAACATTACCTCAGTGTCTAAACTTACACACTGGGTTGCAAGCTGCGTTTTGCTTCTGTAACACTTCACTCTGCAGCTCTTACACTGTCACATGGGGTTATATGCCAGTTCAATAAAGATGTAAGTCCGAATTGATTGTAAATATTTATAATATTTGGAATGTAAAAGACTCCTAAAAACTGTACTTAACTGCAAGGGTTCATTTTGTCTTCTGTCCTGAGTCCGCACACACAGACTGAAAAGCAGATAGAGGAAAGAGTATTTAATTCTTTACTTCCGTGAGAGTGAGGAGTCATTGTGTAACTCAAGTCAAGCATGCCCAGAAACTCGTCATTCAGTCTCGCTCAATTTTCATGCACCTTGTACCTGGCAGGAAGAAGCTATCCTTGGCATCTGTGGTGTTACCCAAACCTCATAGTTTGTAACAGTTTCAGTGCCACAGTGCTGCCGTCTCTGAGCTCACACACACCTAGAAATGATCGGTTCCCTCTGGGAGGTGCAGGGCTGCAGGATGCCCTGAGGCCATCGGGAGGAGGTCGGTACCCTTTCTGGTGTGAACACCCAGTTCCTCGCTCCACACGCTCTAGGCATTGCCCAGACACGTGTGCTCACTCTGCTGGCACACCGGACTCAGGATCTACATCCTGATTTGTCTGTATCTCACCCTTACATCTACCTGCAGGTCATTTTTCAAAATGCACAAACACAGTCCTCCTGCAGAACTGTGCCATCAGCTTTCCCCGTGCACAGCCTCTCACACGCTGCATCTGATCTTCTCTAGGGAGAGGAGACACGCTGTATGGTTTGAAAATCCAGCAATATTTGCCTCTTGCAAGGCTATAGCGCTTCTGAGCTGCATGAGAGGTGCTGCCTTGCCTCTCCAAGAGGGACCATCTCTGGAATTCCTGTAGATGTTCAGGATTGCCATTCCACACTGCCCCCAAAACTGCAGTCTTCTACTGTCGTGACTAAGGGGTAAAGGAAAAGCATCCTGTTAGCTGCTCCTCTGTCCCAAGCACTGCTGGCATCCAGACACCATAAAGCTGATCACCCTGTGACATAAGACAGCGAGCTATCTGACAGCGAGTCTGAGGCCACACTTCTGCCTCGTAGGCCAGCAGCTTTTCCATACCCTGACTGTTGGCCAGTGACAAGAAGAGATCTCCCACTCTTAATTCAGCACACAGAGCAAGGCTTCCCAACACCCAGTCTGTAATACTCCCACACTTTACCACTTCACCACTGAACTTGCTTACGTGCTGTAAAGCTACAGCTGACCATTTGCACGTTCACAGCCCGCTGCAATGTGAAACAGTTTCTGTTAAGTCATTTTGCAGTGAAATGGAGTCAGAATTACTCTGCGCAGCAAAAAATATTACCTAGTTGCATGCAGAAAGAAACCCATGCAACTTGCCAAGAAAATCCTTACCGGCCTTTCAGATGCAGGAAGGATAAGATTAAAATTTGTGTAGTACCAGAGTCTTCATCTGGTGTTCCCCATGCCTCTCCTTGCCTTGAGCAGAGCTAGCAGCACCAGCCCACCCCGGAGCTGGACTGGAGGTACAGCTTTTACCTCTTCCCGCTCTGATTAGGCAGTTTTTTCAGCCCTGCTGCTCAGAGTGCCTTTCCTGTGGCCAGTGGGAAGTCGATTGATGCTGCTGGTGTACCTGTGGTGTTTCAGTGCCTGGTCCCTCTGTCCTGGCTGAGTTCAGTAAGTCACATTGGGCGCCTGCTCGGTCTCAGCCCTCTGAGCTCTGCTCCCTCCCTGCACGCTCCAGGTGCTGTACAGCATTGCAGCAGCGCAGTGCCGGCTCCAGCAGTGGCAGGAGGCCAGAGCCACCCTGGATAAGGCCGTTGTGTGGAGACCCGAAGGAAGAACAGCAATCCTGGACACGGCCCTTGAGCGGGTGCAGGTGAGAGCACCTCTGTGAGTTCCTGGGTATGTCTGTTGGGCTCAAGTTAAGAAACACGAGGTAAGAATGTGCTAATTGTTGTGTGTTTGGGTTTTCCTGTCTACCGACCTGCTTGGTCACCTGGTAACGAAGTCTAAGCCATTTGCATGTGATGCTCTACCAAACTAGTGCTTCAGCTAATCAAGTAATTCTATCACCTTCAGGTGCTTCACAGCACAGAAACGCCACAGTGGAAAATTATGGGATAACCTCTCAGGCTGGGGAGGTTGCCTTCTAGTCCCTGCTGTCCAGTTCTGTTCGTACTCATACAGTAAAACAAGTTGCCTTATGCAGTGTTTACGTGCAGAACCCCTGCAAGGGCAGATTTGGAGAGTCTCGCTTTTCATGACACCAGCTGACTTTTTTGAATACCTTTGGCCTCAGTGACAATTGGTGACAGCGTGGATATTAATGACAATCACCTTTAGAGCTTAAGGAGAGTGTAAAAGTGTTTCCAGGGTTGGCTCTAAACAGCAGTTTCCTTTTAGACTCCTTTATGATCAGGAACGACTTGCAAATCTCTGATTTATTCTTCCTGGAGGGTTCGTTTCTTTGCTCCCTCCATACTTCCTTATTTGTATCCTTTCTAAGAGATGATAACTTTTTTTAAATCTGATCATCTCTTCTAGCATCACGTTTGTGCTTTACATTAGTGTATCATTTATATTTACTATTAGCATGCTACTCAGTGGTTGAACAGAGGAGAAAAACCCAACATTTGAAGTCAAATAGAAAAACTGCTTAGTAGATTTGTTTACTAAACCTTACTCCACTGCCCTCTCTTCCCACCCATCCCATGCCAACAGAGTTAGTCTTCAACTCAGCACTGGGTAGTGGCTACTGAGCTCTTAGTTTACACGTGCTTGTTAAACCTGAGTGACCTTTTTCAAGTTCACAGGCATAATTTTTGCCCCAAAGTCTTCCTGGACCTGATCTTGCACCCATAGGGAAGCTATATTTGCTTTTCACTGCTGTTATGTTTCCTTTAATATTAATTGGTGGCTTTTTCCTTATCTGCTTTCCTTGCCCTAGAACCGTCTGTTTTTAGAGCCCATTCAGGTTCCTCTTGGGGAATTTTTCAGACCACGAAAGAAGGAAGTTGAACAGCTGGATTCAAAAGATTTCCTGGGTAAACCCAAGGTAACAGGCATTTAATCATTAAGATCAACAGCAAATGAACTAAAATCCCACCTTCTGACATCAGCATTACTGTTGGCAGCTCCACCAACCATTGCGCTGGTGGAGAACCAAGAGCAGGATTGTCAAGGCATCTGGGACACAGAAGCTGGAATTTGTTAGAATTGCCACCTCTTCTACCAAAAATGCGCTGTGGTGCTAAAAAACCTTCCCAATCTTGGTCACTTTAAACTCTGAAAAAGCTGAGCAGTTACTTAGGGAACCCTGTGGTTGTCCTTTTGCTGACAATGACATTTTCCAGAGGAGCACGTTCTTCCAGCATGCTCCTACTCACTACTGCATTCCCAGTGGGACAGGCAGGCACTTGGGAGACAAACGTGTTGTCACAAGTCAGCAGAGAATTTCTCTGATCCCTTCTGCGACCAATGCAGTCAGCAGAAGTGCCACAGGCCAGAGAGCTCCAAGGGGAATAAAGGAAAGAGAAAGTAATTCATTCACATACTTTTAAAGAAACCTTGGAAAGACTGAAAAAAACCCAGGGACACAAACGCTTGCAGCTGTTTTGGGAATCCAGCTCTGCTTTTTCCCCTATGTGCATGGCTCTACTTTGTGCCTGACCTCAGGACGTCAGAAGGAAATGGGTCTGAGTAGATAACCTTGCGTGAAGGCTGAGAGTCTCTTCATCCAGCCTGGACTCAGTCATTACTTTGTCCTTCAACAGGTGATCTCGTCCATCATTCCCAATGACGAGTACATTGGCTTCGAGCCTCTCAGGCCTCAGGTGAGCAGGACATAGCTGTGACAGAAGGAATGGAGCTGTCACCGAGCTCCAGGTAGGGCCTCAGATCCTAACACCATCAGGGTAAGAAGACACTGTTAAAAACAACCAGTGCAATATCAGACTGGATCCATGGGGCTGTGCAAAGCCAAGTGGTGGGCTTCAGCATTGGCTGAATGACTCAGTGATGTGAGTCTCCAGCCCTTTGAAGATGCATTTTTGTCTTTTTGCCACGTCAAAACGGCAGTGGCGACTTTGCTACGCTCAACACGTTTGCCCAGCACTTTGGTAAATTTGTCAGCATAAGCGTGGCTGCCTTGCACTGTAGTATGAGTTTCTTAGAACCAAGGGTAGGGGAAAAGGTTTTATTTCTTGCTACCTGATGGGATGAAGAAGGAAGGGGAGAAACAGAAGGTGCATCCTGGTAAGGTGCAGAGCAGCAGACTTCTAACTGGGTGCTGTGATGTGATAAACACGGTCAAAAGTAAATACCACAGGGGACCACAGCACAGTGTTCAGAGGGACAGTAAATAAGGTGGCAGTGCTGCTGTATGAGGTACTGTTATAAATAGAGGCTGTTGTTCCTCCCACAGAAACAGGGCTTTTATGAACCCAGTGCTGATGCTCTGCGGTAAGTGTTCGGTTCCACCCTGGTCTAACTCTTCTCTCACTATTTCTGTTCTGTTTTGTTCTCTGATGTCTTTGTCTGAAGACTCTGGGCTCCACACCCGCTTCTCAGGAAGGGTGGAGTGAATGACAAACATGCAAAGGCTTGTGTGGCTGCAAAAGACACTGCTGTTTGGTAGCACATCTCATGCCAGAATCTCAGGGCAGTTTGCAGGAGTGGAATCAAGAGTCTTGGGAGACAGGCATGGATCATGCCATGGTTGGGGAATGGAAGCTGAGAGAGGTGGGACCTGCCCAGGTCTGTGACAGAGGATCCTCAGCTGCCCCATCCTATTGCTCAGGACAAAGCTTCTAAGAAATCACTCCAGGCCTTGCTGTGCTGAACCAAAAATCAGTCCGGGTTCAAAAAACATGAAAAGTCATTTGTTTTGGTGATATTGTACCAACAGTAATTCAGGGATGAGTTCAATAATTGTTTTGAACTGGAGGATGCACAGTGAAAATGGGGAAGCTGCATTTGGGAAATCTGAGTGTTTTCCAAGCTCCTTTTGTTCCCAGTTGGACCAAAGACTAGCAATGGAAATGATAATTTCTCAACACCTGAAACTTTTGGCAAGTGCCATTTTGGATGGGTGCAGTGTTCTGGATCAAAGCCATCCTGCACCGGAACTCCAGAGTTAGGAAAGGAGCTCTCATTCCCATTCTTTCTTTCCAGAGACAGTGAATCGGGCTACTATCGAGTTTTGTCCCACTATTACCCTAAGGACTCCGAGAATTTGGCAGTGAAAGCCAGCAGTTTGGTCTTTGTGCTG
The DNA here is from genome assembly GCA_013400195.1 of Aramus guarauna. Taxonomy (NCBI): domain Eukaryota; kingdom Metazoa; phylum Chordata; class Aves; order Gruiformes; family Aramidae; genus Aramus; species Aramus guarauna. Next base: position 448,122 of record VXBL01001977.1, on the reverse strand, counting down.
ACAAGAGGAGCAGATGGCTGGGCTACAGCCATACACGATGGCCAGGTAAGGAACTGGGTGGGCTTTCCAGCCCATCCCCACCGGCAGAGACCACAGCCTGGCTTGTGAACAGGAGCTCGCTGCAACCCTCTGGGCACGTTCCTTGGGGACCCACCAGTAGCACTGCGGAGCAGAGGATGCGTTCAGGAGCCCATTTCCACACGCTGGTTGCTAACCATAGATTTCTCTGACACTTGGCTCCCACCAGCTTCCGCCATTCACCTCTGTAGCTCCACGAGGGCATCTTTTCGGGCACTTTTACTCTCCACTGCATGGGATCCTATTGTGGAATTGTGTAGGATAGCAGACCTCACCAAGGACCAGCATCTAGAGCAGTGTTTGTCACTGTGTAGTGCTTCTGTTCCATTAACTTGAGGAAGGTTTGGGAGGGTTTCAGCTGTGCAGGCAGGTTTTATAAAGGGCTCTAGAGAAGACCTAAGAAATTAAAGCCTAGCAAATCTGACATCTTTCTGCAGACTGGGGAACTATAGTGTAAACAGATTGAATAGAAACAGATAAATATGACAACATGGAAAATCTTTTCTTGACAGAAGCCATTTCTCACGTCTACTTAAGTTCCTTGAAAGAACCAGTGCATACCTGGATTAGGTTGAGCCAGTGAATGTATTATCTGCCTATAGTCCCAAAAAAGTAAAAATATTCTTCACCAGAGCACTAAAATGGGGAGCTGTTTGAGCAAGAGGGGTAGTGTTCTGAGGACTGATAACAGGTTAGAATGTAGAAATGAAGGGTGGGCATAAATGAACAGGTTTTTCTTTTTTTTTTTTTTTTTTTTTTTTTTAAAGAAAGGACATCCTCACAGAGAATCTGCTGTGACCTCAGCACTTAGCATATTCCTAAGTGATATAGTAATAGGGATAGTGATACAGGGCTTCTTAAGGAGACCATGCTCCATGACAGATAGTCAAACCATTCTGCATAGACCGAAGCATCTGGAGCTAACAATGAACAGTTACAGAAGTACTTGAATGTGCTGGTTGACTGCTCAGTGAAGGGTCAGATGAAATTCAAAGTCAAAAAAAGTAAAATAATAGACACTGGGAGGAAAAGAAAAGCATACTTACAACGATCAGTTGAAATTAGCTCTATAGCCGTGATTGTCAGAGGACGCAGAAATGCTGCTGGGCTGGTATCCCTCGCCATCCTTGCTGCTCTCTGCCTAAGCATCTGTTTTAGGAGCAGCGTTCTGGGGTCGGTGGGTGTTTGTTCTGTTACATCACAGGTACTCAGTTAGCACCGCTGCTTTCAGCTGAAAAAGATGCAAAAGGACCCTTGGATTTTGTTCAGCAATTTCTGAGCACAAACCACGTGGGCTAGCGTACCCGACGCTGGGCCCTTCCGTGGGCACGTCCGTGTTGCAGTAGGGTGAGCAGGCAGTGGTGCTTTGCGAGGGCAGAAGCGTTGCGGAGAGGGGGAGGTGACAGAATTGGGGCTGGGGGGTGCTGTGGCTGCATCTGCCACAGCAGCAGCTCCTGTCTCACCCTGCTCTGCTTTGTGTTCTGCAGAAGCTGCGCATACCGAGCTCTCTCCTGGAGCCTGCCTCAAAGATGGATAAATGGGTGAGCTGATGCCCTTGTAACCAGGGGTGAGGAAGGGACCAAGAGATCTGAGATGTTTATTTGTGAGATTATCACAGGATAGGTCAGCTGTGTAAGGGAAACATAGAGCGTGAAACACTGAGACACCTTGACTGAAGACTGCTCTCGAACAGTCTCTGGAACACAGTGATGAGTTTGAGGGCTCGAGGCACATGCTTGTCCAGCCTGCTCCCATGATGTCTACAGCACGGAAGCGGGTGAGGAGTGCTCACGTGTTCTAGTTCACCAGCGGAGTGAGAGCACGTTAATCTCCTGCAGTGGGACAGCAATATCTCAAACAGGCACTGGTTTTTGCCTTGAGACCATGTGCCTAAGTCCTAAAGCCTCACTTTTGACTTAGGAAAACTTCCTTCAACTCCCATCTCTGCCACAGGCACATGCACACACAATCCCAATCTTTTTCCATCTGCACTCCGTGCAGCAAGGTGTGACTCAGACCCCTATTTCCTGTGAGAGATTTTTGAAGCAAATGGTTGTTCTGATGTTGCTCTGATTTATTTTTTTTCCTCCAAATGACCCCCTGACCGTAGCACACACTCGAGCATTTGCTCCATGGATATCACACTGGGACCATCCCAGGTTTGGCTGGGTGAGCCAGCAGCTGGTGGGGAGAGCCCTCAGCGCAGCATGAGCAGCATCCCTCTGCTCCAGCACCAACCCAAGGAGGTGAAGGGAGTGTCCCACCAAACCTCTCATCACCCCTGCTACCCAAGAGAGCCGCAGAGACCATCACCTGAGTGCTCTGCCTCATCCAGCCAGTTAACGAACTGGTCTTCCTGGGGCTTCCTCTGGGGCTACACCCAGAAATTGGGTGCACAGTCTGTCATGCACACCAGCCTTGCCCCATCTCTGGTGTCTTCTCAGTCCTTTCTGATGTTGTTCTGTTGCAGAAGATCAGCGATGGGATCCCCCTTCCTCCTGCCCAGGTGCCTCCCAGCCGACTCCATATGAAGCAGAAGCCAGGTAGCCCCCGGACCAGGGACCTTGGTGGATGTTAGCACCCCTGCTTTAGGAGCGCGTGGAGATGCTGGTTGTCCACTGTAGCCACGGCTGCATGTGTGCTAGTGGGTTGCGGAAGAGCTGCAGAGGCCTCTGCTGACTACAGGCACCGTTCCTCTGCTCTTGTTTTGTTCTGCAGAATCATCTGGGGGAGAAAATGCCTCTGCAAATGATGCTGTTACCCAAACAGACTTCAAGGTAAGGTGTTTCACAAACTTGTTTCACAAGCTGCTACAGCCTCAAGAGATCAAGGCTGTGAAAAATGCAAGGGTCCTGGCCAGATCCTCCAAAATTCCTGAGCTGCCCTAAAATCACTGGAAAAACTCTTCCTCTGCCCATTTTCCCATTCCAAAGAGAGAGTCCCATGTGGTCTGTCCTCCACCACTCCCAAGTTTGTGACCATACTATTTCGTGAGGCAGCCCAAGGTTGAGGCTTACCAGGGCAGTGCCCTTTTGCCACCCTCCAAGGAGCCAAGAGCCCCAGACACAGCAGTGTTCTCAGACATGCACTTTACAGCCCGTTTTGCAAGAGAGAGCTGTCTTTGAACTACCTGCTGTTCCTTTCCCTCTCCTCCTGTGTGGCATTTTCTGTCCCTATCAGTCTGGGTACCACAATTCATTCATATTTGCATTCTTCCGGGAGGATGTCCTCTGATCCACCTCCGTTACCAACCACTGTGTGTGACGGAGCTGGAATCGCTCCTCTGTCCGCTTGGGGACAGCACATCTCTGGCAGTGCCAGCTGCAGACCAGCTCTGCTCCCTTTGTCTTTGCCAGCACTCTTTGTAGGGCTGTGGAAGTAATTTTTTGGCAGCTGTACTCCAGACAGAAGGCAGCAGAACACAGGGACTTGGCTGCACCTCTCCAGCTGGCTGGAGGAATTGGGAGCCCTGCTTATATTGGTTTGGGGTTGGGATTGTGCGATTGGACCCAGAAACAGGGTTCCTGGGTCATGGGAGGAACATGTGATCCCAAGCTTTGAATTCATAGTTCCCCCTCTGAAATTTAGATCTGCATTTTGATGCTGCGTTACCAGTACGTGGTACCACTAAGACAAGGGGTTGTGTCTGTGTCACCTCTCTTGATCATAGAATCACAGACTGGGTTGGAAGGGACCTCAACACCCATCTAGTTCCACCCTCCTGCCATGGGCAGGGACACCCTCCACTAGCCCAGGTTGCCCAAAGCCCCATCCAACCTGGCCTTCAACACTGCCAGGGAGCCAGGGGCAGCCACAGCTTCTCTGGGCACCCTGCGCCAGGGCCTCAGCACCCTCACAGGGAAGGATTCCTTCCTCAGATCTCATCTCCATCTCCCCTCCTGCAGCTTCAGGCCATTCCCCTTGGCCTGTCCCTCCCTGCCCTTGGCACCAGCCCCTCTCCAGCTTTCCTGGAGCCCCTGCAGGGACTGGAAGGGGCTCTAAGGTCTCCCCGCAGCCTTCTCTTCTCCAGGCTGAACCACCCCAACTCTCTCAGCCTGTCTCCATAGCAGAGGTGCTCCAGCCCTGGGATCATCTCTGTGGCCTCCTCTGGACTTGCTCCAACAGCTCCATGTCCTTCTCATCCTGGGGACCCCCGAGCTGGACGCAGCACTGCAGGGGGGT
>VXBL01001977.1:402778-428531 GCA_013400195.1 Aramus guarauna | reverse complement strand
TGGAGACCCTCGTGAAGGTGCGGGCTGGGGGTCGGGCAGAGGGGGTCCTACCTCCCTGCTGAGCTGTGGTCTAGGCTGGGAAGCCAATATCCCCCTGGTCGCCCTGAGCTGGGTCCCCATGGGTAACTCCCGGTGCTGGGCAGTGCTCCGTCACAGGTGAGCGGACCCACCCGCCGGCAGAGGATGTGGTCGGAGCTTTGGACCTTGGTGGGGCTTCAACCCAGATCACGTTCCTTCCTGGGACCACCATAGATGACAGCACCACAAGAGCCCTCCTCAGGCTGTACGGGACCAACTACTCCATTTACACCCACAGCTATCTCTGCTACGGGCAAAAGCAAGCCCTGAAGATGCTGATGGCATCCTTACTCCAGGTAACTGCTTCCAGCCTCGTGCTTCTCCACTGCAGCCTGAGCCCCTGTCTCACTGAGCTGGGCAGGCAGCACCCTGTGATGGCTGTGGGATGGCTGCTGGGCTCGGTGCCCTTGTGCAAACCCCAGCAAGGATGGTGGATACAACAGGGCCACCACGGCAGGAGCCATCCCAGGGGTGTCCCAAGAGCAGGGCAGGATTGAGCCGAGATGGAGATGGACATCCCAAAGCAGGATGCGCTGCCGGGATGGTGGGTGCCCGGGGCCCCTGTCCCAGGGCCATCTTGCCCACCAGATCTCCATCCCGTTCCTGATGGAGGGGCTGTGCCTGTTACTGGAGGCTGGAAGGACCCAGCCCTGGAGGAGGGAACATGCTGGGTGCTGGGAGGTTGGGGAAGCCCAGCAGGATTCTTTCAGCACCAGTCTGGTAACAAAGAAGTTGGTTTTATGGGAAGAAACCTGCATAGGGTGGTCTTCAGCAGCAGACAATGGGCATGGGAGAGGGAAGGGAGGTGTTGTTGCTGCACGGGGGGACCCTCATGTCCATAGCTTGGCTGTGGGGTGAGGGCTTAGCGCTGGCTTGCGCTGCTTGGAAGGGGCAAAACACCACATCCAGAGTGAAAAGCACCACATCCAGAGAGAAATCTGTGTCTGTTCTGGTTGTGCTTAAATGGCTTCTCAGCCTTGGCTCTCCCCTGAGTCTGGCGACCCTACGAAGGAAGAGTGGGGTTCACGGTCAGCACAGGGTGCAAACCCCCAAGGCGCTCCGCATGCGGCTGTCACTGTAGCTGATCCCTGATCAGCGTGGTTGTGCTGTGCTTGTCCCCACAATTCTGTGCCTGCACCCCAGGGACAAGACCCCATGGGTGGTGCGGCCAGCATGGAACTGTCCTGCTGGGTGTGGGACAAGGTGTTGTGTCTGTGGGCTGTTTCTCTCCTTTCCATCCTCACCCTCAGTGCCAGGGTGATGCTAATGGCCCCCCCTCTCTCCANGCACCAGAGGCTGGCCAAGACCCTGGGGAAGCTGCTGTAGGAGAAAAGTCTGACCAGTGCCAGCCCTGAAAGCTGGGATGTGACCGATCATGGAGACGTGCAGAGCGCTCACCAGCTTGCCAGGCAGAGCCTGACCTCTGCTATCACAGCACCAGTCTCTTTCGGAGTGGGGAGCAGTGCCAGGGCTCCCTCCCCGTGGGCTGGCAGGCATCACCCCAGGGTGCCGATCGGAGAGGTGGCCTGAGGGACCCCTGCAGAGCACCCAGAGGGAGGGGCAGGGAGGTGGCGGGGTCCTGGGTGCTTCACTAACCTGCTGCCTTTGGTCTTAAACACCCACAGGCATTTTCGGGGCTTTATCACAACCTTCACTTTCTGAACCTGACCAGAGGGCAGTCCCTGAGCTCAGCCAATGCCACCATCTGGCAATTCTGCACCAGCAGCTGGGAGAAGGTGAGATCCTGCCTAGGAGATGCCAGCCCCTGCCTGCATTTCACCTGGGTGCTGGGCAGCTTGAGGTCTCATCCGCAGCCCGTCTTCTGCTGTGCAGATGGCAGGTGGAGGTTGCTGGGAGGAGCATGAAGATCTCTGTGCAGAGAGAGATATGAGAGAGCAGCCTGCAGCCTTTTGGGCGCTCCTTGCTCCCCAAGCCCAGGCACTCTCAGGTCTTTGCTCCTGGCTATGCAGTGGGTGCACTAAGTGCTGCTCTGTGCTGGCATCTTCCCCTTGCTCTTCCACCTCTGCAGGTGCAGAAGGACTTCCCCACCACCATGAACAAGACCTACCTCCGTGATGTCTGTGCAGCCAACTCCTACACCCTCACCCTTCTCCTGCAAGGGTACAAATTCAACCCCAAGACGTGGCTCAACATCCACTTTGTCCGGCAGGTAGGAAAGCACCTGGCAGATGCCAGCTCCCATGCTTTGTGCCGTGAAATGGCTCGCATCCACTCTGCTCCTTCCCCTGCCCTGCCGGAGTGGGGAATCAGGAGATATGGGGGCAGCACGGTCCACTGCCCGTGCCCTGGGCAGTGAGAAGGACCAGTTAAGCAGCTCATGAGTTACACTCACAGGCACCTGCTGGGACACCTGCCTTGGGCTACTGATGCTCTCCCCCAGCTTATCTCACGAACAGGGTACCTGCAGCCCAAGATGTGCACAGATATGGTGGCTGTGGACAGGACTTGAGGGTACATCAGCAAGTGTGTCCTCTAGCTCTCCGTCTTGCATGGTACTTTGCAGCCCTTCACACCCCTCTTTCTCCTCTGTGTGCACAGGTCACCAATGTAGACGTGGGTTGGACTCTGGGCTACATGCTCAATCTCACCAACATGATACCCTCAGAGACTCCCCAGAGAGGCGTAGGGCTCCAGAGAAGCAACTGGATAGCAGCCACAGTTTTACTGGCCATCATGCTCATCCTCATCTTCTGCCTGCTCACAGTCATATGCTTCCAGAAAAACCGTGCCGGCTATGAGAGTCTCTAGCAGCGCCAGCTCCAGAGGCTGCACTTAGTCCAGCTGCCATGCTTGTGTGAGGAGCTGCAGACTGGGGAATCACTTCCACATGTCCAGGAGGTGTGAACTTGTAATGTGGGGCACCTGCATCCTGGCCTGGTGAGCTGGAATCAGCACAGGCTTTAAAAAAATCCTCCCTGTAGTTGTGTGCAGTCTGGTTTTCCTTTGCCCTCTCTGCTGGTTGGAGATGCTCTAGGAGGGAGGGCATGGACATGTGGGGCAGGGGCTCAATGCTGAGGGCATGGGGACCACAGTGATGTGGGGTGACTGGAGATGGTGGGACCAGTGGGTCAGGGAAGAGAGAAGGGGTGTCTGACAGCAACAGGATCATCAAGGGGCTGGTTACAGCCTGCAGCAGGTACCCCATGTGGGGCAGATATGTTCTGCCCCATCCCAGGGCAAGAGCCTGCATTGCCCATGGCCACCGAGAGCATGGTCAAACCCTGGAACAGGCTTCCTGGAGAGACGGTTGATGCCCCACGCCTGTGAGGATTTAAGAGGCATTTGGGCAATTCCCCTAATAACATGCTATAACTTTCGGTCATCCCTGAAGCGGTCAGGCAGCTGGACTGGATGATCATTTTAGGTCCCTTCCAACTGAAAATATCCCATCCCATCCCATCCTATTCCATCCCATCCTATCCTATCCCAACCTATCCTATCCCATCCCATCCCATCCCATCTTATCCCATCCTATCCTATGCCAGACAGAGGGGCAGTGGCAGCAGGGTATGGGGGAAGCTGGCCTGGCAGATGGGACTCGGGCTCTGCCCAGGACTGGGAAGCCCTGTGAGCTGGGGGATGGCAGCAGCCCCCTGATCTCCTGCCCGAGGTTCCTCTCTGGTCTGGCTGCACGCCATGTTGGTGCCAGGCAGACACCTCACCTTGCCTTTCCAGCACACAGGGCGATTTGGGAACGCTGCTGGGATATGTCAGGGGCATCTCCTGGGGCCCCCCTTATATTTTTGGGGAGTTCCACTGGCAGCCAGTGGATGGGTGAGGTGAGACACCCAGCTCTCAGAAGGAAAAGGCCTGTCCTCGTGCCCTGCTGGCTCCTCTCCGGAGTCTGGCAGATGCTATGAGGTCTCCAGAGGCATCTCCTGCAGCACTGAGTGATGTTGACTCTCCCCTGAGTTTCCATCGTCATCAACCAGCCACTACCTAGGAGACAGAAACAATGAAATCATAACTGTTTAGGAACAACCATTTGCTGCCTTTTACAATGTTTATTTGGATGAGGAGAGCTGCAAGATGCCTGGCTTTCTGCAGACACCAAAGGTCAGCTCCTTGCTGCTGGGAGGCAAATAGCAAGATGAATCATCCGCAGGGCAGGTAACAAATGAGCAGAACCAAAGGCAAAGGCAAGGGCACAGTCATGGGTAGGACCCAGCTCAGCCATGTGCGCAGCTCAGCCACGTGCGCAGGACTTACATCTTGCTGGAGTCTGAGTCTGACACCCACAGCATCCAGGCCTTCTGCTGGTGAGACAATGTTGTCTCCAGGAAGACACAGGAATATCGATCCCTTTATCCCAGAAGAAAAGAAAGATGATGACAAGTTGAGTTGAGTTGAGATGAGATGATGGACCCTCTGGGGAGACATGAACCATGCTCCTGGCTTTGGATGCTCAATTTGCCTTCTGTCTCCAAGACCATCAGATAAGCCCAAACGATACACCATCAGGAGAGCCAGCTGGGGTACCACAGAGCCTTGCATGCCCTCGCACTGGCTGACCCGGCCGGTACCTGCCTGGCTGTTGGTGGCCATGGTCAGACCCAGCATCACATGAAGCACCCTGTCACCAAGTGTCTGCAGCTGTGCACTAACAGTCTGGCACTCAAGGAGCTCTTCCACAGCCAAGTTGGCTCTCCACGGCCCCACATGCCAACTGGTGAGATGGAGGCCAGATCTGTAATAGGCATAGCGGTGTAAGGAGGCAGACAGGCATGTGTGGGGTTTCTGTGGTGTGTAGGCTGATCCCAGCAGGTCTCCACAGGAGTGGAGCTCCTCCAGAAACCTCACATAGTGCCTATCTGCATGTTGGGGACAGTCCCGTGGCAGGCCAGCCCTTGGTTCTTCAGTGCTGTAGAAGTTAACGTGCTCAGCATCGTTGAACCAGTCTCAGACTGCTAGTGCAGCTGGCAGAAACGCAGGGGACAGCAGTGCAGACAGCCCTCCAGCCCCGATGTGCTCCTGCTGCGCTCCAAAACGCAGCTGGGCTCCTACACCCACAAGAACAGGAGCAGGGCAGCAAGTCCCAAGGCAAGAGTGAGGATGATGAAGGCGATGGCCACAGCCCACAGGGAAGGAACGTGCCCCTTCATCCGTGCCGGAGCCTCTGCCGGGATCATGTTGGTGAGGTTCAGCATGTATCCCAGCGTCCAGCCAACGTCAGCACTCCCCGCCTGCCCGAGGAGAGAGGGGACGATGAGTTAGCCCTGCAGGAAAGCCACGCTGACGACGCAGGGCCACCTACTCCTGCTCAGCTCAAACCGGGTGCAGCGGCTGGCCACCACCCAGTGCCACGTGGGGATGGGGGACAGGCAGAGCTTTCTGCACCACATCCCTCACGGCACCCCGGCGTGGGAAGCTGGCTCTTCTCCCAGCGCTGCCTCTACTCCTGCCCACAGGCTGGGTTTGCTGCCTACCTTCATCTGGAAGAAGATGTTGTTCCAGCTGGTCTCGTTGAACTTGTAGGCGTCGAGGAGGAGGGTGAGGATGTAGTTGGCGTTGGCGCAGTACTTAGGCAGTCGCTCAGGGTTCTCTTCAGGGTATCTTGAAGACAGCTGGGGTGGGGACATGTTTGGAGAAGAAGAGAAGTTACTTGCAGGCAATTTCCATGCAGGGACAATGCTCTGATGACTGCTGCATGAGGGGCAACGGCTCCACAGCCACCAGCATTCAGAAAAAGACTCCTGGACCAGGCAGGTATTTTAGACCTGTCCACACAGGTCTGTGCTGTAGGTATTTTAGACCTGTCCTACTCCTTTGAGGAGGATTTACTCTCTATGTGGAAACAGACAGACATATTGGAGTTCCTCCTGCCCCAGATTCCTTCATGTCAGCCTCCCCGTGCAAGGGGCTCCTGCTCTCTGTCCCATGGTGGTCCTATCACTCCTCTTGGCCTTATCCATCCCCATTTGACTCCTCCCCAGAGTGGTGCCAGCAGCTGGCTCCCCTCTAGCCACCTGCCAGGGCTCCAGCCCCACCTCCATCCCCAGCTCCTGTGCCGGTGAGGAGATTTTGCTGCCTTCACCTGCCCTGGTTGCCCCTTTCCCAGTGTTGCATGAGCAAGGAGGGTCCCTAAGGGTGGGTGCAGGACTGTCCTGGCTTCCCTCACAGAGCTCAGGGATGGCTCCACTGTGCAGGGCACGGTTTAGCAACCAGAGCGCCTTGTCCTGGGGGGGTTCCTGTTCCTCTTCCCCCACCCCTTTGCTTGTGAAGCTTCCCCACAGCTTCCCATCACGGGGAACATACATCTTCCCAGCTCCTTGTGCAGAAATGCTCGATGTTCTCCCTGACAGCGGCCAGCGACTGCCCCTCGGTCAGGTTGAGAAACTTGAAGTTATAGTAGAAGGCAGAGAAGGCCTGAAAGGCAAGAGACAGAAATGCTGTTGAGTTGCAGTGGGGAACCCCCCAGGCAGCAGCTCCCACCTCCCTGGAAGCCAGAGGTGGGGTTTGTCCTTCACTGGGTTTGTCCCACCCCTGCATAGTCCCAGGACATTGCTGTCCATGTCCCAGCAGAGATGATGGGCTGGGGGTGCAGGTGCTGCCCATGGAGCCCACGGAGCACAGGCAGAGCTTTGCCTGAGGGCTGCTGGCTGAGCTTTTCTTTTTAATTGAAAACTTGGTTTTTGACTAAGCACCTGTTTTATTAACACGGTCCCATTTGGGGAGCTGGCTGCGTGGTTTTGGCTGAGATACAGTTAATTTTCTTGCTAGCAGCTGGTGTAGAGCTGTGTTTGGGGTAATGTTGATAACACACTAATATTGCAGTTGTTGCCCAGCAGTCAAGGACTTTTCGGCTTCTCACACTGCCCCACCAACGAGAAGGTGGGGGGGACCAAGAAGCTGGGGGGAACACGGCCAGGACAGCTGACTCAAACTGACCAAAGGGACATTCCATACCATATGACGTCATGCTCCGTATAGAATTGGGGGGTGAGCTGGGAGACGGTGCAGCTCAGGAACTAGCCGAGCGTCGACTCTGGTGTGGTGTGCATCACTTGTTTTGCTATTATCATTGTTGCTATTATTGCTGTTGCTATTATTATTATCTTCCTTTTCTACCCTATTAAACTGGCTTTATCTCCACACATGAGTTTTGGCTTTTTCTTTTCAATTCTCTCCCCCACCCCGCTGTAGGGGGAGGAGTGAGCGAACGGCTGCGTGGTTGTTTTAGCTGCCGGCGGGGTTAAACCACGCCACCGGAGAACCAGACAATCCTGGTGTGCCCTGGGGCAGTGGTAATTTGGGTGCTTCTTTTCCCGGTTCTGCTGCGGGGAGGTGACAGTGCCCCACAGGGACATCACAGCACCCGGGGACAGGCTCTGCCGGGGAGGAGGGGGAACAGGATTTGCCTTACAATGAACTGCCCGTGGACCGGCGGCTGGTAGACGCCATTGAAGGTGCACTCCTGGCTCTGGCCGCACGCCGAGAAGTTGAACAGCTTCCTGACGGCAGCCAGGCACCCGCTGGCATTGCCCCGGCCCTCCAGGGTCACGTTCCTGTCATCAAGGGTCAGGCGTGGGTCACTCCGGTTCGTGCAGGGGCTGGTGCGGAAGGAAGACAGCAAGACGGTTTCACTGTAGTCTTTTGGGTAGCAAGGGTGATCGACTCGCATGCTGGAGGACGACTCCTGGGAAGAGCAAAATGGCACGCTGCAGCTCCTCCAAACCCTCTTGGCAGGCACAGCGGGCTGCAGGGCTCACCCAGCGCTCTCCCCAAAGCCACAGGCGCCGGCATCTCCCACCTCCTCACCAGGGAAAGACCCTCCTGCTGCTTAACCCTGGTCTTGTTGGCCATCTGCAGTCCCAGCCTGAGCTCAACGCTAATTCTTGCTCTGCTTTGTCTCATTCCCTCTCCCGCAGAGGCAGCCCAATTTCAGGGGCCCAGCACGCCTCTCCCCCGGCCAGCAGGACCACGGGCTGGGGCATACAAAGCCCTGTCCACCCCAGCTCTAGCTGTGTCTCTAGCTCCAGCCCCAGACTGACACACCACCTGGGACCCTCCTGGCTGTGCAGCATGAGAAACCCTTCTGGCTCACCAAGGCTGCTCCTCTTGATAAGATGCAACTCCATGAAGACCCTCTTCCCCTCTGACCTTCCAAAAAAATGGCCTGAGAAAGAGCTCTGGTTCACTTTGCTCAGGTCTGTGCCATCACAGAGTAGTGGAGCTTTGGAGAGATATACGGGTACCTGTGCCAATCCCCTCCTAACCATGACCAACGAGATCAGGGTGCTCAGACTCTTGTCCTGTCAAAGTCTGACTGTCTCCAGGGATGATGACTCCACAGCATTTCTGGGCCCTATTCTGATATTTGACCGCCATTATCGGGAAAAAGTTTTCTCCTGCATTTGGTCAGAAACTCGCATGTTCCACACATTGCCTCTTGCCCTGTCACTTTGCACCTCTGGTCCTGCCTTCTCTGTGCCCTGTACGAGGCAGCTGCTTACAGCCAGAATATTTCTCCTGAGCCACCACTTCTGACACGTGCATGCTCCTCTCCATGTCTGCCTACCCATGCTCCAGGGAGCCTGTACCTGCTCTCAGTCCTCGCTGATGCCTCTCTGGAAGAGCATTGCCTATTCTTACTTTATGCATTAACAAGTCTGTGGTTGGTATCATGAGAGCAGAGTCCAATTACCCCCCAGTTCCCCTCTCACCGCAATTAATTCCTTTGCCAGTCGCTTCAGCATCTCGTTCTGCCCGTAGCAGAGGTAGCTGTGTGTGTAGATGTTGTAGTTAAACCCGTACAGCATGAACTCGGACGCCTCATTCCAGTTTGTCACTGAACCTTTGGGCATGAAGCTGATTTGAGTGGATGCTCCTCCAAGATCCAGCGCCCCCAGAATGTTGGCTGCCTCTGGACGAACCCATGTGTGTGTTTTGGGGGAGTACTGACACAGCAGACAGGAGAGGAAGAGGAGTAGTACATGGCTGGGCTTACTCGCCCTGAGCAAAATTCTCATCCCATTGAAGTTAACAGGGTTTTGTTACTAAATTAAATGGTTATTCAACTTAATTATTTCTGTATGCGAGACCCTGCTGCCTTCCCAGCCCAACCAGCCTGGCCATTTATCAGAGCCTGAAAAAACAGATTGAACAGTTTGATGGTCAAGACGTGCCAATGTGCTGAGGGCTCACGTGGCTCTGAGCTGCAGGTCCCCAGACCGAAGTGCTGGTGGGGACCTGGCTCAGATGGGCTGCCCTTGCTGAAGAGCAGGCTGCAGAGGTGCTGGTGCAAGGGGAAGGATGGAAATCCTCCAACAGCCTGCACAGGAGCCCGATGGAGCCAGCACCGCTCTGAGCTGTGGCAGTGCTGGGATAGAGGGTGGCAGGAAAGAGGTTTGGTTCGGGCTTCCTTCAGACTGGCACGTTGGACCAAAACTGGGGCTTCGCAGTCCCAGACAGGGACGGACCTTCCCTGGGCAGCGAGACAAAGCCCAGCAGGAGCAAACGGTCCCCACTGGGCCACACGGCCGACCTCACTGTACCCAAGAGACCCTGCGTCCCCATGGTGCCCAGATGTGCCCTTAGCTCCTAACAGGGACACCCCCATTCCCGATTTCTCCCTCCTCCTTCACTGCAGGCAAGCCAGAGGATAACTGGCTGCTCCCCCTAGGTCATTCCCAAAAGCTGTTAACCCAGACCTTTCCTTCTGTGCTAAACAAGCTTAAGAAAAATCAGAAAAACTGTATTAGCAAAGAAGGAGTAGGTGTTTCACCCTTCTCCCACCTTCGTGAAGGAGTCCAGCAGGTAGTTGATGGTGATCCAGCCGTAAGCCCCCTCCTCCTCTCCTGTAAGGATTCGAGCCCCTTTGAAAGCCACGGGGTACTCACGCATGGTTTTGGCAACTGTGGCCAGGATGTGGTCTGCGGCTGAGCTGTTCTGTTCCCTAAGAAGGACTCAAAGCTCAGGACACATACCCAGCTACATCAATACTACAGATGAAACACAAGGAAACACTCTGGTTTTTTTCCCTGTTCCACATACTCCATTTTTTTGCAACAAGCAGTTTGTGTGAAATGATGTTTCCTGCTACATAACTTGTCACAGCTGCTCGTACAGCATAAACCCCAGCTGTCTAGACTTGGCATCGCAAATCTAGGAGCAATATCAACCTGTTCCCTCCAGTGTAGTGATCCCAGTCACACAGAGGTTTGCCAGGCCACCCTTCCCTACCCAAGTATCTTCATAGTGCTGGAGGCTGGAGGGGATTGTGCTGCAAAACCCAGGTTTGAACATCACCCACTGACTGTACCAAAGCCAGGGCTGGCTGCTGAGCTCGAGTGGGTCTGTGGGAAGGTGCCAGCCTGGTTTCAGACCTCTGAGTGCGGGGAGGATGTCTCAGGGCCACTGGCACGTTCTTGCTCTCTGAAGCGAGTAACCTTCAGGCTGTGACCCGGCTCCTTCCCGGGGAAGGGGTCTGATTGCCAGGGCACAGAAGTGATGTTAGATATCTGCAACCATAAAACCAAGAACCATGAAATGAAGGCTGACATTTTAAGAGAGCTAACGGGGACTGGTGAAAGGTAAGGGCAGGTCCTGCAACTCTGCCCTGCTCCCAACGAACACCCATCCTTCTGGGCAGGTGGCACATCCCCTGGTGGCATCTCATCTCCTTTGGCTTTAAGGGATAATGAAGAGCAAAGAGCTCTGAAAAGCATTTCTTGCTTCGAACTGCACATGCAGCCCCCTCCTGGGACGTGGGGCCCCAGGATGCCAACAGACACCTCAGAGCAGCCTCTCTGCCCCAGGGCCAATCACTCAGGACAGCTCAGCCACCCTTCTGTCCCCACCGAGCTGCCTTCTCCCCACTCCCCGGTCACTTGCTCACGGCAGCATGAGAGCTGGGAGCTCCTGGCAGCCTGGCCCGGGCAGGACGTGGTGTCCTGGCAGTGGCTGCTTGCAGCTCAGTCACTGCTCTGTCACCCCCACGCCCCACAGCGATACCTCAGTAGCCTCATGCCTGCCGTTGCTCCGAGATAAGCTGGGGCATCCCTCTGTTTTGCAGCAGGAATGACCTTCAGGGCTTTATCCAGGCATTCTCTTAGGGAATCACCAGCTTTCGGGGGATCGTTGGCATAGCTCGATATGCCTTGCCCTGGAAGAGAGTCAGGCTGGGACATGCTGAGGGGAACGGCTGGGACAGGGATGTGGGAGCAAGAGGACATGGGGCAATGAGTTCTGTCACCTCTTAGCAGCAAAGGGTGCTTTGTCAGGGTCCCCATGTCCCCGAGGCCTGACTGACCCATGCTTACATTCCTCTCCTGTGGCTCCCCCACCTCTACCATGCTTTCAGCAGTGTCCCCAGCCCTGTTGACGAGACCTTCCCCAGCCAAGACAGCAGCTTGGGCAGCTGGAGCAGTCCAAGGCAGAGGAGTGAAAATCCAGAGTAACGTCAAGGTGCTTCAGTCCCACCATGGACACTACATGGTGATGAGCACCCTCCAACCATGGAGTGAAGCCAGCAAGGAGTCAGGGACCTCCCTGCCTGCAGGCAGGGCTCCCCACCATGCCACCAGTGACACGATGGATAGAGCTGCCTGGCCTGGGCAGGAAAGCAAGAGGGAGGCCAGGTCATCCCACCCTCCACAGGAACACGCAGGCAGCACTGAGCCCATGGCAGTGGAATACTGACCCTGGACATCACAGGACAAGGTCTGGCTGACCACACCAGTGTCATTCTCCTTGTCTGAATCCCACTCGTAGACAAACAGAGAGGTGTGGGATGAGCCTGCATCGAACACCATCCCATACTGGAAGGAAAAACCAAGACATCACGCTGTCAGGAGGAGCAGCAGCCTGCCCCTGGTCTCACCATGGCCCTGCCAAGGTCATGGGTACAGAGGATGCCCAAAAAGCACCTCTCTGAGGCACAGCTACCTGTGCCATGGCAGAGCAGAGCGGTGACAGTGTGCTTGGTTGTTTCCTCATGCTTTTTAATTTTCTTTCTTGGTTACACACCTTTTGTGTCTACGCTGGCCCCACCTTGGGGCAGCAACTCCAGTGCTCTCTGCTACTCCCATGGCTGCACCCAGCCTGGGCAGGGGTGGGCAAGGTCCACCAGCCCCAGCCCAGGAGCACCCAGCCCTGTGCCTCTCCCCCAGGAAGCTCCCCACCTCACCCTGAAACCATTCCAACCCTCCTCCAGCAGCCAGGGTGGGATGCCGAGCTGCAGGGGAGGGATGGGAAGGAGCTGCAATGCTTGTGCTGTCGTGTGAGTGGGTTAGGACAGGCTGGTGGGAGCTGGCAGGGACAGAGACCATGTGGAGTTGTATCCCCCCGAGGCGCAGTGCCCTGGGAGGGCAGAGGGAGCAGGGAAGGACTTTGCCCTACCCATCTGCCCCAAGGTAATCTCCTTGAAATACTTCAAGTGCATAGCATGGTAGCTAGTTGCAGGAGAGGCTTCCCTCCCGGATTTTGAGGTGGTCAAGCTGTATTTCTTCTGCCTGCATCTTGAGATGGCAAGAAAACACCCACCCAGCTGCTACAAGGCAGTTCCTACTGACCCCCCCCTTCACTCCTAACCCTGAAGATAAGCTGTTGTTTCTGAGCACCTGCCCATGGTGACCGGTCTCTGCAGTGATGTTTGGGGACCCTCTTTTGGGCTCACCTTGACCGCGGGTGGCAGGGTGACATCTTCAATCTTCACCAGGCTGAGAACAAGGGCAATGATGGAGAATGCAACCAGCGCCCCGACAATGGCAGTGGTGAAGTGTTTCTTGTCATCAAACATTGCGGTGAAGGTTTCTGCAAACCCAAACACAGGAGGAAGGTGGTAGGACACAGACAGCTGGCAACAGTGCTGGTCAGTGAGAGCAGCAAGGAGATCAGCTCAGAAATCCTGGTGGATAATCAGATCTTTCCCTGGAAAAAGCAATATTAGGATAAAACAGAGGGGGGTGTGGAGGAAAGAGGGGGTGGTTGCCCAGCAGCCTGGCACAGCTGTGATGGAATCACAAAAAACCTCAGTGTGAGATGCTGTAGAAGAGGAAGGTGATTTTATTTTACAAGACGTAAGTAAGGTCAGCTCACCTGCTGGCACTCCCAGACCCGTGCACCCAGCAGTGTACGCCCAGGTGGGATCGCTCGAAACTGGCCTGCGAGTCCTTGCTGTGGCTCTGGGCTCCTCCGCTGCCAGCAACAAACCCAGCTTGGACTTGTCTTTTATATCCTTTGGAACTGGATACTGCTTGAAAATCTTTTCGCCATTATTTTATCTCAGACCTCATCAGCCTTAGGCAAAACTCTTGAATATTTTTTTCCCTTGTTTGTCTTACAGGTGTATTTATGACTCAGTTTGGCATCTTCCTGACACCTTACCTGCAGCCAATTAGTTCCTCCTCATTTGAATGAAATCACACATAGGAGCCCTGCAGCAATTAGCATACACCTCTCCTTTTAACCCTTGTCCCTCGCACACATTTCTGTTCTCTCTCTGCTCTCACCAGTCTTAATATTTCCATTGCGAGTCTCTACAAGGTCTGTAAGAGGCGAGAGTGATATTTCCAGTATCCAATGCCCTGAAAGCACACAGAGTGGCAGGTGCCGTGACAATAAGTTTTATTACAACGAGAAGGAAAATCCCGTGAGAGGAGGAGGATGGCCCTGCCAGGGAGGTCTCAGCAACGCTCCCTGAGCTTTGCCAGGGGAGACAGGAGAGGCCAAGACGCACAAGACATCGCTGTGGCCCAGCTGGGACTGCGGTCACCCCTTCCCTGGTGTGACCCAGCTTTAAGCTGCTCCTGGGCTGGGGGTCCCTGCAGAGATGGGGACCCCGAGGAGAGCTGGGGGAGTGGGGAGGGCTCAGGTCCTCACAGCCCCCAGCTCCACCAGCAGCCTCCCATCGCTCCGGGCATGCGTTTGAGGCTCAGCGACGCAGGCAAGGTATCACAGCCCAGCCACACACCTGCCCTGTGATGGGGAGGGCTGATGAATGTGGGGACCTGCTCTCTCCGGGCAAAACAGCAATGCTGCTTTCTGCTGATTCATCTCCTTGATAAGAGTCTGCCAGGGCTATCACAAGGGCTATCTTGATGGAAAGATTCAGTTCCCAGCTGCCTTATCTCACCCGAGTCAAACACAGCGATGCCAGAAGGGAAATGTGTGCTGGGGAGCCCTCATTGCACACGACCTTCCCAGAGCACCTTTCCCTGCAGCCAGAGGGACGGTGGTTTCAGAGGTCCTGAGTGCACTGAAACACCACCCTGTGAAATCGGGGTGCAGCAGGCCCCAGGGGCTCTCTCTCTCAGGACACATCTACCTGCAGCTTGCCCGGAGCTGGGTGCCTGTGCCGAACCCTGCTGCTGGCCAGCCAGGACGCAGACCTCCGGGTCCCTCTTCCCACGGCAATCTCTTTTGCAGTGGGTCGTGTGCCGGTGGGATGGATGCCTAGTGCCACCACTCTTGCATTCCCACCTCCACACAACACATAACCTTTGGCGTCACTGGAAGGGGGTGAATGAGTGCTACCTTCCCAGGTCTGAAAATCCCCTGCTGACTGCACAGCACCTGGGCCAGGGCTGTCCTGAGCAAGGGGGGCTCATCCCTGCGCAGGATGGAGAGGCACCGACCAGCCCCGGTACCCACTGGACACGCGGCACTGTGCGGTGGCTGTGTGCACCCAGAGCTGACCAAACCCTCTGGCTCCTGCCCCCAAACCTGAGCAACTCTTCAGCTTACTTTTCCTGACCCTTCTGTAGTAAATAAATAGTTCCAGAGATTATGTGATAATATCTTAATTTCCCCTCACACCAGAAGTACCAGAAGGTAATGATTTCCCTGCTGGGAGAGAACCGTGATTTCCCTTGGCTTGGTGACTCCACACACTCATCCCAGGCAGCAGGACTGTCTGAGCTGCTGCTTCTGTCTCCATTCCCAGGAGTCTGGGTCTCTTTGCCAGGCTCAGCCCTTTAGCAAACCTGCTGCCACCAGCCTGGGGCAAGCCCAGTCAGGAATGGCGCTGGTCCACGTGAGCACAAGGACAGAGAAGGACAGACCTTGCTGGGTCTAAGCTGACACAGCAGCGACTGGCCATGGCGCATGGCAGTGTCTCCTGGGCTGCCGAAAGAAAGGATGGATGGGAGTGCCCAGGTCTGCATCCAGACTGGAGCTTGTCCCAGTAGGGAACTGGGGTGCAGCTGGGGCCACACGCCAAACACAAGCTCTGCAACGCTTCCAGGTCCACCACCGCAGCTTCTGAGAGCAACGGACCCCTCATGAACGTGGTGAGTGGGACAATGCACTCCGGTGGATGGGGATGTATGCCATCACATATGGCCCCGTGACCCCACCCGTGGTCCATGGCCCCACCTCAGTGATCCGGTCCCTCAAGGAGCTGTGTTCACTCCAAGGGGGCCTGGGAGCAGACCCGGTGCTCTGGGGCTGCAGGACCCTCAGCCGCCCACCTTCCACGGACCCTGTCCTAGCAAGGATAGCAGGGCCAGAGTCATCCCTGCGATGGGCTCCACCCCGGAGGGTTGGAGGTTGGGGCCGAGCTGGTGAGATTGCTCTGTGGACACCACTGAGCTGAGCGTGGGTGTCGTGGTTCAAGCTNCGGCTGTGTCCCCTCCCAACCCCTTGTGCCCCCCAGCCCACTCACTGGCAGGGTGGTGTGAGAAGCAGAGAAGGCCTTGGCTCTGTGTGAGCACTGCTCAGACAATAACATAAACACCTCTGTACTATCAACACTTTCCAGCACAAATCCAAACCACAGCCCCATACCAGCTACTGTGAAGAAAATTAACCCTCTCGGCTGGGACCAGGACAACGGGCAGCTGCACCCGGCCGTACTTTGGTCACGGTGAAAGCAGTGTTTGTGGGGCATGGGTTCCTTTTAACGTGGGCAGAGGTGTCTGTCCCCTGCACAGCAGCTGTGTACCTTGCAGCCATGAGTGGGGACCTCCCCCATCCACCGGAGCCCTTCACCCACCTCCTGGGGTCCTGAGCATCCACCTTCCTCTTGGGAGGAAATGTGAATGTGCAAAAGCAGGAGAACCAGTTTCACCAGCACTTTCCTTGAGCAAACAGCTCAAGGACCTGGCAGGGCTCGGGGCAGAGCTGCGGGATGGGGCTGTGCCCAGGCAGAAGGCATACGGTACATGGATGGCCCAAGGTAACTCTGGTTTCAGGGGAGCTTCTCCATGTGCTGTCACTCTCCTCCTCCCTGAAACTCAGCGGGAGCTGCAGGGCTCTGAGCCCGGCCAAGGGGGACCAGGAACCCCATTCTCCCAGCACCCTCTTTCCTGGGGTCTGCTGTCCTACGTCTGACGTCCCAGCTTTGCTGGGAGAGGTAATGTTATCTATAAACAGTTCTGCTAAAAAGTATGATAAAAGTTAGTGCTTCTTCAGTTTGCACTGGTCCTTTCTGAGCCAACTCACAGGTAATGGCTGGATAATTTTGTTGGCAAAATCCTCCCAGCAAAACCTTCAGGGCCGCAGCAACTCAGTGCTGGGAGGGGGCACAGCAAGCTGCGGGGCAGGCAGAGCGCGTGACCCCGATGGGACCAGGCGAAAGGCTTGCTGGAGAACGTCTTCCCAAACCTGCATCACGTCCCCAGCACACGGCATTGCACACAGCCCCCGTTGCACCGGCACCTGCTCCCTTTGTGGGCTCCCACAGAGGCCCCTTGATCAGCTAATTAAATAATGACCTTAGGTCTTACCTCCTCTCGCTGAAGGGGCTGAGCATGGGCCCCTTCTCCTTCCACATTTGCACTCTGGGAGGGAAAAGGCTGTTTCCGCTCGTGCCCACGCCTGCCCCACGTGCATCAGCCTGCACCTCTGCCAGGCGATGCTGCCCTGGCTGGGCCCTGGCAAGGAGATAAGAGCCCGTCTCTGTGCCACATACAGTCCTGCCCTCAACTTTCTTCAGATAATCCCACCCGAAGGGCTGTCTGTCTGTTAAAACACGAGCTGGGTCTCAGGGTGATGTGGTGCCCGAGTGTGGAGCATCGCAGGACGCGGAAGGGCCATGGGGTGCCTGGCCCACAGGACCACCCGCTCTCACGCGGCTCCCCTCAGGCCCTCGGTGCTGACGGTTCCCGGCCCTGTTTGCCTTCGGGGACGTGATCTGCTGAGAGCTAAAACTGCTATTTGCTCATAACTGAAAAAGTGACCTAAAGGTCTCATTCTTCTGACTGCAGGCGGACAAATCTCCTACGGAGAAGTATAGCTACAGTACACACACCCCTATTTAACCTGCATTTGACATACATTTGTCTAAGCCCTTGAAATGACTCTTTGAGACCCAGAAGGAAGTTGCCGGGCTGGTGCGGAGACTCTGCGGGTTTCGAGCCCAGCCATTACTGCCAGTCACTGGGATGACTGGTGTTTGTGAAATGAGATCACCTCCACCGCTAACATTTTCCCTCTGCCTTCTGAAAGGAAAGGGGACTGAAGGTCAAAAGAGAGTCTCTCATTTCCCCGCCGTTTAATTTCTGCACCACGAGGTCACCCCAGCTCTGGCTGGAGGTGCAGGCAGTGGCTCTGTGCAGGACCCATGTCTCCGGCTGAGCTGCTCCTGCCTCCCATTCACCTCCCAGACCCACTCAGGGTCTTGCTGTGACTTGTCCCAGCAGGGACCAGCTCCCGTCCTCCCTTCTGGTCCGATTCCAGCAGCACTGATGGAATTGGGTCCATCTAAAGCTGCCTTTGGGGTGCTCATGCCTGCTGTTCCTGGCTGGCAAATAGCACACCAGATCTTTCCTCCTCCCACTGTCTTTCCCAGTGTGTATCACTATCAAGCATGCCCCAGCTGCCCTGACTGTGACTGTCTTGGTGCCACCTCTCAGCTGTGGGTGCTCTGGGTCAGGGACACGTGCCTGGAGCCAGTCCCTGTGCCGGCCATGGACACCCCGGTCCGTTCCCCTTCCCTGTGCACAGCTACAACATAGCGGGTGTTGGCCCTGGGGCAGCTCCATCTCCCACGGCGCTCGGATGGGGCTTAGCACAACACCTGCATCCTCGTGAGATCCACGAGATTAATGGCATCCATAAAAATATCAGTATTTCGATATTGACAGTGGCAATTCCTGGGGAATGGGCACCAGCTCCCTGCTGGGAGGGGGAATTGCTGCCCGACGCTGCAGTGATGGGCTCTGTATGCTGGGATGGAGGGATGTGGCAGAGGGATGCTCCAGGAGGTTGAGGCTGTTAGCTGTGTCGCATGGGGGTGAGAGCATCAAGGAGAAGACCAGGTCGGGGTGTCTGGGATCTGGCTCACAAGAGCCCCAGGCAGGAGCTCTCCTCTGGCCCTGGGCGTCCTGAAGGTTTTTTCTTCCTGAGATCAGGGAGCACAGGGAAACGAGGATGAAGCACCCTTAGGGCAGGATTTTCCCTTTCACTAGTGTCACAGTGAGCGCTTGGGCACAGCACGGGAGGGAGACTGAGGGGAGCAGCTCTGGAGATGCTTGACTGCCTCCCATGCAGTCAATAGGACCGTAAGGAAACAAGGCAGAAGGTGAAAGGGTGATGTGATGGAAGTGTACCTCAGCAAATGCTGGAGGATATTTGCAGGACACCAGGAAACCCTTCGGCTGTGGGAGGTCTCCCTTGAGCTGCCAAACTGGTTTGCACAAGGGCAGCTGGGGCCATGATGGAGCCAGCTCCCCCTGCCATGGTGGTGGGTGAGCTGTGGACAGCCAGACACCCCAGATCGCCCTGCAAGGCCATCTCATCTCACTGAGCTGTGGCACTTTGCCACACCTCTCTCTCCTCAAAGTCTCAGCAAAGCTTCTGAGAAGCTGCTCCAGGGAGGTCACTGTTGCTGCAGTCCCCCTTCCTTCAGCCTTTCCTCCTCTTTGTGTCCCCGCCACCCTGGCTGCTCCCCGCTGCGGTCTCAGCACTTGCTCCACACTTCTCATCACATCCTTCTGAGAGTGGTGACTCAAAATGGACCTGTGCTTTCAAACACAGCCTTGCCAACTCTCTAAATGATTCTATAAAAGTTATAGATGAAATCCTGGGAACACCAACCCTGAAAATGGGGGCTGCAAACAGCTCAGGACACCCATATCAGGACAGAGACTCGTGTGCTCCTAAGGGGACATTTGCTTTTGCACACATTGGCCATTAGCCAGGGACACCCCAAAGCCACCTTCCACCCCTGTATCCCACCTACCCAGCAGCTGGCCAGGCTCTGTGACCCTTCCTTGTGGTCACCCTCTCTCGTCTCCAGAGTGGCTGTCACCTGTAAGAGCAGGGTGACAGATTGAGGTAATATAGTTTCTTGACAAATCTAGACGAAACACTACTTATCTCTTTATTTTCTAGGTGCTCTCCAATAACTTTTTGACTGCTTGTCCCAATGGTCCCAGTTAGAGGCTGAGCTAAGAGGGCTGCAGGTTGCCATTGCCTACACACAAGTAAGACATGTCGATAACACAGGGGCTTAGTGGGGAAAAAAAAAAAAAAAACAAACCCAAACCCCACCAAACGCAAAGCTAAATGATGAGGATTCAGGAAGAGCTGGGAAGCTGGACTGCAGGCAGGTCCACAGCTCCGAGGGGAGCACATGCAGAGGCAACCCCAGGCAGGGGTGACCCACAGCTCCTCTGCCCACGGGCAGGGCCCAGTGGCTGTTCCTGGCAGGGCTGCCAGGCTTCTTTCATCTCCCCGGCAGGAATGACCTGGCACAGGCAGGCAAGCCTCTTATCTTGCTCAAGGCAATTAGTTTGTGAGATAAGCACACCACAGTTACCACATCCCAGAGCATGATTTGGTGTTGGTACTCACCACATGAATCCCACGTACTGGTGGAGGAAGTCACCAGAGGACCTGCTCTGCTTCAAATGTTGCTTTTGCCACATTTTCTTGCACCACAAAGTGCTTGTAAGTCTTTGGAGTGATCCACAAGTTAGAGCCAGCACAGAGGAGGCTCTTGGGCAGCAGTGATTTGAAACGTGTTTCAGACAAATTAGCGATAAAAATCTCACTTGCACTTGCATGAATCAGGCCATTTCCTAAAAGACATGCCTGGGTGAGAGCTGGCGGTGGAGCTACTGTTTTGCCTGTGAATCCTTACAGCATGTGGAAGTTATCATCACAGACAGAAGGAAAACCCAAGGCACGGGCAGCCTTGGCCCCTGGCGTGGCTGGAGACCTGCCAGCAGCCAGCAGCTTCCCAACAGCCACTGTGTCTCAGCTCCACCCTGAGGAAGGCTGTAAGAGCCCATGCAGCTAATGCGAGATTTATTCTGGGGCTGCTGAAGTCAGCTGCTGTTCAGGATGTTGGGTAATTCCCAATCCTGACGCCTATGTATTGTCTCTACATCTTGCACAAATGGTAAACCAGAATGACCCTTTCTGATGTTGGTGTTTCACTCTCGACTCTACAGCCCTCTGAAAGATGCTCCATCGCTCCAAGTTTCCTTCCATGCGTGTCTTGGCCACCATCCCTGTGTACCTTCAGCAGCAAAGACACGGGGCTGCACCTGAAGGCACGGGCTGGTGAAGGGGCTGTAGGTGCTGAGAGAGCCCCAGGCGTGAGCTGCAAGGAGTCCCGGGTGTCCAGCACACCCCATGGACGTGCTGCATGGGCTTGGCACCATCACTGGAGCCTGGCCCAGTGTTTTCAGTCCCTGCTCAGCACTAACATCTTCCTCTGTCAGCCAGGAGCCCTGGGAGACAGCAGCACATCATGCCCTGTGTCCCCAGCACCGCTGGGTGGGTACCCCAGGGTGACCACCTTTGTGAGACAGAGGGTTCCCAAAGTACAAACCCAGGCTCTGAGCAGAGTTTTGGGGCAACCGAGGACAAAGCTGCCTTTCTCCACACCCAGCCCCCTCACAGGGCTTACAGTAGATGATGTGCAGATATTTATGATGGTTGTGCTAACGCCCAACTAGAATTAGGCCATTTCTCCCTGGTAGCTGGGGAGGTGTTTGGTGGCTCAAGTGCCCGGCACACAGCAGGAGCATGTGGCAGGAAGGGACCTAGGCTTCAACCCGCATCTTGCAAAGCCTCTTCTGAAATGAGTGACAGCTGCCAATCATGATAACAGCAAAAGCCACTGCTGAAACAGGACTGTGGCTAGCACTTGCCGCAAGAGGTATTTGGAAGCATCTTACCCAGTTTAGCAGGTTTTCTGTCTCATTGTGAGAATTTGAGGAAGGAACAGGCTGCCCAACTGCCCATCTTCCTTCCCTGCTCCCCTGACCCTTCCACACAGGTGGAGTTCTGGGTGGTCAGCAGCTGCTCCCAGTTTGGGCTTGCAAGACTTGGCTTTACCATTGGGACGGTTCCAGCTACCTCCGCATGATGACCGCTCCGGAGACACAGCCCACCTCCAGGTCCCAGGGCTCAGCCACCAAGCCGTGGCACCAACTGTGCCACCCAGTCCGGGTGCTCCACATCTCCCAGCACCAGCTTGTCTGGACAAACAGCACCCCCAGCCACATCCTTTTCTTGTTGTCACACCATCAGCCTCCCCTCAGCCATCGCCGGGGATGCATGGCTGCTCTTCTTACAGCCTTGCCCTCGGGCAGTGGCTTCTGCTCCCATGAGCCCTGGGCAAGGCAGGACACTGCCTGAACCACAACCCCAGGGTCCTTCCAGCAAAGAAGATCCCAGCTCCTCACCAGGAGCCATCCACTGCATCAGGATGCTAAAGCCACCGCAGGTTGCATGGTCCCCAGCTGCTGCCCATATCAAGCTACAGGTGGAGATGGAGGTCCCTGGGACCATCCATTCCCAGCTGTCTCCTCCAGGAGCCCTCATGCCCTGGTGGTAGCTCAGGTCATGCTAGACCCTTGTCCTCCTCATCCATTAAGCCCAGCCAAGCTGTCCCAGGCTGGACTCAGCTCTGGATGTGCCATACGGACAGGATGGCACCAGCTTCATCTCCCTCCAGCATAGCCATCCCCAAATTCAGATGTCTCTCCAGAAGCTGCTCCTCTCCCAGCAGGAGCTGGGACACGTGGAGTGGAGTGGCAGCCAGGGCTGGTGACCTTCCTCCGTCAGGGAGATCCAGCACCCAGGCCGGGCTGTGCAGAGGCTCCTTCCCCGCTGGCCCCAGGGCTTTGGAGGAGTCTGGGGCTGGGGCACCATCAAGCTGTGATGATCCACCGGGCCAAACCTCCAGGCTGGGAGTGAGCCAGGGCATTCCCATAATGCGTGCTTTTAGCCCAGGAGCTGCAGTTGCATTTGGGAAAGACCCCGTTGGCAGCAATATTCAACTCACCCACCACAGCCTCAAAAATAAACCCAGAGGTGAGATTTTTATCTTTGCCAGAGCATATTCCAGTGTGCAACAGAGTCTGTTGGCCCAAGACTGGAGGAGCCTCCCTCCCCATGCCAGAGAGCACCAGGGAGCCCATGGCTCTCACCAGGAGGAGATGGGTGTCAGGGGCTGTGCCCTCAAACCATTTCAGCTGGGGAGGGTCCAGCAGGATTTCACCGAAGGGGATGCTCCCAGAAGTTTTGTGTGGCCACATCGCCCCGACCACAGGCTGGGGTGCTGGAACCGCACACTGCTGGGGTGCGAGGGCAAATGCCCCGGGAAGTTTTGTTGCAGAACTTGGTGGCCCTGGGCACAGCGGGCGACTCCTTTGCCCAAGGAGCGAGTCCCGGGAAGGGATATGGCTGGTCCTGGCTGCCAGGTGACCCCCACCACCCCTGACCATGCAGGGAACGCCCGCACCCTGGTCAGAGCACACCCTGAGTGCCACCATTCAGCAACGTGCCACCCCTGCGTCCCCAGACGCACCCGGGAGGTTGCCTTACCTCGGAGGAACAGAGCTGGGAAATGCTGGCTGCTGGTTCTTCCCCAAGGCAGCTGCAAAATGCTGGAAAAGCCGCTTGCAGGCAGCCTTGGCAGCACACGGGTGGATGTGGCATCGTCCCCCCGTGTTGAGCACCACGCCCCGGTGACAAGGCTGTTTGCTAGGTTGGGGCTGATGGTCTCGGGCAAACCCCGCCGGGGCTCAGCAGCAGGAAACGGCCCCATTCCTCTGCAAAGTGTTGCAGCGAGGCTGAAGGATGCGATCATTTGTTTGATCTTTGTTTGTTTGTTTTCCCCTTCTTTGGTTTAATTAGCTGGGTGGCTGGGGAGCCACGGGAGAGTCCAAAGGCACCGATGGGTCCCCAGGGCGGTTCAGTGAGTGTCCCCTCCTGACTCAGAGGCTTTGCTGCTCTTCCTGCTCCTCTCCACCTTCACCAACCGCATCCCCCACCCTCTGTGCTCCAGTTTTTCATGCCTGTCAGCAGACATGGGCAGACCCCCGCAGCCCCTAGCCTTGTCCCCCTGCTCTCACCCTCCCAGACCCACAGCAGTGACTCTGGCTGCTGGTGACGCAGTATCTGCAGCTGCAGGTGACGTAACATCTGTGGCCTGTGCACTCGGAGTGACCAGGTGCCTTGTGTGGGCACAACCGCGGCACAGGGACACCAAGAGTGGGGCTGAACTCACACCGGCGTGAGGTGGTGGACAAGGGGCAGCTGGTTGCTCTCCACCCAGGTGATGTGTCCTTGGTTTGCCGCAGCTTGGCCTGTGTCAGCGAACGGCTGGCTCCATGTGGACAGACCAGAGGAGCATCTGGGGGACATTACGGCGGCACCTTGGTGACACAGAGCCCCGGAAAACCACATCACAAGGTGAAGCAGGAGCAGAGGAGCTCCTGTGAGGCAGGTCCAGGCACCCCGGGGCCCAGCGTCACCTAAGGGT
This sequence comes from Aramus guarauna, assembly GCA_013400195.1. Taxonomy (NCBI): domain Eukaryota; kingdom Metazoa; phylum Chordata; class Aves; order Gruiformes; family Aramidae; genus Aramus; species Aramus guarauna. The sequence goes on along the minus strand of VXBL01001977.1, from coordinate 404,767 downwards.
GTGCAAGGACTGAGCAAAATGGGTGCTCCCGTCCCAGACCTCGGTGCCAGCTCAGGACAGGCCACCAAGAGTCACTGGGGACATCGAGCCAGGGCTGGAGCCAGGTGCCACCCGAGCAGAGGCTGGTGGGGAGCAGGTCACACTGCGCTTTGGGGGCTAAGTCTCAGTATGGCCCAGTACTGGCCAAATCTGTATCAGCTTATGGATCCTGCTGGACGAGGCTGCGGGTTCTCCCACCGCTGTTTGTGACAGCCCAGACGAGCCAGCAGCAGCGTGAAGGGACAACCATCGTCACCTGCAGGAAACTTCCTCACAGTGCCACCCGCCTTTGAAGGAGAAAAGGAGCAGCCACTGGTTTCATTGTCCTCAGAGCATCTCCCAGGGGAGATGAGCCCCATGAACGCATTCCTGGTGCTCCTCGGGCCTCGGCCAAGTGGCTCTGAACTGGAGAGCTGGTTATACGGGATCTGAGATCCCCTCTGCATGAAACAGATCCTGAGAGCAGAAGAGAAGAGAGAGTGGTACCAGGAGGACCTGAGCAGATGGAGCATAGACGGATGGGCCAGGGAGCAGCTGAGGTTGGAGGGGAAGCCGCGGTGACCGGATGTTTCGCCAGAGTCAACATCATCAATAGAGCACAAAGGTCTGTAAAACTCGGTGTCAGAAGGAGACCAGCCCTCAGGGCCTGGGCTCCGAAGCACCACTCGACATCTTGCAGAGAGGCGAGGGGCAGACCCACCGTTCTCAACGCCCTCACGGTGGGAGCTGAGCACAAGTGATGCTGAGGTGTCTTTGGCGCTGGGACCTCCCCGTGACACTGGCAGGTGATGCTGATCCGCACTTCCCCCAGGAATACTGAACTCCTCAGGCATCCTGTCCCTGGGCCTCAGCCTCCCAACACCCCATCTCGATATTTAGGGAATGGATCTTAAGGACAAAGGAAAAAAAAACACATTTCTGTTCAAAAAGACACACGTCAGTTCTCTCTGGCTCAGAGCGTGGCCTCACAAAACCGTCACCGCACTGAGGGCACAAAGTGCTCAGGGAAGCGAGACGGCAGATGGAAATAAGTGAGCTTTGCTGTGAAGCCAGCGCATTGGTACAAGTGTGGCCCCAGGTGGGACAGGGGGGGCGAGACGGCAGCTGCGGCACTTCTGGCTGGCCACGGCCTGGGCTGTGCGAGGGGACCTGCTGCAACCCACCACCCTCCAGGTAGTTCCCGTTCTCCAGGCAGCAGTTTTAAGTACAAATGCTTTCTAGGGAAAAGGAATTTTATAAATAAAAACTAATCCTTCCATGCGTTTTTATTTTGCAACAAAATAACCAGCATATCAAACAGTGCTTGCAGGGCAGGCTGCTTTAAGACTAACACCAAGAGCCGAGCGACCTCAAATAAGGACGCGGCACAAAAACGTCTTTCAAAGAAATACGATGCTACACAACACAGCAGCGTGCGTAATTACAGACCCTTCCTCTCGCTGCACTGGGCCTGCATAACCTGCCACCTACCACTCTGTATAGAAATAAAGACGGGGAGAAGCCCGATGACCATCGCCACGAGTCTGGGGCTCCCCCGCGAGCCAGGCACGTCCCCGGTCGGGGCAGAGCAGCGATGCGGAGCCCGCTCCCTCGCTGTCAGTTCACGCGGCAGGCTCGGATCATGAGCAGCTGGAGGAGGATGAAGACGGGCGACATGATGAGCCCGTACCAGAGCTCCCGGGTGTGCTCCACCAGCTTCTGGCACAGCAACATCTCGAAGACAAACTTGAGGCTGAGGATGGTGAGGATCCAGAAGAGCCTCAGCACGGCCAAGCGCTTCTCACCATCCTGGAAGAGCCGTACCGAGACGATGGTGGTGAAGTAAGTACTGAGACCGTCGGCGGCGAAGAAGGGGACGAAGACGACCCACCAGGAGATGGCCGAGGCCTCGCCATCCACCTTCAGGACGAGGAGCACCGAGAAGGCCAGCAGGGCCAGGCCGTGCAGGAA
>VXBL01001977.1:383268-402767 GCA_013400195.1 Aramus guarauna | reverse complement strand
CCCCGGGCTCCGGACTCTCCGACACGCGTGTCCCACTGGGGATCCCCCTCCCCTCCCCCCGCCAAACCCTTTTCCTCAGGGCCGGGGGGGTGTTCCCTGGTGCTACAGCAGTGTTCCCTCCTGGGGATTTATTTGTGAGGTTTTCGTTGGGTGCTTTTTGTTGTTTTTTAAAGTTACTCTGAAAGCAGCTGGGTCCGGCTGGGCTGGCTCCCTGCGGGGCTGCCGTTGTTGGCGGTACGCGGGGCCTTCGCTGCGCGTGGTTTGAGGGCGATGTGTCACGGTTTTCTCCGCCATGGAGCTCCCCAGCTTTCCCCGGCCCCTGGGCTCGCAGGGGGGTATTTAAACCAGAACGGTGGCACGGCCGATCCCCGGGGTGCGCTGAACCCCGCCGTGGCGCGGGCAGTTAAAATGAGCCCAAGGGGATCCCTGTCCCTGGGTTTTAGGCTCCCGAGCCGGCCCCGTCCCTTCGCCTTGGCGGCGGGGACAAGCGTCACTGCGAACAGGGACGCTGCGGCGAAGGGGGTGTCGCTCTGTCAGCGCTGCCCGAGAGTGGGAAGAGAGTCTGGGAGCCTTGAGCACCACCGCGGCCCCTGGCCCGTTCCCCTGGGCCTGCTCTTTGCAGGGTGGGCCCCACGGGTGTCACCCGAGCCCACAGCCCCCGCGCTGCTCTGAGGCCTGGGTGGGTGTCGGTGTGACTCCCAGCGCAGAGAAGGTCTGGCTCTGTGTCCCCTCCCCTCCTCTCCCGGTGATTTCTCTGGTTTTGCCTCTTGCAGATGACGGACCGGAAACTCCTTGTTCTTTTTGGCAGCCAAACTGGGACAGCTCAAGATGCAGCTGAGAGAATTGGTAGAGAAGCCAAGCGACGGCACTTCCAGTGCAGAGTGGAGGCGCTGGACAGCTATGACGTGGTGAGTGGTGACGCAGCAGGGTGCTCCGGGCACTTCTGGTCTTGCTCCATCTCCACCAACCCCATTTCTGGCACTCGGGCATCCTCCACCCTTGCTGTGACCTGCTGTATTTCACCAGACCTTGGCTCTGTGCCCTTCCTGAGGGCAGTTTGTGCTTAACTCAGCTGAAAACATGTGAAAACTAAGCGGTGACTCTTGGGATGGAGTTTGTGTTAGATGACAGATGCTCAGCTGTTCTCTGCAAGGTGAGGAGCACCAAGGAGCTGGTGCTGCAGGCAGCGTGTGGGCAGCAGATGCTGCAGAGGAGGTCGTGCCGCGCAGGGCTGTGGGTTTTATTATGAGCATGGTCTGTCCGTGAACTTGATGTGATGTTAGCAGCCTTGTTGGGACAGCCGGGACATGCGTTTGTAGGCTGCTGACCCGAATGTGCCTTTCCATGTTTGTGCACACAGGCCAACCTCATCAATGAGCTGCTGGTGGTATTTGTGTGTGCAACCACCGGCCAGGGTGACCCACCTGACAACATGAAGGTAGGACGCGCTCCTGTCCCTGTTGCTTTTATACTTCCGGCCCAGTGACTGGATTGCTCTCTTGAAGCAGCTTGAGCAGTGGTTATTTTTGGAGGGGGGAGCTTTGGAGCAGCACCAGTCACATCTTGTGGTACTGATAGGACACGGGCGGGGAGCTCGTGAGGTGTCAGCAGCATAACGGCTGAGAGGGGCCCCGCCATCGCAAGAACTGTGGGTTTGTGGAGGGCTCAGGGCATCCTCCTGGCAGGCAGCAGTGGTGGCTACTTCCAGGGGTTGCCCCTGCAGAAAGCCGTGCTCCCCGCTCTGTTGGCACTCCGCAGAGGGCAGGAGGGACCCCGTGGGTGGGTGAAGCTGGGGGCGGGCAGGCAGAGAAGGGAAGGGAAGGCTTCCGTGGCAGCAGTGTGTGTCCTTTGTAGATGTTCTGGCGGTTTCTGTTCCGGAAGAACCTGCCGCCCAGTTCCCTGTGCCAGCTGGACTACGCCGTGCTGGGCCTTGGTGACTCCTCCTATCCCAAGTAAGCAGTTCTGCAGCTTCCTCCCTGCCTGCTTGCCTGTCTGCAACAGCTACTCCTTGGAGCTCTGGCTGCAAGCAAGAGCAGAGTGGTTGCGTGACGAAGGAGGCGAGATGAGAAAGCCTGACTCGAGAGCACCAGCTCAGATGAAACATAATTCCCACCAGCCTTAAAAATCCTTGCCCTACCAGCCCGTGTCCCTCCTGACCCCCAGGTATTGGGCTTCTGCCCGTTTCTTTCCTCCCAGCCTCCTCAAGCAGATGCTTTGCTGCAGCGTCTTGCACATTGTTTCCTAGTCAGTTATTACAGACATGCAGTTCTCTGAATTGCAGCAAAGCCTGTGCCACAGCAATTTCAGTGGACCAAGCCAACAGGAGACACAAAACCTAGAGTTTTAGGTGGCAGCCAGCCCCATGCGTCCCTGTTCTTCCCCCAAAGATTGTTTCCATGTACCCGACCCAGCTGTAGTGGGAGGCGGGAGTGTGCCTGAGCTCCGTGAGGCAGTGAGGGGCTAAAGGGAAGGAAATGCGCCCAAGCTGCCCTGAAGGGAAGCTGGAGCTCCCTGAGTCCCTTCAGGGAAGCTGGGCACAGCCTGGGTGGCTCAAGCAAGTGGCAGCCAGCTGCTTCTCCAAGGCATGGGCTGGGCAGGGCGCGGGGCCAGGTCGTGCACGCTGGCTTTGGCCAGACCTGCCTCTGTGCTGCTCTGGTGTAGCCCTGGCAGCGTGTGCTGGGTCATGCAGCCGGTGCCTGCTGTCCTGCTGCAGGAGCCCTGCCCTCTGCAACTGCGTTATTCTCTACTCAGGTTTAATTTTGTTGCGAAGAAGCTGCACAAACGGGTTCTACAGCTTGGGGGCAACCCTCTGCTGCCGGTGGCGTTGGGAGATGATCAGCATGACTTGGGGTAAGAGCCCAGTGGAGGGAGGGTGGGGGAGCCCTGGAGTTCACTACAATTTTGTCCTCAAGCTGACGGCAGGGCTGAGTATGCTTTACCCCAGCCTCGGGGACAGCGGTGTGGTGCTCCTACCACAGCTCTGCTCCTGTGCCCCAGACATGGCCAGCAGCCTCCTGGTGCTCTCAGTGAACGTGCTGGTCTCTGCTCATAACTCTCCTGTCCCAGGAGCTGGGTAACTTCTTCTCCAGGGTGTCCTGCAACGCCCAGCATGTGCCAACGTCCTCTGACTCTGCTGCAGCCCTGTTTGGGCCAGGGGATGGCTGTGTCACACAGCCACGTAACTGCAGGCATTACAGCAGCCTGAGCTGCCCTGCTGTTCTCCTCGCACGGGGCAGAGCTGAGTGCGGCTCGGGGGGTTGGTGACGGCCACCAGTTGTGCTCTGGGGGTGGGTGGTTCTGTTCAGACATCAGTGGTTGGGCCCCAGAGAGCGAGTGAGTGGTTAGAGTGGCTGAGACATGTTTCCAGACCTGAAGCTGGAAGGGAACAGCATGGAACAACTGTGCAGTGAAAGGGGAGCAGAGGTGGTTTCCCAGAGGGGGGCCAGCATTGTCCAGGTGCAGGGGTAGCAGCGCTTGAGTCTGAAGGGACGATGCTGCACTGCTACAGCCCAAATTTCCCACTTGCAGGCCAGATGCGGTGGTCGATCCATGGCTCCTGGTCTTATGGGACAAGATCCTTGCCTTGTATCCTCTCCCTCCTGGCCTTGAGATCATCAGTCCAGATACACGGTGAGTGCAGAGGGTAGGAAGGCACTGCTGGAGCTGGCTAGTGTGAAATCCCACGCTTCCCTGGCTGTTCTCCAGGGTGGGGATATGTCCTGCTTTTACCAGGAAGCCTCCCCACACAGCTTGTGGTGTCCCAGGTATCCCTTGGACTTCAGCCACCCATCTCCCTGTGGATGGGGTGTCCTCTTGTCCCCCGGGTGTGTGTGTCAGCTGCCCCAGCAGGGTTCTGCCCATTTTGCTGTCCCGATGTGCCTCTGCCCTTGGCAGACCTGCTGAGCGTGTGTGCCCAGCCTGCCTCTGCCTGCTCTGGAGTCTTTGGCATCTCCTTCTCCTGGCAGTCTGCGCTCCCTTACCACAGGCCAGCTCCAGGGGACTGGGATGATGGGTGGCACATATAGTGGGAGACTTCAAGCCTCTCCCTGCCTCCAGGTTCTAGCGCTATGGCAGCAGGGGATCTGTGACATGGAGGTAACTGCACTGCATTGCTCTCCTCCACACAGCCTGCCCCCAAAATACACCCTGCACTACCTGGCTGAGGACTCCCCGCACCCCGATGGTGACCTACTCCAGCCGACAGCACCCAGGGCTGTTCCCTCTGAGCTGCACCCCTTCGCTGCCCGGATGGTGTCCAATCAGCGGGTCACGGCAGAATCCCATTTCCAGGATGTCCGGCTCATTGAGTTCGATGTCACAGGCTCAGGGATGACGTGAGCATTTTCCTGACTCCCCCAAGCTTTCCTGTGCGGCATCGGGTGTCCCATAGCCTGCTGTCCTCTTCCACTCCCCTTCTTTTGTAATATCTGAGGCTGCAGCCTCATGGACATGGTCCCTGCTGCACCGTCCTCCTCCATGACAAAGTCAGGGGTGCGTGGCAGCATGTGTCCTGCCTGTGGACCAGCTCCCTTTGTCTTCTCAGGTTAGAGAGCACAATGTTAGTGACGCTGGAAATTCGGCTGAGTTGTGGCCTCTCCCCTGGTGTGGGTGCTGGTCGGGATGGCGGTGCTGTGCCGGCGGGCCTGCCCCATGGCCACCCTCGGCAGGTCCTGCTGCATCCACAGGTTCAGCGCGGGAGATGTGGTGATGATCCAGCCCCAGAACTGCCCTGATGATGTGCAGCAGTTCTGCCAGCTTCTGCGCTTGGATCCAGACCGACGCTTTGTGCTGAAGCCCACGGAGCCCGGTAGGTCCTGCCTGCTGCTCCGTTCCCTCCCTGCAGCAGTGGGGCAGCCTCCTGAGCTCTGGCCCAGCCTGGAGCTCTGCTTTTCCTTTGCTCTAGACACAGGAAACAGGGAGTTGGGAGTAGCTGATGGGGTACAGGACCTCTGCCTGTCTCGCAGCACGGAGGCTCTCCTCCCCTCCCAGCGCTCTGTGCGTGTGGATCCCACCTTAGGGCCAGTGGGACTCGTGGGAGGGACCCAGCAGTGTCCAGGCGGCACCCATGCCTCCTGTCCCTGCAGCCCCCAGCCCAGAGCGTGAAGGATTGTGCAGCCTCCCCAACCCAAGACCCCAGGCGGGTTGCTCACACTGCTGCCCCATCCTGGGGAGTGCCAGAGCTGTGGGGGCAGCAGCAGGCGGTGCTCGGGTGTCCTGCCCCGCTGTGGCACTGAGCTCTCCCCGCTGCCTTGCCTTGCAGGCACATCCCTCCCTGCCCTGTTGCCGCAGCCCTGCACCATCCGGCACCTGGTCACCCACTACCTGGACATCTCCTGCGTGCCCCGGCGCTCCTTCTTCGAGCTCTTGTCCTACTTCTCTACGAACGAGCTGGAGCGGGAGAAGCTGCAGGAGTTCAGCTCTGCACAGGGCCAGGAAGAGCTGTACAGCTACTGCAACCGGCCTCGCAGGACCACCCTCGAGGTAGGGCTGGGGGAGCACGGCAAGCCCACTCCCCGAGGGCTGCGCCATGGCATAAAGCACCCGGGCAGATGATCAGCCATAATTTCCTGGCTGGGAAATTTAATATACTTCACCCACTTTCAGAAGTGTTCTTGCTCCAAATCGTCTGGGCTCTGCGGTGAGCCCTGTGCCGCAGCCTGGGGGTGAGGGGAGGGCAGTGGGACAGGGCGGGTGGTGCCTTCGGTTGAGGGCAGCATGGCACAGCGGTGTGGCACAGCCTCTGACGCCCCAGGAAGCAGGCAGGCTGCCTTCTGGGGTATACCAGGTCTCACCCTGCCTTGGCTTCACAGGCCCTCTGGGATTTCCCTCACACCACGTGTGCCATTCCACCCGAGTACCTGCTGGACCTCATCCCTCGCATCAGACCCCGTGCCTTCTCCATTGCCTCCTCCATGCTGGTAAGAGCTCAGCCCTTTTTGGCCTCATGGCAGGCTCTGAGCTGAGGGTCTGGCAGGGCTGACAGTTGGTGCCGTGCACGCTGTGGACGTTCAGGCTATATTCCCAGACCCTCTGAACACCCACATCCCCCCTGAACCCCGCTCCACCGTGAGCCTGTGTCAGGCCAGCATGCTGGATGTAAACCCCAGGGCTGTGCCAACCTCCGTGTCAGGACGCTTGCCCTCCTGCAGCCCTGCAAGTGCCGGGGCTGGCCCGGTGCACTGCAGAGGTCTGGCATCCTTGTCACGGGGATCAGTGGGAGGCTGGGAGCGTCCCTGGGTGGTGTGGCCATGGAAGGGGGAGTGCTGCTTCCTGCTGCTGCCGGGAGGTGGCAGTGGGACCTGGCCTGGGTGGCTTGGCAGATGTCAGCCCAAGGCGTTTGCCCTCCGTGAGGGCCTCTTGGGTTGGACAGTGTCTGTCGCCATTGCCAGCTCTGCACTGTTCCTGCAGCAGTGCTGCTCTGGGAAAACCCCCTTTCGCAGTGGAAAGGTTTTGGGCAAGGGTGTGCTCTCTTCTGTGTCTGAGTGGCTGTTTTTGGCTAGGACGAGTGTTGCAGATGCCCTGGCAGGAGCTGGGCACAGGCTCGTTCCCTGAGGAGGCACTGGGCTCTTCCTGCAGGGCCATACTGGCTGTCTTCTCGTTTCTCATGGCTCCTGTCTGGACACAGGCTCACCCTGACCGGATCCAGATCCTCATGGCAGTAGTACGGTACAAGACACGACTCAGCAAACCCCGCCGTGGTCTCTGCTCTACCTGGTTGGCTTCTCTCAACCCAGAGCAAGGTACCATCGCTTGGATTCGGTGAAGACCCTGTGCTTGCCACAGCACGCAGTGCTGATCCCACGGGACTGGAGCTGTGTGTGTGCTGGCCGTGTGCTGGAACTGCCTGGACCCTGGGTGGAGCTCCACCACCACGGGGAGCGGGAGGGTACTGGCTTGGCAGGATGGGCTGAACTCACAGTAGCCATCCTTCCTCACTGCTCCCATCCTCTTCAGAGCATGGTGTGCTCCTCCAGCTTTCCCTGAGCACCCTGAGCTCCTGGTTTTCTCCCGGCTGCCTGACCCTCCTGCTCCCAGTGCCAGCACGCCCTGCTGTCCCACAGTGGGCTGCTCCTGGCATCCTGGTGCTGCTAGTGCTCTGAGTGCCCGACACCTCCAGACCCAGAGCACCAGCTCCGGGAAGGATGGTCATTCCTTTGAGCATGTCCACCCTGTCCTGTGAAACCTGTGTGTGCTGCTCATCTCCTCTAACCACAAAACCCCTCCAGCTGGGTCCCCAAGCAAATGTGACAAGCTCACGGGGTCTCCCTGCTGCAGGATGGTAGAGAATTGCTCTGTATGGCTCCAAGGTGAGATTGGGTCTTCCTTGAGTACCTAGATGGGGATCTTCACCCCTCCTCTGGCTCCCAGAGGAGGCAAGTTTGCCCCCCGCCCCTTACTCGATAGCCAGGTCGAGATCTCTGCCTGCCTCCACTGCTGTCACCAGCTGTGTGAGGAGGAAACTGTCCCGCAGCCCCTGTGCTGTGGGGCTCTTGCCTTGCTCTGGGGTTCGCTCAGGTGCTTGCAGAGACAGTGCAGAGGCAGCGGAAGCACTGTTCATACACACACACAGGGTGCCCGTGGCTCCAGCGGTGCCTTGGTGCCGGGGTGGTGGTAAGCCAGGTGCTGTCTGTATCTTCAGATCATCGTGGAAGAGCTGGATGCCTGGCTGGTCCTCCGCAGGGTGCAGCGGTGGTGGGGTGATGCTAGTCGGTCTGTTTGTTTTGCAGGTGATGTCCGCGTGCCTCTGTGGGTGAAGAAAGGAGGAATGAAGTTCCCAGCTGACCCTGACACCCCCGTGATCATGATTGGCCCTGGCACAGGGGTGGCACCTTTCCGAGCAGCGATACAGGAGCGGGTGGCACAAGGACATGGAGGTGAGGGACAGTCCTGGGAGGGACTCGGGATGCCCCTTGCTGCAGACAGGTCTGTGTTCAGCATACAGGAAGAAGGGACTGGGGGCTCCTGAGGGTTTGGACAGGCCCAGGCTTTGCTGCGTTTGAGCGGGAGCAAGCTGGGCTCTGGGGCAGGTGAGGGCTGGAGCCTGGCGTGTGCAGCCTGTGTGGTTATTCACGGCTGCTCCTTGGATTGGGGTAGGGCTGTGCCGAGGCTTTTTCTTGGCTCTCTGAGTGCAGATGGGTTACTGAGCTCATCTTCTGCGGTGCAAGGAATCGTGCCTCTGCCCTTGTCCCATCATTCCCCCAGCTCAGCTCTGGGTCTCAGCAGGAAGCTGAGGCTGGTGGAGAAGAACTTGTAGCCCTGGGGGGCTCTTCTTGCCCTGCCTGCCGCCCACCTCCTGCTTTTCCAGCACACAGGGGCCTTTGGTTGCCACAGGTTTGTTGGCTTCATGCCCACATGACTCCTGGCTCCTCCAGGCCAGGACCATCAGCCAGGCGCAGCAGAGAGGTGAGGGGCTCTGCCACAGGTCTCATGGGCACCAACAGTCCCCAGCACTCGCAGGGCGTTTGGTCCACCCAGCATAGCCCTTGTGGTCTGCTCTCTGCAGGGAACTGCTTGTTCTTTGGCTGCCGCCAGAAATCCAAGGACTTCTACTGCCAGGCGGAGTGGGAAGAGCTGGTGACAAAAGGCTTCCTCACACTCTTCACGGCCTTCTCCAGGGACCAGGTTAGTTCCCAGAGGAGGAGGGTGCATAGAGAAGCATCTCAGGCAGCACTGATGGGACTCTGCCAGTGTTTCTGGCCCCTATACCTGTTGGCGTGGCCTGCAAAGGGCGTGGTGGGGTGTCACAGTGGTCCCCTTGCTCCCCACACCACCTCGGTGCTGGCCAGGATCCCCACCAGCGCTGCAGTGCCACTGCCCAGCCAGGACGTGTCTGGCTGAGTTGAGCTAGAAAGACTGCTGGGACGGGGCTGGCGAGTGCCAGAGCAGATAAGGTGTTAGCCAGCTTTGTTTGGCTGGACCACGTGAGTGATAAAAGGCTCCCACGCTTCTCAGGGGGGTCACCAAGCAACAACCTTTCCTGGTTGAGTGCCACCCTCCCCACCATATCCCTCTGATTGTTGGCTGAAGCCGAGGAGCTTGGCCTCCTGCCCCAGCTCGTGGTGCCTCCATGCCAGCTCTCCCTGAGCCTCAGCCATGCAGGAGAAAGCTCCTCAGAGGTACGAGCACCCCCACAACTCATCCCCTCACTTTGCTCCCTTATTTCCAAGGCAGTGAGTGTCTTTGCTGGGCAGCTCTCAGCCCCTCTCTGGGCTGCAGGGATTTTTATGTTGCTGGAGAGGCTCCGTGAGCTGGGACTCTGTTTCACGGCCTTGCCCTGTCCCTTGGTGGCACTGAAAGCTCAGCCTGCCTCTGAAACAGAGAGATCTGATAAAAAGGGTCAGTGAGAATGTGTATTTCTAGGTAGCTCAGCTGCACCAGTCCTTTTCTCCTGGCTGTGTGCATGCATTGACACGAAGCCAGCATCTTTTATCCAGTCACTTGTAAGGCATGAGTTGAATGCCTCTGTGAAGGCTTTCCAAGTCTCCGATGAACAGGAGCAGTGCTGCAGAGGTTTGTTGGATGACCAGCCTGCCTTTTCTCTGATGGCTCACACAGTGAAGGGCGAATTTGCTGCTCCCCAAGCCTGGAGAGCAGCCCCAGAGCCGCCTCCTGCCTCTTGCAGACTCTGGACTCAGGCTCCCGGCCTCCCTTCTCCGCCTGCTCCGTGGGGCGAAGCAGTTTGTCATGAGGGTCTTCTGCCACCGAGGCCTTGCAGTGCTGCAACAGGGAGGCGAGTGAGAGCGTAGCCAGGTAGAATGTGCCACGCAGGGCCATCGTATCTGCGGCTCTAGGAGGTACCACAGCCATTAACTCATCAAAAACTTTGCTTTCAAAGAGCCTGGCAGGGGCTGGGGTGCTCCACAGCTGAGCAGGATTTCCCTCTCCTCTCCATAAGGTCCCCTTTGCAGTGACCTTCTGTCACATCGCGTCTGCCCTGCGGTGCAGACTGATTGATCCCAGCCTAATGCCGCTGCCGCTAATTCTCAGCAGGATGCCCTGGGGTTTAGCTGAGATGTCGTGACCCGAGTTTATCACTGGGGTGCTCTGGTTTCTAGGTAGCTGCAGGTCCTTAAATGACCCGCTCGGAGCCCCAGCCTCCTCGGCAGAGCCTCTGTCAGCACTTAGCTGATTAATGTTAATGATGCTGAAGCTGAGCTCCCAGCTGGCTGTGTTGGTGCTTGCGATGGGCTTGCTTACCTCCTGCATCGCCAGAGCTGGGTTGGAGCAGTGCCCAGGGCTGACCTGACTCTCCAGTGCAATGCAGCCGGTGGAGCCGCGTGGGACCTGCTGACCGTGCCGTGACCAGCTCTTGTGACAGCCGGGGCTGGTTGCTGCTTGGGGTTGTTCCCACGCACACCTCCAAACTGCAGCGCGCAGGGAGCCTGAGACGCAGCGAGAGCCTTGTTGCCTTTGGGGCTGGACGGGAGGGAGGAGGATGAGGAAGGGGGGCTGTGCCTGCGGCTCAGCTCAGCGCTGCACAGAGCCCGGCGTGGTGGGACACGCGGCAGAGGGCCTGGCCTCCATCACAGAGTCACCTTTGTCATGGAGGAGCCGTCTGGGCCGGCAGTGAATTCAGGCACGTTGGCGATGGTGTTCCTCTTGGGCAGAAGCCAGGGCCGTAGGCAGTTGCTTGGATGTGTGAAGTCTTGTGGATTAACCCTTTGGGAACTCTCCTCGGTTGGGCTGTGCTGTGCCAAAAGCAGGTTGTATCCAGTCCCGAAGCACAGTGGAGGGCAGGGAGTGGGACGGAGGCCATCCCTCCGAGCTTTCTGCCCTTCCAAGCTGGTTCAGGTCTCCAGCAGGTGACAGGGCTGGGACCAGCAGCCAGGTCTCTGCCCTGCAGCAACCTTGGCACGAGGGGGCCACAGAGCCTCCTCTGCCTGCGCTGGGAGAGGAGAGGGCAGGAGAGGAGCCCTTGCAGGGACTCCCCAGCTGATGGCCCTGGCTGTTCACCAGAGCTGGAGCAGGCAGGGGACAACCAAAGGATTTGAGTGGGCTACCTGGGGTACGTTCCCCGTTGAAGCTCCTGCTGCTGCACCCACCTCCCACTGACCCATCCCGGTGCACTGACATCCCCTTCCCTGTGTGAGAGTTGATCCAGCAGCTTCTCCCGGTGCCCCCCGCTCTGGGGTGATGTGCTGCCCCAGGCTCTGGCAAACAGCCCCTGAGAACCGTCCCCAGGGCCGGGCAGGCGTGCTGGGACGGGGCTGCTGCCAGGGCTGCTGTGCTCAGCACAGTGTTTCCCCACAGGAGGAGAAGGTTTACGTTCAGCACCGCATCCGGGAGAACCAAAGGCTGGTGTGGGAGCTGCTGAGCAGCAGGAACGCTCACATCTACTTGGCTGGGTGAGTGAGAGGTCTCCCCGCAGGGACTGGGGGAGCGGGGCTGCACATCGCTGCTTCTCCACCTCCCTGGAGGCTTTCCCTCAGCTCAGCCTCCAGAGCGGGCACACCCTGCACCCCGGCAGGTCTCTGACCACAGGAGAGGGACTGGTTTGTTCCTCCTCTCCATATATCCTGCCCTGCAAGCCCTGGGCCGGGAGGGCCAGCTCTTATCTACCCTGTGCTTCAGTTAGGAAGGGGCAGAGCTGGCACCATGGTAAAGCTGCTCCAGCCGACCCCGTGTGCCTGGCCCTCCAACTGCCAGCGCCCATGACCGGCATCACCCGCCCGCAGGCTGCCCGGCCTCTGACCCACGGCAAATGCATACATGGGAGAGCCCCGGCGTCTCTTCACACCCCTCTCCACCAGCGGGGCTCAGTGAAACCAGAGAAAAAGGCTTGTGCGGTTCCTGTGGCCACTCGGGCAGGAGGCTTTTAATGCATAATATACCAGCGTTCCACCGGTGCTGGTGTTGGTGAGCAACAGCTTTTGGGACCCTTGGCACATCCTGGCTGGCTCTTTGCACCCAAAACTGCCTTCCCAGGGCAGGGACAAGCCGTGTTGCACCGCAGCTGCCTCCTTTGACAGCGCAGTTGTTCACCGGGCGGTTACCTTGAGCTGGTTGGAAATCAAACTGTTGGCCAAAAAGTGAGGTCTGGCCTTTGGAGGCAGAGCATCTGCAGCTGCCTTCCTGGCTCTGTGGCTGTTTTCCTGGGCAAAGCCCTTAACCTGCCTGCCCTTGTCGCTGCCTGTACGGCAGGGAGGAGGCTGCTCACCCGCTGCCCGGGGCGAGGGTTGTGAAATGCTTTGTGCTCCTTGAGCCGGCGAGAGGCTGGCGATGGTGTTTGTCGTGCACCTGGTGACCTGGAAAGTACTGTGCAAACCTGTGCCTTGCTGTCGACACAAGCAGCAATTGCGGGAGGCTCTTTCCTGCCTGTTCCCCACGAGAGCAGGAACTTCCCTGGTGCCTCGCAGGGTGAGACTGGCCTCGCTGCATTCCTGGGAGAAGGAGATTTTTGTTTACTGCCCCGGAAGCAGAGGCCAGGCCACCCACTGCCCCTCGCTTGCTGCTGCACCGGTGCTTCTACCTGGTCTGGCGTGCCTCACCGCGTCACAGGGCTCCCTGGGACCCTTCCCCAAACTGGTCGTTCCCACCCACGGATCTGGAGTTCGGGTTTGGTTTCTGCCTTCGAGCTGCACTTGGAACTTGGGGTTGTACCTCTGTCCACAGCCCAAATGCTGAGACCGTTGGGCAGCTCTTGGGTGACCACTGGGCATAGTGTCTTGGTAGCTCTGTCCTCTCCTTCTTCCATCCTCTTTGCTATTTGCTGCTGCTGCTGGAGACACCTTGGGGGCTGTCAAAAAAAGGATCAGTGTCTTGGAAAGAGCAAGGCTTGCACAGCTCTCCCTATTGCAGGATTTTGCAGTGGCCATGAGGATGGTGTTTTGGACATCTGGGTTGTGCTGAGACCCAACTCGCTGGGATCCTTGTCCCTGGCACAGGATGGCCCTCAGCCTTGATCAGGCAGGTGGGACCTGAGAGCATCGTCCTCCTTGGACAAGTGGCAACTGTCCTGTTTGCAGCGGGCGCTTTCCCACCCCTCCCGAAGAGCTCACGCCACGTGTAAAGACACCTGGGATCACAGTGCCTCTCCCTGGCCCACAGACTCTGAACTGCCAGTGAGTGCCCAAGGGGAAGGTGCAGGTGGGCTAGCCTGGAAACGGCCTTTTTTTCCCCTAAAAAGAGTATTCACAGTTTCAGCCACGCTAGGAGAAAGACAGGGAAAATGGATCCTGGGCTGCGTGTCCCTGAGCACGGTGTGTCTGTCTGTCTGGGCCCTTGCTGGCCGGGGTGGGGGCTGGGGACCCAGGGCTGTATCTTCTCCCTGATTGTGCCCAGCTTATCTCACCCAGGGACAAAAAGGTTGAAAATGTCTCTCTTTCTGCAAAAAATAGATATTTGACATGTTTTCCATCACAAGCCCAGCTTCATTATCTTGTGCTTGCATATCAGTGCCTGACTCAGAAACAATACGACTCTTCCAAAAAAAGAAGACCTCCTTTCTGGGTATTTTAGGATGTTAATCAGCTTCAAACGCAAGTCAGAATTCTGCCTTGTTCTTGGGAAACAGCAAGGACGTTGCCAGATGCTCGTGCCAATTGGAGCAGCCTGGGAAAATTTTTATTAGATGTTTTTTGTCGCACAGTCAGTTCATCAAATGAAACTCTCTCCAGGAAAAAGTCTGAATTTCCTATTTCCTGCAAGAAATAATTGCATTTGGAAGTGTGGAATCCTATCTGGTTATTTTCTACACAGGAGCTCATGCTTTCTTCACCATTTCTCTTATTTGGAGGTTTGAACTGGTTTTGGTTACAAATGTCACCATTAAAACAATCATTTCAGGTTTCTTGAAAGGAGGCAGCGGATGGACTGAAGCAGCTGCTCCCTCACAGCAGTCGTCTTACCCAGCTGAGGGTCAGACACGTTTGCCATCAAATGTTTCCCCTGAGATGAAAGGACAGTTTCCTGCCCTCCTGCCGATAAATTATGACTCGTACATATTCCCCATGTCCCTCTAATGAGGGTGATGGGAAATGGAGCAATATGGGGGCCGGCGTCGACGCTACCGAGCTGTGATACTCCTTCACCGGGGACTGGGTACCGTGGCCACGTCTTTGCCGGCAAATGCCGGCGCTGAAAAGCCCTATGTGGATAACGGCGCTGCTCTCTAGGGAGTGGTAGGAGCTGCCTCTCAAAGCCTGTCATTTATTCAGTGCCAGGCAGCCTGTGTTGCAGGGTGAGGCAGGTTCCTGCTGCCCTGCTGCAGCGGCGACGTCTGGGGGGCAGCGGGTTTGGCCACAACGACTGCTGTCCTGCTGATGGGCTGCCTTGCCAGAGCACTGGGGCTGCAGATGTGCACCCAGTTTTCCTGCTCGCCCTCTCATCGTGCCACCTACTCTCTCTTCCAGGAATGCCAAGCAGATGCCAGCGGCAGTGGCTGAAGCCTTGCAGAGGGTGTTGCAGCTGGAAGGTGGCCTGTCGCCCTCTGAAGCAGAGGAACATTTAACAGCCCTGGAACGGTCCCAGCGCTTCCAGTCTGAAACCTGGTCGTGAGCCTGGCTCCCTGCCTGCCCCTTCCCTGTGAGCTCTGCTGGAATAAAGGAAGCAGCAAAACTATCCGCCTCTGGCATCACCCTTGGGCTGAGATTATCCCAGCTGGGGCAGGGGCCTGGCGGAGGGGCCGGGATTACCCAGCCAGCCCTTCCCTGATGGCCGCAGGGCCGTGGCGGGCAGGGGGAACCCACCTCCTGGGAAAATGGGTTCGGGTTGGCGTGGGTAGAGCCTGGCTCCCCGTGCCCACACCCCACGGGAGCTGAGGTGAGATGTCTGTGTGGTGGGATGCTGCTGGCTGGCTCCTGCGTGGGACCAGGCTGCCGTCCCCCACGCTCCAGCTCCTGGGCTCCCTGTGCAGGGCGAGCAGCGGCGTTGGCCATGGCCGTTGTTTGTGGTAGGACCTAGAGGAAGTGAGCTGTTGCATGGGAGTCTCTCCACCCTGGCATTAGTCAGTGGCAGCAGCGCTTGCTGCAGGAGGCTGCCCCGACAGACCTGTTCCTCCTGTCTCCAGGAGCTGAGGCCAGCAGGAACGGGTGCAGGAGGAAGCTTCAGTCCCTCTGTCTCTGCTGTGGGTTCATCTTCCTGCGCCTGCTCAAGGCCGAGCTCCCCAAGTGCCAGTTCCCACTGAGTTTCCCCATTCCCTGAGCACCTGCTCTGCTGGACACATCCTCCAAACCATCCTGGGAGCTGGTTCCAGCCGGGGCCCAACGAGCCGGCAGCCTCCAGCCCTTTCCCCGATGGACTCGGGGCTCTGCGCCCTCCTGGCCCTGCCAGTGCCCCAGTGGGGCCAGTGCCACCGCCTTCCTCCCCCAGTTCACTGAACTCGGTGCCACTGCGTAAATAGCAATTAGGGCCCAGGACATGAATCAGGCAGGGACAGTCCCTGGGAGCAGGCTGGGACAGGAAGGGACAGCGGTGCCATGCCACGCCTGTGACCCAGCCACCCTCTCGCGCACCGGATCGTGGGGTCCTGCACGGCGAGCAGCACCCCAGGGCATTGCTCGAGCTACAGCACCGCAGGGAGCGGAAACGGGGTGCTTCTCGGCTCTCCTCACCGCTGCTTTGCCGGAGCCATTGCACCTGCAGACCCAGGCTGGGCTGGGTGTCCCCACGCCCTGGGGACAGCTGGGGGGACAGTGTGGAGGTGCTGCCTGGCGGTCATCGCGCTGGTGACCCCGTCCCCTCGCATGGGGCACTATCCAAGCTGCGCTCGTCCTTCCCAGCCCTGCAAGCTGCTTGTGGGGCACGGCAGAGCGCAGGGCCGGGGTGAGCTGGGTGAGGGGGCTGCACATGGTGGTGTGGGGACCGCTGGCCGCAGAAGTGGCTCCGTGTTTGCTCGGCGAGGAGAAGAGGCGTCCGTGGGCCCAGCTCCTCCCCGGCTCCCGCGGGAGCTGATTGGCGCAGGCATGGCTGCCTGCCCCGGGCCGCCTGCATTTGAGCGGCTTCCAGAAGCTGACAAACCAGACTGGTTAGAGCCAGGCTCGGCCCCGGCCCTGCCTGGCCCACAGCGGGCAGCAGCTGCCTGCACGGGTGCCTGCCACACCCGCACCCCTTGCCGGCACGGCGGGCAGCGCCTGGCAGCGCCCAGCTCCTTGCTCTCTCCTCTGGACCGTGGCGGGTCAGTACTACGTCGGCGCTGGGGAGCAGGAAGAGGAGGAGGAGGAGGAGGAGGAGGAAGTGGCTGCTGGATGCTCACAGTGATGCCCCTCTTGGGGTGGCCTATCGGTGAGGGTGATGGGGACGCACCCCGCTTTGGGGGCTCCTGACCCGTCAGCTTGGGAGGGGGGTCCCAAACCGCGCTGGAGGGATGATGGGACTCTGTGTGGACGCCGCTGCCTTTAAACCCTTCTGGCAGCCGTGCTGAAGGCCACCTCCTGCCCTGGAGCAGCACCCACGTCCTGCAGCAGGCCCCGAGGGGACTCAGGGGGTGGTGGGTGAGGGGGGGCGGCTGTGGAGCAGCCACCCCCATGGAGCCGGCAGCGGGTCAGGAGGCAGAGCCCGGTCCCCAGCCGGTGCAGGCAGCTGGTGGAGAGGGCTGTGCCAGGCAGCAGGGCGAGAGCAAGACTGTGGGGTCGGGGGACCCCGGGGAGCCGCCCCGGCTCTGCGGAGAGGTGCCTGCCGCTGCCTGGGGCCGCTGGAACCCGCCGCTGGTGGAGGACGCAACCGAGCCGCTCCTGCCCGGGCATGAGGAACCGCCTGCCCACGGTGCCTCCCTGCCTGCGGGGCAGGACCCTCCCGCCGCCGCTGCTGCTGCTGCGGCCACCAGCCCCATCCTGCCCCGCAGGGAGAGCCCAGCACTGAGGGGGGTGTCACGCAGCCTGGAAAGCGCCTCCAGCTCCATCCTGAGCCTCTCCGGCGAGGAAGAGGAGACGTCGAGCAGTGAGGTGGTGGCAGAGCCGTGCCGCGTGCCGGCGGGCAGCGAGGACGAGTGCCCCATCTGCACGGAGCCCTACGATGACCAGCAGCACAAACCAGCGTTGCTCAACTGCAACCACGGGCTGTGCCGTGCCTGCCTGCGTGCCATCATGGACACGGCCGCCGGCGCTGAGTTCGGCCGTGTGCGCTGCCCCATCTGCCGCCAGAAGACGCCCATGCTGGAGTGGGAGATCTGCAAGCTGCAAGAGGAGCTGCTCCTGCTGCACGCCCAGCCCAGCTCCCCTGGTGCCCTGACCACCCCTCGCCCCCCCGCCCTGCCGCCCCGGCGCCCGGGCCTCGCCGGTGCCCTCGAGCATCGCTTCCAGGTGCGCTTCCACACCAGCCGCATGTTCGGGTGCCTGCCCTGCATCCGCTACCCGCCCTGCCTCATCCAGGGGCTGGGCCGGCTGGAGCGCCGCTGCCGCTGCTGCTACCTCCTGGTGCTCGTGCTGCTGCTGGTGGCTGAGATGTTCAGCCTCCTCCTCATCTTCCTCCCCATTGTCCTGATGGTGATGCTCTTCCTCATCCTTGATAAATAGCGCTGGGTTTGTGCCTCCAGGATGGGCCGTGCCTGGGGAGAGGAGCCCCGCTGCTGCTTCACCCCGGGGGCCGGTGCTGGGTGGCGATGCCAGCCTGGAGCAAACCCATGAACCGAGCTGTCCGGGAAGCCCTGGCACTGCCGGTGAGCCCGGAGCAGGTGAGGCAGCGGAGGAGCCGGGGTGGGCAGCCAAGGGAGGTGACCCCAGAGCCGGGCATCGCCTGTGTCCCACCAGGCACCGGGCACCGGAGTGCTGCAGCAGCAAAGGGGCGGATGGAGCAGGAGCCCTTCCCGTACCGGGGGCACATCCCTGGCACGGGGCCGGGAACTGGAGGGGCTCTGCGGGCAGAGCAGGGCTGTGGCGCGGGCTGTGCCGCCTCTGCCAGGGCCAGACGGACTGGGGTTCCCCAGCATGGACTGGAAATACAATTTGCATTTGTACCACAGCGGTGTCTGGCTGAGTTCTGTGCGTGGTTGAGGCAGAGCACGTCCCCTGGGGGTCCAGTGGTGACACGAGGAGGGGATGGGGACAGCCAGTCCCACCCTGGGAGAGGGTGCCTGCCCCCACCGCGGCACCTCCCAGCCCTGGCCAAGCAGTGCCAGCCCGTGCTCGTGCCTTGCTCTGCGCCACGATAAGAGAGCAAACATGGCTCTGTCCCTGCGGCTTGGCGCTGGCAGCACCGAGCAGGACGGGCCAGCAGACCCCGAGCACCCCAGCACCCTGTGCCCAAGGACAGGCAGGTCTGGCCCCAGCCAGGCACCGCAGGCGGAGGAGCCCACTGCACCGTGGCACCGGGACTGTGCCCACGTGGGACGTGCCCACGGCTGCGGCAGGCAGCAATATCTCAGCGCTGAGCAGGATGTGGGCTCTGCTCCTGACTTGGCAGCCGGCCCTGCGTGGGGGCTGTGTCCCAGCCAGCGAGATGCCCAGCTCCCTGGGACCTCCCCGGGGCGTTGCTGGGCCACGGCGCAGCTCCTCTGCAGCCCCCCACCACGCTGTGGGGCGCGGGGCTGGCAGTGACTTCGTGGGGATACCTGTACCCTGAGGGGACGGGGACGACTCCAGGCTTTGGGCTGGTGGTGGTGGCAGGGAGGTGTCAGCCCCCCACGATCCCCCCCCTAGATCCCATCGGGTAGGTCAGTCTCCTGCGGTGCTGACACCCGTCTTCGCAGCCTGGGATGCGGCTGCTCCTTTATTTGTGCCTGCCGGCCTCTTCTCAGCACCCTGCCACAGCTCTACGCAGACCCCGTGCCAAATCGACCCCTCTGCTGTCACCTGTCTCTGTCCCCACTCTGCCCGTCCCCGCCGAGGAGCTGGCTGACACGGCCGTGCCCTGTCCTCCTGCCCGGCCACACCGGGGTTGTGCAACCAGCT
The DNA here is from genome assembly GCA_013400195.1 of Aramus guarauna. Taxonomy (NCBI): domain Eukaryota; kingdom Metazoa; phylum Chordata; class Aves; order Gruiformes; family Aramidae; genus Aramus; species Aramus guarauna. Next base: position 383,943 of record VXBL01001977.1, on the reverse strand, counting down.
GCCTGTCCTGGCTTTGCCCTTCTCCCCCGGAAACATGCCGGGGCACCTCCCCAGGGCTGCGGCTGCGGGGCACGGTGGGGTCCCCCCACCCCCCCCTTCCTCTTCCTCCTGCAAAGGGAGCCAGGGCGGTGGGGAGCGAGCGGATGCTCCCATGCCTGCACCACCCCGCGGGAACCCCTCGTGCCCATGGCCTTTGCCGGGGCTCTTGGGCTACTCTCGGCCTTCGGCAAAGTGCCAAGGCATGGGAGGCAGGGCACCCCAAAATGGGTCAGGCTGGGAGGCAGAGGCAGGCAGGTGTCCCCCCCCAGCCCCCTCGCACCCAGGAATATTTATTTATACCAAGTGCAGCAGCTCCATCAGGAGAAGTGCCAGCTCGGCCCCGGCTGGGGGCGTTTTCAGCTAGATGGGCCCTGCGGGAAGGGGGGGGCTCAGACACCCGGGGGGGCCCTGCCACCACCTGGGAGGCCTGACACGTGTCCCCGCTCTACATTACATGGAGGGGGGACAACGGTCTTTTGGGCAAACCAGGCCAGAGCTGTCCCAGAGGGACCTGATGCAGCACGACGCACCCTCCAGCACGTCTGCGCTGCCCTCGTCGGGCTGCCGGCACCTCTGGGTGCTAAAAACTGGAGAAGGGCACGTAACTGCCCCCAGGGATGGGGTCCCTGGGGGGGG
>VXBL01001977.1:356322-374795 GCA_013400195.1 Aramus guarauna | reverse complement strand
CCCCCGCCCCGCTCAGCCCCGGCCGGGTCCCGGCGAGGTGTTTCGGAGGGGCCTGCAGTGACTCAGCATCCGCCGCCGCCGCTGGAAATGGCTCCGCGGTGCGGGCCGGGGAGCGAGAGATGCTGCTCCGGGGGCAGCGGTTTTGGGGCCAGCACCGGGGAGCATGTGGCAGCGGGTAGAGGGGCCCCTGCCAGCGGCCCCCGCAGCTTTCGGGGCTGGGGAAGGGCCATAACACCGGTAATCCCCCCCCCCACACACACACACACACTTTTTCCCACTGCCGAATCAGAGCCACGCACCCCGCCGTGTCCCAAGGGACCCCACTGACCCTGACCCACTGCCACCCCTGTGGGAGCGGAGCAGAGGGGCTCCCCCCGCACTGAGGTCAAAGCCCGACTGAGCATCTGAATCCCTGCTGAGCTCTAGGGAAGGGGGAGCAGGGCACGGGGTCTCGCTGGTGCCTGGGGGATGCGGTGGGCTCAAGCATGGTGTGCGGGGGGTCACACCGCCACTGGGTACCAGCAATGCCGTCAGGTCCTGGAGAGCACTGGGGAGCACTGTGCGTTGCTGGGCCTTGCTGTTTTGACACCCCTCACTGGCACAGGCAGACATGAGCCCACGAGCTGGGGACACCCCACATCCGGCCCTCGGAGGACGACTCCTGGCCCGTCCTTCCTGGCTCCTGCCAAGCCCTGGCACATGTTAGAGACCAGGCTGCTCTGTCCCCCCGCCATGGGTGCCTCCAGCGTGGGGAGTCCACAGGCAGGCAACCAAAATGGGCAGCCAGCCCCACGTAGAGCCCCCCAGCTCCCCAGCCACGCTCGAACCCAGAGCTCACAGCCCCCCGCAGTGACAGTGACCCAGGCACACGCGCACCCAAATCCAAAACCACTCCACGCGTCCATCCCACCCTGGCTGGGGCAGGGTGCCAGTGGGGGCTCACTGGGCTCCGTCGGGTGCTGCTGGGGTTTCCCTGCTCATGTCACCTGCTGCCGCTTCCCAGCTCTTTATACTCCTCAGCTGGCCCCAGGATTTTGCCCGGACTTTGATGCCCTCCCCGTGAAGGTTACCCTGCCCAAACCTGCTGGCTGACCCCCCAACCTTGCTGCAGCAAAGGCTCGGCCGCTGCTCGCCCCTGTAACAGGGTCTGCGTGGCCCTGGAGCCGCTGTGACCACACAGCCACATCACACTCACGCCATCGCTGTCCCCTGCCAGCTCCATCGGTGGGACAGACGCTACCCTGAACAGCTCTGCATCCCCACTGTCATCCCTGAGGACAGCCCAGCCCCACCAGGCCTTATGCATCCCATAGATGATCCGACCACCCATGCTCCATCTCACCCAGATGCCTGGCCTGGAGGAGATGACCAAACCCGCCTGGTCCAGAGGGAACCCACAGCACCCCGAGACTCAGCCATGCTTAATCCTGCAACGGGACCATCCCTGGAGTGTGGCTTCCACCCAGGACCATGCAGCTTCCCCCACCAGCTGCCTCCACCTGGAGATCCGTGCTCCCCTGTTGACAATGTTAGTAGTTGTATTTTTAATCCTCCAGTTTCTCGTGGGATAAGGGATTTTGTAATGACTTTGCCTCTAGTCCCTCTAAGTGTAATTCTTTGATCTGCTTACCTGCCGAAATCAGTGTGAGGCTGTTGCTGTCGGCACCCTAACAGTGCCAAACAGGGATTCCCTTAATCTTCCCCATCCCCTCTCTGGCAGTTTTTGCTCACTTTCCTGCTAACGCTTCTGGATGCAGATAGCAAGAACCGATATGTTATGCTTGAACTCACAGAGCAAAGAAAATTGCAGGAAGTGAGTGAGCACGAGCCATTTTCTGTTATTAATTCGTATGGCATCCCCGTGCTGACCCAGCTACGCAGTGTTATTGCGCTGCTATTCCATGAATGAAGCAACAGCTCTATTTAAAAATAATCATAAATTATATCAGGCATCTTTTCTGCTGAATAAGAGTATGTTTGTGCCAAGATGCTGAGGATCTTCATGTTGCCCCAATGGCTCTGCTGGTCTCTGCTGCGTGTGCTCGATGGCCGTGGCACGGGGTTCTCCCCTCCTTCAGGTACTTGCGAAGCAGTTTGCAGCCTGAGCCAAAGCCTGGCGCTTCTTTTTCTCCTGGAGCTTGTGTTAGGTCCTTGGTGGCAAGTGCCACCAGGTAAGTGTCGTGCAAGGGAGCCTTTCGCTCCAAGTTTTCATCCCAGAGTGCTCAGTGAGACTTGCAGGGCTCTCCCAGGCTTGCTTTTGGAAGTGCAGAGTTTTCCCTTTTCTCTGCTGAGCTGGTCCACCAAGATCTCTGCTTTCCACCCCAAACTGAAAATAACGTCGTCCTTCAAAGCCCAGACCTTCACCTTCGGCTGGGCCTGTGTGGCTGTGCCCTCGAGTGATGTCCCTGCCGAACCCCAGCCCCCGTGGCTGACTCTAACCTTTGCCTTTGGGTCTGGCCATACTCAGACTCCCAGGTTTACCACCTAACTTTGTCATATAGACTTACCTGCTGCGTTATCTTCCTTAAAAATCTGTTGTATTGTGTGTTACCGTAAATGTACATCTTTATGTTGCTTGTGGATATTCTCGGCATGTCTTCTGAGCTGTGCTGATGTGATATGGCATGCTTTTCTGGGTTTTACAAACAGCACTGATTTATTTTACCATTTTCTGAGACCTTTCCAGCAGGCCAAGCATGCCCTTGGGTACGGAGGGAGCTCCTAAGCTCAAGTGTACCCGCTGCCGTTCCCCACGTCCTGCATTGAGCTCTGCTCGGACAGACACGCAGGAACAGTTTTGCCAGTGGGTTTGCTTCATGCCGCCCAGATGAACAAAAGTTTTGCCTTTTGTAATCAAGCGGTTATTTTTTGTAATCAAGCTGGTGTTGGTCTTGCTGGAAGCGCCCTGCACGCAACCACATCTTCTTTCTGCAAAACTTACTACTTTCCAGTGACACAAATGGATTGTTTCTAAACCTTTGCTTTGCTGATACGTTGAGAGACGTAACACCGCCGGCCAATCTCTGCTGCAATTCTGCTGAACGGTGATGCCAGAAGCTAATTTGACCCTAAATTTCTTCCTCCTCATCTGCATCAGTCATCATTGGTTTGGCCATCCAGCTGCACGCTCAGGATTTTACTGCCCTTCTGGATTTATAACGCCTGCGGAGAAGGACCAGCTCTAACAGGATGGCTCCTTCCTTGCCCGGTGCTGACCCTGACAACATACGTGCCTTTGCTTTTCACTCCACCTGAGCGAGCCAGCAGCTCCGTGCATTTGCCAAACCTTCCTGCCCCGCGTCCCGGATCCCATCTACTGCGTGCCGACCTGGCATTGCGCTTTGCTGTCCGTGCTCGTGGCAGCAGCACCTGGGGTGCTTTTGCAATGACTCACGCCACTTTTATTTGCTGCTTTCTGCTCTCATTACAGAGTTTGTTTGACCGGGTCCAGCAAACATCAACAGCTCTTACCAAAATCCAGCCTTTCTTGCCATGATCTTGTTTTGCACTGGTGAATCACTCGTCACACAGATAATTCACTCACAAAAAAATGAGCTCATCTTCAACTTCCCAGAGAGCAGCTTTATCAGCAGGTCTGTAGTGGGCCAGGCACCGGTGCCAGCACCTGCCCAGCTGCTCTGCGGTGCTGGAGGGACCACCCAGCCTGGCCTGGGAGAGATGTGAATGTGGTACCCACGCTCCACATCAGGTCTTCTCATCCTCCAAGCTCCATCATGCCATGCTCCATCCCCTCAGGATTGTCTCTCCTTCCCAGCGCAGAGCATCAGGAGAAGGGACCCCAAGTGCCAAGATCGCCACCCTCCCAGGCTGAGACCCCCCAGGCCTGGCTGAGGTGTCACTGGACCCCACATCAGCCCAGCGCAGACACCAACAGAGGTGGAAAGCAGGGCAGCTCTCACACCAGGCATCCGCCATGCAGCTCCACCAAAGCTATCACAGGAGCTGTCTGCAGCTCCTGGGATGTGCAGCTTGCCCAGGCAGAGAAAACACCATTTTGAAGGAAGGATGCTATTAAAAAATCTGCCAAGAAACCAGCAGAATCGCTTGTTGCCAGCTGGTTGCTTAAGGATGCAACAAGCTGCTGCAGAGCTGGTTGCTCTGGTTGCTGTTTGAAGCAGCAGAAGTGTGTGGGTTGGTGGTGGTCAGGAGCTGACCATTGATACTCTTGCAATACAGTCCCAACGCATTGATGGGGGCTTGGATGCGATTGTTTCTAGGCTTGCAGCCCTCTACAGAGAGTCCACCATGAGAAAAATGGTGCTCAGAAGATCTGCAAAGTGGTCTAAAACCTTGAGATTAGGAGAATTTTAACCTCCATGGCACAACAGACCTACATGCATGGTCTGGCAAGCTTGAAGGTTATGGATGTTCCTAAAGCCCCAAGGTTTATAATCATTATTGTTAGTATTCATTGAGTTTAGTGAGTGCGTCCACTCCTGGGAGCCCTTGGTGTGAAGTGGGTGCCCACCTGCTAGTGCTGTACCAATGGCAGGAGGGCAGGGAGGAGGAGGAGGGATGCACGTGGGATGGGGGGAAATCAAGGTAACAGGGCCAGAGAGACAATTTTGTCTCTTCTTGGACATGGTGACCTTCATCCCGCTGCCCACCAGCTCCCTGCCTGCAGATCTGGGGTTGCTCAGCTGCCAGAAAAGAAGACTCATGGAAAATTCATTACTCTTCCCAGTTAACTCATGGGAGGAGAGAAAGGGCATGAGGATCAACAGCCACAAGCTGAAACGTGGGAAATTCCAGCTGTATTTCCCTATAGCTATGTAGGGAAAAGCTTTTTCACTTTGAGGGTCAAACATTGGACTGGGGTGCAGGGAGGTGGTGGGATGTCCAGCCTTGGAGATGTTCAAAGCTGCCCTGCACGACGTCCAGAGCAACACCTGACCATGCTTAGAGCAGGGGAGTGGACTGTGCTATGGAAGTGGGACCAGCGGCAGTCCCCACGGGGCAAGTGGGGTTCCCCACTCCCATCAGAGCCCCCTTCTTCACCTGGGGGCTGCATCTCCCCCAGGCCTATGACTCCCAAGGCAAGAAGGATTTCACGTCTTGCTGGTGACCCCGCAGCAGCGCAGTCACACCAGAAACTCCCTCCTTGTCCTGCAGCGCTTCCAGGGGCTGGTGGGGAGATCTGGAGCTCCCTGGGGGCTGCGGGCCTGGGCAGGCAGTGACTGCAAAGACCCAGAGCCACATTTCAGGGATGGGAGGGTGCAAAGAAGACCCAGGTCCTTTAGAAAACACCTGGTGCCCAAGCAAAACAGGACAGGGATGGCCCAGAAATAGAAATGGCAGCTCTGCAGAAACCTTCCCCCTTCCCATCCAGCCCAGCTGATGCTGAGTTTAACAGAGCCCGAGGGATCTGAGGCTCGGTAGAAACCAGAGGATGTACCAGAGCTGGGATACGGCCGCTCTTCCCAGCCCTCCTTCGCCGGGCTGGGCGGGTGCAGGGCTGGAGGAGCAGCGCTGGTGCCGGCAATGCCGGGGCTGAGGCAGATGCCTTGTAATTGCGGTGACATTTAGCGTTTGCTTTGCTGGCTCCCCAGGAGAGCCCGGCACTGCCTGCGCTTGTAACCTGACAGCGCTGCTCGCCAGGATGTGGCGGCAAGACACAAACTGGGTCAGGGAGAAGGAGGCGGCGCGGCGACTGCGTGAGCCTTTGAGATGCCCGTCAGCAGCGCGGTGGGGCGGGGTGGTCCCGGCATGGGTGAAGAGGTGCCCAAGGTCCTGCTCGTCCCTCCCGGGTGCTGCCTCGGCCGGGGCACAGCTCCAAAGAGCGGCCTAGCACTGAAGCAGCAATTTATTTTTGCAGCAGAATTTCAGCTTTTTCAGGAAAACTTCCCTGACTCTGCTGTCCCAGCGTATCTGTCCTGGGGTTCCCGGCAGGATCTGGGGCCAATGCGCTCTCCCATCTCTGCTCCCTGCAGCTGGCAACAACCCCCAGGTCTCCTGCCACCCTTTCTGCCCAGTTTGGGCAAGTGATGCTCATATATGGAGCACCACGGTTGCATTTCTAGGTCAGTTGGGTGAATTTGAGTGTTGACCCAAGGATTTTGTTTTCCCTGCGTGCCTGGGGAGCTGTGTGGGTGCACGGCTGGGACCTGCCCCCGTGCAGCTCCTGCTCCGGCACGGTGCCGGGTGTGCGGGGGCTGCCGGAGCAGGCACTGCTTTGCTGCGGTTTGAGCGCGGGGAGCTGAGCTGCTGCTTGCTGTGAGCAGGTGGTGGGGAGAACTTCAGCTGGGGGAAGAGCTGCGTCTTGCAGACCTGGGGATGGGCAGTTGCAGGGGGAAGGCAGGAGGAAATGTGGGAGCTGACGAATTCCCCAGAATTGCCTTGGGTGGAAGCTGGAAGCTGTGCAGAGCCCTTGGCAGGGGGTTCATGGGAGGGGGCTGCATCCCACGGGGCAGGGATGGTGTGCTGTACCGGCTGCTGGGGAGGTTTCCTGGAGCTGACAGCATCATCTGGCCTTGGCATTTCCACCACCTCTTTCTTCTCCCTGATTTCTTCAATCCTTCAAGTCCTAGCCAATATATTTGCTGCCAGGAGCCATCCTGGGATGTTACAGTAGGACCTGTGGCCTGTCTCTCCCCACTGCTCCCTCCAGAGCGGACCCCCTGCCCGGTGCCTTGGCTGGAGGGAAGAAGAGGGTTGCTGCAGCCCCGTGCTCCCCTGCAGGCTGCCGGGAAGTGAGTGGTCACACCGGAGCCAGCTCCATCCCTGGTGCGACATGGGGAGGTGAGGTCTTTCCACGTAATGAAAACTGGTGCTCCAGCCTGGGAGGGGGCCCAGCATGCCCAGACTGCTGGGGAGCCATCAGCGTGCCACGGGGGACTCTGCGGTGTCCCCAGGACAGGACAGGGGTAACCAGAGAGACTTGTACCACTGTGAGCCATGATGGGAAGCTGCGCAGGGTGCCAAGCACCCCCGCAGCCCTCGGGATGCTCTGGAGCCATCATGGTCCTATGGATGGGGAAGAAGGTGCGGTTTTGGGTGCAGGCTCGAGGATGAGGGCCATCCCCAGTAAGGCAAAAGGGGTCTCTGGGGAGCACCCCCCCTCAGCCAGGCTTTCTGCAGGACCCTGGTCTATGCACAGGGGTTTGGGGCCGCGGAGCTGCGGAGGAGCCTCTGCACCAGCACAGGGGCTGCCTGCCCAGCGGCTGCCCACGTGCCAGCGCAGAGCTGCCAGGCTGCGTAGGCCCAGCGCTCACATCCCTCGGCAGCACCGCAGACACAAATGGGAGCAGACAGACCGGCTCGAGCAGTAAAGATCAAACCCCGGGAGCCCGGGGCTGCTGTCAGCAGGAGACTGGGCGCTCGGACTCACCCCCGGAGCGGCAGCCCCATCGCTCGCCCTGCCTGGGGATGTCCCTGCCGAAGTGCTGTGTCCCCTCACGGCTGCAGCACGGTGCCGCGGGCAGAGTGCGGGCAGGAGCCTGCCGGGGGGGCTGCCCACGCTGCCTCCATGCTGCAGCGACCATGGCAGGGGCTGGCCGTGGCTCAGGACCGTGGGGTGAGGATAAGGGGGTTTGTCTGCCCTGGATTTCAGATCTGGGGGGATGTACTGCTGGGGGTGCAGGAATAAATGGCCCCACTCGTCCCACTGGGCTCTGCCGATGGGGATGCTCCTGCACCCAGCACCTCCCCAACACCCCGGCTTCTCTACGGGCTCAGGTGGGCAGAGGGGAAGGTGGCCCCGAAACACAGCCCTGCCGGGAACTGCTGCGGAAAGCCTCCCTCCGTGGGGCTGCACAGCCGCCCCAGCCTGCGTCAGCAGGTGGAAACCTCAACCGCCCGCCCCAGGCTCTTGTCGAGCCGGCGGCTGTGGGAGGACGGTGCCGCCGCGGAGGCACATGGGTCGTGGCTTGCAGGAAGCCGGCTGGCTGCACCCATGCTCCTGGGGAGCGAGGCGGGGGAGCACCCTGCGTGGTTGGGGCAGGATGGGCAGCACCCACCGAGGCGATCAGAAGGGGCAGAGTCAGATGCCAGTGGCACAGGGCTGGCATCCCAGGAGCTGCAGGTCCAGGCACCACTTCCTCATCCTTCTCCAGCCCCAAAAAGGTTTGAAGAGAGCCCTGGGATCCAGCATGGGATCCAGCATGGGCCCCAAACACCTGGATTTTGCACAACCCACCTGTTTCCCACCTGGGAAGCCAACAGCCATCATCCCAGTGCCCACGTCCCCCTGGCTCGGAGGTGGCCCCTTGCGGGCAGCATCACTGCGGCCACCAGCACGGAGCAGGAGGGACAAGGGTCCGCGGTGCAGCCAGGGAGCAAGGAGAGGGCATGGCTAATTGGGATAATTGCTAAAGCAGGCGAGGGGCGAGCGGGGAGGGAGGTGGTGAACAAGGAGCTGTTGTGCTCAGGCGGCCCAGGCACGCGGCCCCGGCTCCAGCCGGCAGCGAGAGCCAAACAAACGGGGACTGTTTGAAGCGAGGGAGGACAAGCAGACGGCAGGACAGAAACCAGACCTCCGCTGGGAGAGAGCCGGAGCCAAAGGCTTTGCTGGGAGCTGGGTGCTGCGCAGGGTCTGCCTGCTCCCCGCTGGGAGAGCATCCCCAGACTGCCATGGGAAAGCCTTCACCGGGGGCAGGATGGTGCCACCCCCGATCCATCCCTGGGGCAGGGGCCAAAGTGGGAGGATGGCAAAGTGCTGGGGATGCTCCAGGCCAGCAGACTGGTACCAGCCCTTCTGTCGCAGCCATCCCTGGGAATGGAAACTTTGAATCATGGAAAAATAGCAGGAAATCAGCCCTTTGTCCTAAAAAAACCATTAGCAGGTGTAGTTGCTGCGCAAGATCTCCATGCGGTCGTGGCACAGCGGAAGCTGCGTCATCGCCCCGCGCGGCTGTTTGCAGTGAAAGCAAAAGTGGTGCCTGCAGGGAGCCCACCAAGAGGGGGGTGCCCGCAGCTCCCCCCGCCTCAGCCTGGCTTCTTCCTCCACAGGAAGGAGAAGTGACATTTGAGGAGGGAAAACTGTGGCCATGCACGTGAGCTGCCCAACCAGGTGTCCCCAGCTGGGGCTCTTGCAGCCCGTTTTCCAGGTCTCTGCACGCGAGCGAGTGTTTAGCCATGGAAGACATCCTGGCTGTTTGCTGCTGCCCGGCTCTGAGCAGGGAGCTGCAGGTTATGGCCCGTTGGACACAAGTCCCACAGCATCGACCTGCCATGGGTGCTGGGCTGAGGTTGGCAATGGGTGAATTGCCCTTCCTAAGGTCCCCGTGCAATGGCACGAGGCCACCCCGCACCGCCCCCGTCCCCATGGCACACTGCAGGTGAGGATGCACGAGCACGGAGGGTGCGGAGGAGAACATCTCCGTGCTGGCTGGAGGCTCTGTCCAAGCAGGGATTCTGCACATGGGTAGGACACAGCTGGGGGAGGGGGGGAGATTTTGGCACTGGAGGATGATGCCAACCGAAGTGCCATGGTTCCGTGCTTGCATCCTGCTTGCTTCCACATTTGGTGGCAGCTCCGTGCAGGGGCAGCCGCTGGCTCCCGGTCCAAAGCCCATCAGGAACAGCCCGCTCTCAGCCCCAAAGCACTCGGCTGCTGGGAGGAGACGGGAAGGACTTGCTCCGGGCCAGGAAATCCTTGCTTTCTCCTCTAGCCAGGCCACAGTGGGCAGCCACAATGCGCGCTTCCCTCGCACCGTTGCCAAGCCCCAGCGTGACCCGGGGGCCGGCCGGGCTGGGGAACTGCAGGGGAGAGGGACGGAGGGTGAGTGTGGGAGGGTGATAAGGAAACCAGCTCCTCTCCCGGTTCCTGCGGCCAGCACGAGCCCAGGGAGAGGCAGGCAGCAGGCCAGGCACTGGCTGACTCCTGCGATGGCGCTTCTGACCATGCCAGCCTGGACACCGGATTATTTATCCAACTCATTATCCTTGAGGAACGCAGCACCCCCCTGCCAGGGCAGAGCGGGACTTAAACTAGAAAATCTTTGGGCTCTACAGCCACCGCTTGAGCATCCCCTGCGTACGTGGGTGCCATGCAGCGCAGGCTTGGAGGAGCCCAAACGCACCAGGCGTTGCAAATGTGCCCCTGCAGCATCCTCACCCCTCCCGCCGGCACACGGGTGAACCAGGCAGGAGGACGGGTGCCCAGCACCCGCACGTGCTACACGTGCACGTGTGCCCCAGCTGTGCACAGCACCTCCTGCGTTTTGCATGGCCCCACAGTGCTCCCGGTGTCCCTGGCTCCCACTCGCAGGCCTGCGGGTGGCTGAGGTGTCACACTGGGAGAATGCAGCACGTGCAGGATGGAGCTGCCGATGGATCCTGTCGGATCTGGGGAGCTGCCAGTCCTTTCAGGGGATGTGCTCTTGCCTCAGGGCATTCACCAGAGCCTTTGAAGGGGGGTTGCAGAGAAGCCTGTGCTGCCTGTGGTACAGAGCTGAATCCCAGGAGCCAGTGTCAAGGGCAGGATTGGGCCTGCTGCAGGATGGGTGCATGGCCCAGGGCTCCCCTGGTGCCTGCAGCCCATGTGCTGACCCAAGTGATGGGACACATCCTGGCACTGCAGACAATTCCTCCCATCAAGTGGCTTTTGCGGGTCATTTCCAGCCTCCACTTTGGCATTAAAAGCTGCTGCCGTCCTTTGGGGCACATCGCTTTCCCTGAGAGGGAACCAAGAACTGAGAAAACTCATTGCATGCCAGAGGCAGACCCCCTGGAGACAAGCAGCACAGGGCTGCGACTCCGCACACGGACACTGGGCACGTGTGGGTGCCCAGGCCCCGTGCGATGGGGCACGGCTGTGGGGCTGCCAGGTCGCGTGCCTGCGCCGGGCTGTGCCCATCTGCTGCGTCTAAGGGCGGGTTCAGTGCCGGGACCCGCGGGACGGGATGCTGAGCACAGGCTGCCGGCCTGGCCTGGGGACCGTGCTGGGGTTTCCCACCCAGGGCGCTGGAAATGGGGCGCTGAAGGGTGTGGAGCACAAACTGCAGCGGCCACGAGCCCCCAGCCCCCCGTTCCTGCCAGCTTTGTCCCCGTGCGCTGGTCTGTGCTCCCTGTGTCACCCCTCAGAGATGCACCACCGGCCCCCCATGGCACCCTCATGCCCACAGCCCCCAGCACCCCCTCCCCACTCGACGGGTGCCCGGCTGGTGGCACCCACCCCATGGGCTTCCCCTTATGGATGCTCACCCCAATAATGCCTCCCTCTCCCTGGGCTTCCTTCCATCCCCCCCCAAGCCTTGCTCTCCTTTTTAGCGAGGAGGCAGCCGAGAGTTAAGGCAAACACCTTGGAGAAGACCTCGCCCAGCAGAGGGTCCCACGGAGGGAGCCTTGTGATGTCCTGAAATAAATCATCCCACCCACCCGGCTTTGTTTCACACAGCCTGAATTTGGGGTTTGGCTTCCCATTACTGCCCTGGCTCAACTCATCCCCGCACCCTTTTCACACATGGACCACCTACAAGCTCTCCTTAGCTTCAAAAATGTTTTCAGCCCCACTGAGCTTTGGTGAGAAGCCACCATCTGCGTTGGGGGGCTCTCACCGAGATGCTCCCCCAGCTGATTGCAAAACCTTTCCCTCTAGGAAATGCAGCTCGCCTCGTCCCCTGCCACTGCTGGGCTGGAAAGAGCATCGTCACCCTCCCGTGCCTGCGCCACGGCACTGCGTCTCCTCGGAGCTGAAGGGAAACAGCCACCAAACACAACCTGTCCTTGAGTTTTTGTGTCCTGCTGCCTGGGACAGCCCCCGGGAGGAGCTGGGGCCGGGGAAGCTCCGCTGACCCTGATGCCACCACACGTGTGCCCATCCCCTGGGGAAGGATGCCCAGTAGCGAGACGTGCCCGTGCCTTTCCGTTTTTTTTTATTAACAAAATAAATGCCCCTTCTGCTGTGTGTGAAGCTTTGGCATTTTGAAGCATTCCACGAGATCACTGCAGGGACTGGTATCCTGCAAAAAGTCCTAAAATCTCGTGTTCGGTCACGCAGGACTGGGGGCTGTGGGTACTCTGCCACGGTGCCGCTGTGAAGACCCAAGATCTTTTTTGGATGACTGTTGCAGCAATTGCTGACCCCAGCATTTTCCTCCTGGCTGTATGTCCCACGACTGGGGATGCTCCTACCCCTGCAGCACCCGCCGGGTTCCAGACCTGCCATCAGCTGCCCACGCTGGGCACACAGCCCCCAGCCCCCCGCTGTGGGTCTGCCCCCTCATTTTTGGGCTACGGGGAGCCCATACAGGCTGCAAGTGAGCGCATGGGTCTGTTAAAAAAAAAAAGAAAAGTGAAGGTTAGCTTTTTCTCCTGTTTCTCCTGGTTTTCTCAGGCTCCTCCTCAAATCACAGAGGTTGTCTCCTGGGCTGCACGGAGCCCCTGTCTCTGAAAGCAGCGTGGCACCTCATGAGGACCTCTGTCTCCATCCCCCCTCCTCAAACAGGACATTGGATGGGCACTGAGCTTTCTGTTGGTTTTTTTTTTACTGTTGATTCTTTTCAGAAGCAATTTCAGGAAATTAGGCTGGTTTTAAGCAACAAATAGCTACGCATTAGTTTGGCTCCTCCATTGACTCCTAAGGGGTGCAGAGCTCCGAAGCACCCACCGGCTCCCAGCTCAGCAAGTCCAACATGGGGCGACTGCAAAACAGCATCTTGGGCTTGGATGCAGCAGCTTTTCCATCTGGGGATTCTCCATCATCTATAAACCCTCCAAGGAGCCACACGAGACTGCTGGATGAGGGTCTTGGAGCTTAATTTGGAGTTGTATCTTGCCAAGAAGTTAAATGTTTGAACTTCAGGCTCCAGATGAGGGGTGGCTGCCTGGGCTGGGGCTGCGCCAACGCAGATCTGCCCCATTGCCTGCACCAGACCAAAACCACCAAACAACTCTGCCGTGCCCAGGCTTCCCTCCACGGGTCCTGCAGGATGGACTGATTTTGGGGACAAGGAGCAGGGAAGGATGTTTTCAATGCTGTAAAGGGCAGATTTAGGCTTTCACCCCCTGAATCTCCCTCCTGGGGAATAACACTGAGTTTGAAGGACTGACTGACCTCCATTTCCGTGCACTGCAGGACTCCTGAGGAGGGGGCTGGTGCCCATTTTTCCCCACCAGCACGGAGAGGTGCACCTGGAGCCACCCTCCTGCCCGCGGGGTGCAGCCTGGCACAGGGGCTGTCCGTCCTGCCCATCTGTCCGTCCGGGGATGCAGCTCTGCCCCATGCCATGATGCTCTGCGGGCAGCGAGGGACGGCATCGGGCACAGCTCCTGCGGCATCGCCAGAGCAGCCAGGGCAGCCAGTCCCGGCGTTTTAACCTCCCCGAGTGCGTTTGCTGGCCACACGTGATGACAACCTCCCTCTCGTGTGGGACTCCCCCTTCCCAGCTCCCGTGACACACAAACCCACATTTCCAAGGTGCTGTTTCTGGAGGACAGACCCCAGTGATGAGCACTGCCCCACGCACGGCAGGGGCAGGGGCCTGATACGTCCCCGTCCAAGAGCAGCACCCACATGTGCCCACCGGCGCTGCAGTAGGTCGGTGCTGAGGCTGAAGGGAGCGCTGGGAGCACTGGGAGCGCTGGTATGGGTGCTCATGAGAGTGCGCTGGTGCTTGATGAGGATGGAGGTGTCACGGAAGCCATCCCTGTGGGTAGGACACTTCGTAGGGGCGCTGGCCCGTGTGGGTTTGCAGGTGGGAGCTCTCTGCAAAGCCCCTCCTGCACTCGGGGCATTTAGGTGGTCTCTGCTGAAGGGGCCTTTTGGGACAAGGATCCTCTGAGCTGTCCCTGAGGTCCCCAGCAGCCAGGGAGGGTTGTCCCCACGGTCCCTTGATGTGCCACAACCTCCACCTCCTCCTCTTCCACATTCTTGGCATCTGCCAGAAGCAAGAAAACTCAGCTGTAACTTCTCCCATGGAGCAGCCAGACCCACCAGAGCTCCTGCTCCCACGGGAATCACCTGCAGCTGGGACACAGCACCCCCGAGGAGGTGACCAGGCCCCAGGAGTACCCAGGACCTCAGCCCCGGTGGCAGTGCCCTCCCCAGCCTCACTGCTTGGGACATGGGAGAAGAGGGTCAAAGCTCTCTGAGGCTGACGTGGCGTTGGTGAGTTTTGGGAAGGAAAAGGGGGATACTGCCGTGACCCTGAATGCAGCCCAAATGACAGGTGTCATGGTGGCTGTCTTGGCCAGGTAGGGACCCTATAGTGTCCACAGAGGATATAGTTCCCTTTCCTCGCCAGAGGACCCGGGTTAAGCCGATCCCCACCAGCAGTGATGGAAACGTGCTGCCGCAGTCCTCGCTGCGGGATTGGTTCCAGGTACGTCACCGCTGTGCCCACGGCCAGGAGGAAAGGAGCTATTAAAGACACTGTTGGCCCAAGAACAAATTGGCCATCAGGAAATTGAGGCTGGAAAGGAAAAGGCAGCCAGATCTGGACCAGGAGAGCATCAGCAGAGGCTGGAAGGGCTTTCCCGAGACGAGACTTCAGCCAGCCCAGCCACTGCGGAGCTGGCGCCAGAGCCTGTGAGGAACGAGATTATCCAGGAGGTGCCTTGTGAGATGGGAGCTGCTGTGGCGAGATGCCAGGGAAGGACGGCAGCCGGGGTAGAGGCACTTCAGATTAAAGCTAACACCCTGCTCAGAGAGTTTGTGCAGGGTCCACAGCCCTGGGCAGCAGCGGGTGGGATATCCTCACCCCAAAAAGCTCAGAGGTGCTGTGAGACAAGTTTCACCTCGGGAGAGGGAAGGCACCGCGGACACCGGGTGCTGTTGCACGATCTCGGGGTCCCCATGATCTGCAGGGTCTCAGGGTCCTCCGGCTGTGCCTGGCGTGCAGCATCGCAGCTCCCTGCGAGCAGAGCCGCTCGTGAACAGGGCTGCGCGTGAAAACCTGGGGCAAAAAGCCAAAACGAGCAAGTCCTGAGGCAGCGGGAGGAAGAGAAGGTCGCTGCTGGAGAGTGCCACAGCGACATCCCCCGCACGAGCCGGGACGAGCCGTGCACGGGCCTGCAGGGCTGGGGTCACGGCAGGACACCTGGGACGCTGCTGCCTCTTTTTTGATGCCTGCTTAGCAAAATACGTGAGGTTTTCTCTGGGGAGACAGCTCAATACGGGAAAACCTGGCAGCAGCAAGGCCCAGAGAAGGGACAGGGGCTGCCGGTGGCTCTCCTGGGGACAGCCCTGCAGGGGCAGAGATACCCCGGGGGTGCCCACGCAGGTGCTTTCAAAACCGAAGAGCTGGGTGCTGTGATGCGGGTTATGCCCGGCGCATGCTCTGCTGCACCCCTACTCTCAGTCCGCAGTGGGGCAACTGGGGCACAGGGCCCCTCTCCCAGTGCTAGAGCTGGTCAGGGGAGGGTTTGACCTCCCGACTTCTCCCAAAAAAATCCCAGACCTCCCTCTTCCCTTCCCTCCATGCCCTGGGAGGCCACCGAGTCTATTTTCAGGGCAAACCCCACTTTGGGAGCTGCAAGCCCAGCAGGCTCCGGGACAGAGGGACCAGCCACAGCGGGCAGGCAGGGGAGACTGGGGCATGCAGGCAGGGTGCTGGCAGCAGGGCACTCTGACCACTGGGTGCCCAGCCGGCTCAGCATCCCCCAGAATCAGTCCCCCATCACAGACATAGTGCTACCAGGGCCAGGCAGGGTCTCATCATCCTCCAGAGCTCTCCTGCTTGCTGTGTGGGTGCCAAAGGTGCAGCCCCCAGCCCAGTGTGTTCCCACCCACCTGGCACCAGGCTGGGCGGGCAGGGCAGAGGTGGGCACAGCTGAGAGCAGGATCCGGCCAGCCTGTGCAGCCCCAGCTCCTCAGTGCACCTGAGAAGTGTGGCAGTGGCCAGAAGGAAGCAGCTTTTCCTTTTGCAAAGTGCCGTGGGAAACATCATTCAATCCCAGGATGATTCAGCTGCAATTTGGGGCACCCTCTGCCCTGTGCCCGGCCCCAGGCTGCCCCGGCCCCATGTGCACAGCCCCATCCCCAGCATCCCCGGGGCTCCCGGGAGGGATGGGCTTCTGCACAGGACCCTTGTGGGAAGATGTTGGGGCTCAGAACAAGCCAGATTTGGTGGTTCGGTGATGGGAAGGGTGACAGTGGCTGAGGGCATCACAGCAGTGTCACACGGCAGGGACAGGGCTGGAGTAGGTGACCCGTGGTGGTGCTGTCCCATCCCACGGCATGCTCAGAGAGATCATCCAGCTGCAGGACTGGAGCTGTGTCCCACACCCTGGGGACAGGAGAACTGGCTGGGCACAGGCTCCCAGAAAAACCCACCTTGTCCCCAAGCACCCAGAAGCAGGGACATTGCGCACTGGAGCCCCTGGCAGGGCTGGCTGTGGCCACCCGGCAGTAAGGACCCTCCTGAGAAGCCCAAAGTCCTGCAGCCTTCAGCAAAGTGCCCATTCAGGACCCACAGGGGACACACAGGGCACACGTGGGTGTCCTGCCCAGGGCAGAGCAGAGCAGTGATGCCGTGGCGGTGCCATGTCCCCACCAAGACTTGTTTCCCCAGGCTGGGCTGGCCCTGTCTCCCATTGTCCCTGCACCATTCCCTGCAGCTTCCCTGGGGACACGGCAGCACCGAGGGGACCCAGCCTGGTTCCTCCCACTGCCCCGAAGGAGGATGCCAGATCCGGATGTGGGGCTGGGATGCTCCTGTGCTGCCTCCCACCCAGCTGTCCTGGCTGGCAGGCTGGTCCCCATGGTCCCCCCTGTCCCCTCAAAGCTCAGCTCTTGCTCTGAGCTGCGTCTGTCCAGGGATGGCCACCTCCTGCCAGCCACAACTGGAGCCGTGGGGCAGGCGTGCTGGGACCACGTCGGAGCTGAAAGCCCCGACCCTGTGGGGGGTGGCAGGAGGGGATGCCAGAGGAACAGCCCCTTGCGAAGGAGCTGCAGGTGGTGGCCAAGGCCCACGGGGCTGTGGGCAAGGCTGGGAACAACCGTGGGCTCTGGTGGTTGGGGACACTGTGTCCCCATACCGGTGCTGGGCCCAGTTCCATCAGTGCTGGTGTTTTCCTTGCTGGTGGGAAGCCATGAGCCTGGGGAGCTTGTGGGCAGCACTGCCCTGCCTGCAGCCCTGCCTGCTGTCCTGCCAGGTCTGACACTGCCCCAGAGCCCCTCCATGGGCCCAGCAGGTACCAGTGAGTGGGACAAGGCAACACCAGGGAACCAGAGGAGCCCTGGCAGTCGGTGATGGTGGGGACAGAGGGACACTGGCTTTGTGATGGTGCGAGTGTGGCAATGCGGCTGGCCTCTGGGATGGGTTTTCAGTTGGGATATTCCAAAAAAGCATCACACGAGAGCAGGACCAAGGGCTGGGGCTCACACAGGGTCCCTCCTGCCTGGTTGCAGGTAGAAATTTGCATCTTTTCTCTTGCAGCACTTCTGGTCCCAGGGACTGGCACGTGTGCCAGCATCCCTCTCCTTGTCCTTGAGCCAGCCGTGTTCCTCACTCCATCCTGCCTCATGCGTTTCACCCTCCAACGATGCCCTGGGGGCAGGCACAGAGTAACCCCCCCAAATCTATCCTGGAAAAGGCTCTGTTGGTGGGCAGAGGTTCACAGCCAACAACCCACCACAGATCCTCGTGATGCCCAGGCACATACCAGACCGCTTGGGTCCAGCACACTCGGTTCATGCCCCTCTGGCTGCCCGGGAGCCCAGGGATCAGCTGGAGGGATGAGGACCCCAGCAGAGACCTGGCATTGGGGTGTCAGGGCTGGAGAGGTGGGGCGCAGCCAGGCAGGGTGTGAAGGACCCCTGGGCTGCAGGGACCTGGGTGTCTGTAGGGGCAACAGAGCCTGGCAGGAGGGTCTGGGGGCTGCCAGGGGGTGCAGTGGGTGCGGGTGCCTGGTGTCCCCTGCTCAGTGCTCAGGACCTGTGCACGGTACTCAGTGCCCTCTGCCCGCTACCTGGTGCTTGGTGGTTGCTGCTTCCTACCGGCCCATGGTGTGCGGTGCCCCCCCCACCCCCCACCCCTGGCTGCTGCCCAGTGCCAGGGTTGTGGTGCCAATGCTGGTGCCAATGTACGGTGCTGGAGCTCAGTGCCCCACACGTGGCACACAGTACTGGTGATGGTGCCAGTGGATAGCACTGGTGCCTGTACTGGTGCCAGTGCCTGGTTCTGGTGGTGGTGCCAGTGCATGGTACCTCTGCCTGCTGTGCGGTGCACATGGTGTGGTGGTGGTGCCAGCGCATGATACCAGTGCCCGTGCTGGTTGTGGTATCCACTGCCTGGTGCCAGAGCCAGTGCCCAGTGACTGGTACCAGTGGCTAGTGCTGGTGCCTAGTGCACGATGCTTGGTACTGGTGGTCTTGCCCGGTGCCCAGTGCCCCTGTCCAGTACTGCTGCCAGTGCCCAGTTCTCATTGCCCAGTGCCCCCTACCCAGTGCCCGGTGCCTGGTACTGGTGCCCAGTTCCTTGTGCCCCCTGCCTGATGCCAGTGCCCAGTGCAGACGCGGGCAGGGGGTGCCGGGGCGGTGGGTGCCGGGCGGTGGGTGCCGTGCCGTGCCG
>VXBL01001977.1:303323-356092 GCA_013400195.1 Aramus guarauna | reverse complement strand
CCCACCCCCATGTCTCCCTGCCCAGGCATCACCCTCTCCTGCCTCCCCTCCTGGCTCTGCCATCAGGGCCACACGGCTGCAGTGTACGGGTTGCATGTCAGGGTCCCTTGGGATGGGCAGGGAGGGGGGAGCACCGCTCCACACACTGCTCCCAAACCAGTGGGGTCTGCTGGGTGACCCTTCCCAGTGCCATGAGAACAACCCCAGCACTGACACCCCCCCCCAGGTTAATGAGGTCTCTGTCTCACAGGAGGTGGGCAACGCCAGCCGGGCCACGCATGCTGATAATGAACAGGGAGATGGATCGTGGGGTCAGCCTGGAGAACCCCTACGCCAGCGTCAACATCTCACGGGACCAGTTCCAGCAAAGCTTCATCACTTGCTACCTGAAGGACGAGCCCACCATCATCACCAACCCTGCAGCCGTGCCCACCTACGGCATGGAGGAGCAGGAAGGCAGCTGGAACAGCCCAACCATTTCCACGGACAAGTCCTGGTCCCGTCCCTACAATCCCTATGCCAGCCTGAGGATGCCCAACGGGGAATCGCCCAACTCCTTCTACACCGTCACCCTGGACAAGCCACTCAAGGGCCAAGAGCAGGAGGCCGGCGGGGGATGCGGCTGCTGCAAGTGCTGCCCTTGCTGCAGAAAGTGCTGCTGTGTCGTCTCCTAAGGGCCCTCGCTGCACCCGCAGGACCTGCTGACCATGGGACGGGGCCAGGCGGCCCTATGGGGACGTGGCTGCCCAACCTGGACACCCCGGGGAGCTGCCCTGGTGCCTGGCAGAGCTGGCAGCTGAGAGGTGGCACTGCCTGAACTCTGCCACTGCTTTTCACCAGTGAGCTCTGCAGCCAGACACGCCGGTGATGAGACACTGCCAGGTCCTGAGAGCCCAGTGTGGGGCATGAGGGAGAAAGACAGGTCCCCTCTGCCCCGCTGAGGCCTGGGAGCCTCGAGGATGATGTGTGCCAACACAGATGCCACCGAGAGGTGCCTACACTGGGGATGGGGCAGCACTTTGAGCCTGAGATCCTGCCGGAGGGTAGGTTTGGATGATGGCAGTCCTGTATGTCTGGCAGAGGAAGGCATCATCGTTGCTGTCTTGGAGCCGTGAAAAGGAGCCAGGGACATGTCCCAGATGGGATGGGGACCCACCTGCCCAGAACTGACTGGTGTGTCCCCCATCATGGGGATGCTGCAGCCCCCTGTGCCAAGCTCCAGCTGGGTACTGCTCCTCCTCGCCACACTGCCCGTGGGACAGAGGGAAGGAGACAGGAAGGACAGACAGACAAAGCGTGGCAGAGTGCCGGGCAGGGCTCCAGGGCAGCACCTAACAGCACAGCATGGGTGTGGATGTTAACGTCCCAGTGCCAGGAAACCCCTGGCCTCTGCCAGGCTTGTGGGGCGCTGGGCACAACCCCTTGCCCCAGCTGCATCCTGGCTCGGGGCTCTACAGCACCTTGGGGCTGGGTCCAGTGCGGAGGGCTGGCTCAGATCCAGCAGCGGGGTAACACAGGGGCACCCCATTTGGGACGCAGGTTCCCATCGTTCACCTTCTGCGACCCCCTGGGCATTGAGGAAGGCGGGTGAGGAGCCCGCTGGCCTCTTCGCAGCGAGCTGGGGCGGCTCCAGGCTGGGTTTTTGGCTGGGGCTGGCGCCGCCGACCTGGAACAAGCCTGCCGTTGTGTTGGCGTCCCACGGGCGGCCGTGCTGCCAGGCGGCAGCTGCGTAAGCACCGCGGCTGCTGCAGAAACTGGTCTGCAGGGGCAGGGGCTTGGAAAGAGTGCGTGTGTTAGCAGATGACTTCAGGGTGCTGCGAATAAAATTACAGCGGTCTCCTCCCCTGCCAAGGTACGCCTCTTCCCTCTGCCCTGGGTTTTCCGGGATTCCCGTGTTACTTCTTGCTTATCCTGGCGGGTTATGTAGGGGCAGTGCAGGGGGCACAAAGCCCTCTCCTCTCCCCTCAAAACCAGGCTTAACCGTTGCGCTGCTGACTTGCGGCAGCAGCAGCGGCGTGTTCAGCTCTTCAGCTCGCTGCTGCCTGCTGCCAGCCTGGGCCCGACGCTCCCCTCGGCCAGGCGTTTCCAGTACAGCCTGCTCCTGCCTGCCTGGGGACGCTGGCTGGTGCTCAGCCTGACCCTGCCAAGCTGGATGACTGTCCTGTCTTTTGGAAAGAGAAAGCTGGGCTTTGGGGGGGCTGGGGAAGGGGGTGGTTCCTGGCTGGGCCAGCTGGGTGGGCTTTGTGGCACCGCCACGGCTGGCTGCAACCCCCTGGGAGCCCACCAGCACTGGGAGCCCACCAGCACTGGGAGCCCACCACTGCATGGAAGACCATCACCACCAGGATCCCACCACCACTGACATCCCACCGGAACAGAGCCCACCACCCCTGGGAGCCCACAACGCCCGGGAGCCCACCATCACCAGGAGTCCATTGCTGTCTGGAAGCCCACCACCCTTGAAATCCCACCACCCCTAGGAGCTTCTGGGCTGGGGTGGCAGTCGCTTGGCAGAGGTGCAGGGCAGAGCCCTGGCAGTGCCCCTGGCCCAGGTCCGTGCTGGTGGGTGGCCGGGGGGTGTGCAGCTTGCAGGAGGAGGTTGGCAGGGACACGGCCCCGTGGCGCCCGCCCTGCACAAGGAGCACTCTTGTTCGCCCCCCCGGGACACAGGCAGTGCTGGCGTGGGGACGGGCAGGTCCACCCCTTGTTTGCTTTCGTGGCCCCCACAGCAGCCCTGCCCTGCGGAGCCCACCCGCCGCGTGGGCAGGGACGTGGTGTCACCACGTTGGCTTGGCTGAAACCCCCGTCCCGCAGAGGCTGGTCAGTGCCCCGGGGATCCCACGTGCTCTGCGGGGACAAACACAGTTTGGGGGAGGGAAAACTGTCCCCGAGGGGGATGTGGTGCCTTTGGCAGAGCTGGTGGGGCTGGAATCAGCAGAGGTGGGGGTGAGGGATGGCCTGGCCTGGCCCTGGCACGGCAGTGGCAGGGTGCAGCTGAGACAGGCAGTGCCATGTGTCACCGCTGCCCTACACGGTGCCTAACCTTGGGGAGATGGCAAACAATGGGGCAGAGGCCGGGCAGGGCAGAGCCCTGCCTGCCAGACACCCGGGCAATGATTAAGCTGGAGGCAGCAGGAAAGCTGGGGGGGTGGGCAGGGGATGCTGCCTCAGACATGGGCAGCTGCGGGCAGAGTCCCATGGGTGCGTTTCATCTTTCACGAGTGCTCGGGGGTGCAAAGGCTTGTTCCGGGTGATTGCCACCTCCTTTATCTGCAGCGTGGGTGGTGATGCACAGCTCTGGCTCATCTGGATCAGACCTTTGCCCTCTCCTGAGGGTGTTGCTCCCTGCCACGCTGTGCAGGTCTCTGCAGCTCTCAGGGATGAGCCCTGGGAACAAGAGAAGGTATTTCCCACCCATGCGTGTAGCTGCTGATGTGTCTTCTCTGTGCCTGGATTCGGGTGTTTGGGCAGGGCTGGAGGCTGGTTTCAGGCAGCGTTCCCCTCCGTGTCACCCTGCGCAGCTTGGCAGATGCACAGCCCACGTCACCGAGGGCTCCCCCGCCCCAAGCTGTGCCTGTGGGGTGCAGGGTGGGTGAGCTGGGGTGTGCAATCCCACACCAGGGACTCGCATGCAATGGGCAGAAGTGGCCGAGGGGCAGCTGGGCACAGCCTGTCGATGGGACACGGCTCTGCTGGCATCTGGGAGGGTGACACGAGGGCTGATGGGCAGGGGATGGGCAGGGGATGGAGGGCAGTAGGAGGACAAGCAGGGTGTGTGCATGTGCGTGTGTGTGTGTGCACACTTCTTCAAGGAGAGGCAGCCAAGGGAAGGTCAGTTCCCCTGGGCAGTGCCGGGGTACCCCCAGCTGTGTGTGGAGCCAAGTCCGTCCCTCTCACCCGTACAGTCTATTTGGGCAGGGCTTCCTATGGCCCAAAGGGACTGACGCCTGCCGGCTCCGTGCCTTGCCCTGCAGCACATGAGCCAGGCCACTACTGTGCTTTGGGTGGAAGAGTGACTTCTTGCCGGCTTTGGGACATGCCCTAACATCTCCAGGCACCCAGCTGCCTGCACATCCCTGGGCACACGGCCTCGGAGGGAGCACCAGCTCTGCCCTGGCTGCTGGCATCCGGGGTGCTGCCACCCACCCCGCAGGCAGGCAGGGTGGTACCCTGAGATGTCAGGGCACAGCGGGAATCCCACGCAGCTGGTTCCTGATCCGCCCAGAGCACACAGCCCTTGTCCCCACCTCGGCCAGTGGGTTTGGCCCAACACAGCCCCGTCCCAAGCCGGCTGCCCTGCCATCCCTTGCCTGCCGCCAGCCCCGTAAGGGGAGGGCAAAGCCCTGCCATGGGGTGCCATCCCCGCACTTGCGGACCCAAGGGCACACGCACCCCATGTGCACTGCCTGGGGAAACCTGTGACAGAGGATGTATCAGGATTCTGTGTCAGGGGATGGCCGCTGTGCCCCCGAAGGACCTGTGCTGCCAGCTCTGCTGCCTGGCTCCCAAGCGCCGGCATCGAGGTGTGGAGTTTTTCTGCAGAGCCTGGTGACCCTGTGAGGCTCTCCGTATCCAAAACTCCCAAGTCTTGCTGCTGAGGAGTACTGGAAACATGGCCCCAGGGCTGCGGAAGTGTTTGGTAAGCAGGCAGCACAGGAGAGCACTGCCTGTCTCCCTGCCTGCATTGCTGCCTGCTCCTGCCTGGAGCAGGAGCTGCTGCCCTCTCCTGCTCCCACGCAGAAATGCTGCTGGGTGTCCTGGCAGTCCTGCCCTGGCTCCAGGATGTGCTTTTCTCCTCCAGGATCCTGGGTCCAGGATGTGTCCCCCTACCACACTCCCTGTTTTAAATCTTCCCCTCCGTGCAGAGGCTGAGGCATTGCTGCTGGACCAAGGGCCACGCAGGGGGCTGGCAAGCTGCGGGGACTGAGCCTGCCACCAGCCTGGTGCTGTCACCTCATGCATTGTCATGAACCTTGGAGGTGTCACGGAGGGGTGCTGGGCTGTCCCCAGCCTGGTGCTGAGCATGGCCCTGGCAGAGCCAGGTGTAACTCAGCCCTCAGTGCAAAAGCCTGCAGCCCCAGATGGAAGAGCAGGGGCAGGTCACGGATGTGTCTGCGGCAGCGTCACCCACAGGCACCGGACGAGGAGCATGACCCCACACGTGGGCACTGCCAGCTCGGACCAGGCTGGAGCCTCAGTGTCCCTGCACCAGCCCCTCCACCCCCCTGGAGCCCCGCTGTGCCCTCCTGCTCTGGTCACAGCTGTCCCCCCCGCCCGGACCACCTGGGGATGCATGGGCTGGAGTGTGATGGGGTGTCTCTGCTGGCCAACATCTGCCCAGATGTGCCTGGCCACAGGAGATGGCTGAGGATGTGGAAGACTCTGAAGCTGCCATTCAGGTATGGTCGATGTCCAAGCCCTCTCCACCTGCAGTGAAGCCCAGAGCTCCTTGGCCTCACGGGGATGGTTTCTTCTGCTAATGAAGCAGAGATGGATGGTTAATGACTGCTCCTGGGGCTTAGATTTCGGAGGTCTTTGTTATCTGGGTGCTTGTAACCCAATCTCCCAGGCTTGGCTTCCCGGCAGCAGATCCGATAGCGCACCTGTCTCTGAAAGGTGAGACCCTTCCCACTTCCACAGCCACCAGCAGCTGCTGGGACCTGGCTGGGGAGCTGCTGGTAGCTCAGGCCCCCGATGCTCTCCACAAAACAGCCGCAGCGCCCCGGAACAGCACAGCCCTTCTGCCACCTCCCCTGAGGCCCTGGAGGAGCATCTCAGGACAGGTAGGGATGGGGGACAGGGGAGGAGGGGAAGAGAGGGATGCCTGTGCATATCAAAATGCTTGAGGTCGCCCGCACAGAGAGAGTGGTGGCTTCCAGGAGAGGTTTGCAAATATGCTGGTGGGTACCAGACCCCCCTTAAGATGAGGCTGGGCTCCTCAAGTCCCCCCTGCCAGCCTGCGTGCCCATTCCCTGGTCCCCCACTGCTGACAGCTGTGCCACAGCAGCCGGGCACTCCTACCCACCCCACATCCCCCCCAACCCAAAGCCCAGGCAGGCTGCTGGGGTCCCACCACTCCTGATCCCCCACGGGACATGAGGGGCACTTGGGAGAGCTCCCAGCAGAGACGCAGGGTGGCACCAGGGAAAACGCGTCCCCCTTGGATGCAGGCAGAGCCATCTGTAGTGGCAGGGTCCTGCTTTTCTAGGCAGGGCTGCCCATGAGACATGCAGGCAGCAGGCAGGGATGTTGGGCAGGGAGGGACCTGCCCACATGGGTCCGGTCCCCATGTCTCCTACGCATCAGACGGGCTCAGAGGTGGCATCCCACACCCGGGCCATGGGTCTGATGGCTCCTCTCGCCCTCCCTCCCCAGCATGTCCCAGGCCGGCGGCAGCCCCCGGGCAGAGGACGCAGGGCTGTGTGTCGGGACGCACTCGCGCACCCCGAGCCGGGGCAGCCAGCGGGTTGAGTGCATCATCTGCTACTCCTCCTACGACCTGTGTGGCCGGCTGCCGCGCCGGCTCTACTGCGGCCATACCTTCTGCCAAGCCTGCCTGAAACGCCTTGATGCCATCGCCAATGAGCAGCGCTGGATCCCCTGCCCGCAGTGCCGCCAAAATACGCCCACGCCGCGTGGCGGCGTCGCCATGCTCGACCTCGACCTCGCTACCTTTCTCGCCGTCAAAGCTGACAAGGAGCATCCCCGGGTGGCTGGCAGGTCCCAGCCCGACTCGGCCACCAAGGGCTTGTGCAAAGAGAAGGTGGTGACCCAGCAGCCAGCGGGGCTGTGCCAAGACACGCTGCCCCCGGCGCCATTCCCGCGACGCAGCTGCTGCCGGCCGTGCTTGTGCTGCGGGGTGACGGCGGCCTTCGAGAGCTGAGCATGAGAAGGGGGCTGCTGGCAGTGCATGGGCAGATGAGCTCCTGGGGGGGTAGCCTGGGACCACTTTTGGGGACCTCACGCCATGCCCCAGACCCAGATGTGGACAGTAGCGGTGGGTCTGTGCTGGCAGCCTGGGAAGGGCTTCAGCTTGCTGAGATTTGGGGTGCAACAGCAGGGATGAGGATGCCCCCCACTGCCTCCTCCTACCCACTCACCCCTCTGACAACTCAGAAACCTGGTCCAGCCATCATGGATGTTCCCTGGCCCCTGGCCCAGGGCTTGCTCGCACCCAGCTTCTCCACGTGACACCCCTGCCAAGCATCCCCCAGGCAGGGGACAGGGGAGCCTGGCACAGCACAGCAACGCAGCGATGCTCTGGGGCGCGTGTCCAGCACCCTGAAAGCTTTGTGCCTATTAAACAACGCTGTTGGCCCTGCTGGGCTGCATGTCTTGGTCATATTTGTCAGTAAGCCTCCAGCTAGCTCGCGACAAGCCCTGCCTGTGGTGGGGGCAGGACGGGGAGAAATGCCCTGCCCTGCCCCATTATCTTTCCTTTGAGTGTTTGCTCTGTTTGCTGTTTGCATGAGAAATTTGGGTGTTGGGGTAGCTGGACAGTTGAAATTCAGGATGACAGAGGCCACGGGAGCTCCTGCTTGGCCTTGTGCTCCATGGCTTGTGCCAGGTTTGGCTTTCCCACCTGACCCTCTCCCCACCTCCCTGCCTGCACACCTGCATGCAGCCCCTAGAGAAGCCCCTCCGCTGTTTTGCCAGGTCGTCTCTTTGCATGGCTTTCCCTGCCTGACTGACCAGGGCGTGCAAGGACGGGAGCCCAAACAGCTGGCAGTGGGTTTAACAGAGGCCAAACGGGGAGGACTGGGGTGCAGCAGGGTGATGCTGATACAGTTCTTGGGCAGGGCTTGGGGTTGCCTGGGCAGCTCTTGTGGTCCTTCCTCAGAGCCCATTTTCTGCATCCATTTTCCATGTGGTTTACCAGTTCCTGCAATATCCCAGCATCAGGCACCACCGGCTGCCCCTCGGGGCTCAGCAGGGCACCCCAGCTTGTGGCTCCCTTGGCCATCAGTGACCTCGTGCACCCTGGGCAGGCCTGGTGCCTGGCTGTCCCCTGCGCTGGGTGCCAGCACTGCAGCCAGAGTCCAGCGCCCACCACATGCACAGCACCCGCCCCGTGCTCAGCACCCACAGCCATGCACAGCACCCACACCGTGCAGAGCACCCACAACCATGCACAGCAGCCACCCCGTGCTCAGCACCCACAGCCATGCACAGCACCCACCCCATTCTCAGCACCCACCTCATGCACAGCACCCACACATGCACAGCGCCCATGCACAATTCTGCCACATGGTGTCACCTGCCCTAAAAAAAGTCAGAGCTGAGATGTTCCAAGCAGAGCCCAACCCGGGGAGCTCCTGCCATGGGAGCAGGGCCACCAGGGATGCTCCAGGGCAGAGGTGCCCAGGGGGGACAGCAGAAGCGTGGTGTGGTTCAGGGACTCCATGGGGCAGGTACCTGCCTGTCTCCGATCTTTAATTACATGGAAGCATGGAATAAGTTAAAGCATTCAAAGCTAAAAGGGATAAAAGCTGACACAGAGCCTTAAAGCACGTTCCCCTCCATCTTCATCTCTCCCCAAATACTCCGTGGTGTGTGGTGGGAAGGGTTTGGCAAGTGCCTATCCCTCCCCTGGGCACAGCTCCGTACAAAGGGGCCAGCAGGTCTCTGTGCTCAGCCCAGCTCCTTGGGTCCCAGCCTTCCAACAGTGGATGGTGACAAAGAGCCATGGCTCCCTGTCCCTCGCCCCAGGTCCTTGCCTCCATGCTTCCTCCCCTGCTCCAACACATACCCCAGCACCAGAACCAAGCTGTGAAGCTGGGCCCTGGCAGTGTTCCTCTGCTCGTGTCCCTGCTGCTCCCAGCTAGGGGCTGGTGTCTGAAGGAGTTTATCTTCCCCTCCATCACCTCACTGCAGGAATGGTCATGATGTGCTGGCTGGGCACTGTGATTTACACCCCTTGGCCAGAGCAGGGCTGGTGTTGAGCCCTGTGCCTTGAGGGACTCCTCCATCGGTCAGCACAGGCCCCCTAAGCTGTCCTTGCACAGCGGGTGCTTGGAGCAGCCTCTCCCAGTGCTGTCCCGGGGCCAGGCTGTGCTGTTCCATCAGGAGCCCAAAACAGGAGGAGGCATTGCAGCGGGGGAGCGGGGCACCGGCGGGTGTAGCCCTGGTGGGGGATGAGGACCTGGGCTCTCCTGCAGGGTGCTGGGTGCCCTGTTCCAGAGAAGGGGACAGTGAGAGGGACTGCCGAGCACTGGCAGCATGTGTGAAGGGATGGTGGTGGCTCTGCTGGGGTTCAGGACCTCAAAGGGTCACCAGCCAGAGATTGCAGTGGGGCGCAGCCAACACATGCAAAACAGGAGTGGGGCCAGGGACAATCAGCACCAGCCCTGTGCTTGGCCAGTGTCCCTGGCAGGGAGGACACTGGGGACATCTCTCTTGCCATGTGCCATGGGGGTGTGCAGCAGGCTGGCAGCAAGGGGTTTGCAGAGGAGCTGAGATGGGTTCACAGCCTCCTGGGCTCTCTGAGCACAAAAACTGGAAATGGACTTGCTTTTAATAGTTTTGGGCTTTTTTTCAATTAATTTTGCACTTCTCACCTGATCCCAGATGGCTGCAGGCAGTGAGCAATGCAACACCTGGGGAGGAAGAGCGTTTTGGGACAGGGCTCCCTAAAAATTCAGATCCCCACATAGCCCACAGCCGCTGGTGGGATGAACTGGTGCTGCAGCCCCACGTGGCTGTGGGTTTGTGCCCTGCTTAGGGACTGGGCTGGGCTGGGCTGGAGGATTCCTCTGAATTATTTCCAGATGGGGATTAATACAGCAAACTGAGTTTGCTGCAGGATAGATAAACAAACCAAAGCTCCTCTGGGTGCTATTAATAAACTGGTCTGCCTGCTGCTTCTGCCTCAGATTTGGGAACATCCTGGTCCTGGTGTGGAGTGCAGCCACGTGCTGCCCTGCTGCCTCTCCTGCCCTTTGACTGTGGGACAGAGGTGCCAGGGATTCCCCCGGGACTGTGACCGCCGGGGTCCCAAAGCTGCTGCAAGGGTGTGAGTGGGGGACGGTGTCTCTGCTCTGGGCCCCCGCTCCGTGCTGCGGGTGGGATGAGGTGCTGCCCGCCGTGTCTGCTGAGTTCTGCCAGAGACGGTGGGCGCTGGGCGGTGGCTCCTCTCCTCTCCAGCCTTCTGCTGCGGGGCTTCAGGCAGCTTTGAAAGAGGAGCAGGTGTAAACAGGGTGGAGGCAGACTTTGAGCCCTCTCGTACCCGTGCTGCTGTGCCGGGGTGAGGGTAAACAAGTTTTGGGCGGCTGTAGCCCAACAAGCTCACCTTTCCCATACCTCCTCGTGTGGGGGCTCCTGAGTGTCCCCCAGCGTGCAAGCAGCTATGTGATCCTGCCGAGGAGGAGGAGGGTGGCTGGCGGGACTCACGTCCCAACCCTCCTCATTTTGGCATGGCTTGTGGTCTCCTGCCACGGGCAAACAGAGCCCGACCATGAACTGGTCTCGGAGGGGTGGCTGTGGCTCCCAGCAGAGCTCCCCACTGAGGATCTCTGGGCATGGTGGGCCAGCACAGAAGACGGGGTTAGACCTGCCGATGATATGATTTACGCTTTGTCCCACCCCAGCCAGCTACGGGAGTCCTGTGTCCATACACCCCTCTGTACATGGCTAGGGAGGCAGCACAGCCATGGGGGTTGCCCCATGGGGAGGAGGATAGAGGCCAAGAGATGGATCTGGTTTTGGTTTTTTCCAGCTCTCCAGCCTGCAGCGCACACAAGCAGTTAATCCCATGCCATGCAGAGCTGGCTGCTTACCTGGCTGGAGCGGTGCCTGGCAGAGGGAGGGACGAGGGCACGGCTCCACACCTTGCCAGGGCAGACATCACTGCAAAAATATTTGCTGAAAAAAGTGCAGCTCCACCCCGAGGAAGACTGGGGCTGGGAGCACAGCCCGCTCCAGGTTTGCAGACGGAGGGTGGCCGCAAGTGGTGCAGGGGGGAATGCGCACAGCTGCAAGTCCACCCACTCCCTTTGCAGCCAGGCACTGCCCAGCACCTCTGCTCAGCACCACCGGCCTCACCCAAGGGTGCCAGGCAGGCACGGGTGGCTGGGCAAGGCAACGGGCAGCGGGGATCCTGCCTGCGGGAGAATCCCAGCACCGGAGGTCGGGGAGCCCTCGGCTGCCATGGGCTGCTGGATGGGCCCCAGCACCATCCTGGTCTGCCTGCTTCTCCTGCGCCCGCTGCCCTCGCCAGCCTGCCCCGCCGCCTGCCGCTGCTCCTCGGGGGAGGCGGACTGCAGTGAGCATGGCCTCAGAGAGGTGCCGCAGAGCCTGTTGGCCAACACCAGCACCCTGTGGCTCGGCTACAATTTCATCACGGTGCTGGGGCCGCGCTCCTTCCCTCCCTTGCCAGGACTGCTGTTGCTCAGCCTGCGCCACAACCACCTGGAGCTGATCCACAGCCAGGCGCTGGTGGGGCTCGGGGCACTGGAGGAGCTGGATCTCAGCAACAACTACCTAACCATGCTGAGCCCTGAAACCTTCCTGCCCCTCACCAACCTGGCCAAGCTCAACCTGGGCAGCAACAGGCTGAGGGAGCTGGAGCCCAGGGTGCTGCATGCCCTGCCCCAGCTCCGAGCCCTCCTCCTGCATGACAACCCCTGGGTGTGCAGCTGCGGCATCCTGCCCCTCTGGCGCTGGCTCAGCCACAACAGGGAAAAAGTGCGAGGTGAGTGCCCGGAGGACCGTGTCCCCAAGCCCCCCACCCGCTCCATGCTGTCTGGTCACCCCATTGGGGCTGAGGCAGGGCTCAGCACCCTGGCTTCCAGCTGGCCGTGGGCTCCTGTGGTGGGTGCCCATGGGGGTACGGTGAGGTTCCCCCCAGGACCCGTCCACAGGCTGTGGCAGCTCCTGTGTCTGCTTGGGTGGATGCATCCCTGGGTCTGGTCCCTGGTGCCCACCCTTGGTCCTTGGTCACCGGCAGGGATTGCCTGGAGGGTAGGGCTGGGCAATGCCCCAGTGACAGGCACCCCCTGATCGCCGGTCCCCACATCTGCCCTCTGGGAACCAGGCCCACCACCTTGCCTGCCCCATCTACTGCCCTGCTCCATCCTGTCCTGCCCCAAACCTATTTTCCAGTGCCTCCACCAAAACTGTGTCCTCCTCCCCATCCCATCCCATCCCATCCCATCCCATCCCATCCCATCACGTCCCACTCCCTGGTATGCAGGGCATAGATGAGCTCTGAACCTTCAGTTCTTTGTACCTTTCCCTGGGCTATCTTGGTCAATCTGATCCCTGTCCTCCTGCCCTAGTTCCATCTGTCCCATACAGACCTTCCATCCCCTCTGTCCTTGACACCTGCCTTGCCCCAGCTGCCCAGTGTGCCCATCAGCACTGCTTTTCTCTTCCAGAGAAGAATTTGTTCCTCTGCAAAGTCCCAGAGCAGCTGAACCTGTATCCGATCATGGCCTTAGGGAATGAGTCCTTCAGGCAATGCCAGGATACTTCACTGTCCACCCAGCAATACATCGCCTTCTTGATCATTGGACCGTTCTCCTTCATGGCCAGCATCTTCTTCTGCACCTTCATCGGCTCCATCATAGTTGTTTACAACCACCTGCGCAAGGAATCCTACTTCTGGAGGAGACCCGGCGTCTGCAAGGGCTGCTGTGGCAGGGCAACCAGGTTTTAGCCCTGGACAGGCTGTGGTCCATGCCCTTCTCCAGCTGTCTGCACCCCCCTGTTGCAAACATTTCCCTGTGAACCGGTGAGAGGATGCTCTGTTCCTGGAAATCACTTTTCTTCCTCCTCCCAGAGTCCCCCGAAATGAAGCCAAGCTCCCTCTGCCCTGCTGTGGTGGGGAGCAGGCTCCAGCTCAGCCCCTCCGCAGGGCACGGACTGACCACAGCTGCTCTCCGTGTTTTGGGAGGCTCCCCCAAGCCACCCTCGGACCTGCACATCCCCTTCCTGGGGAGGGCCAGGTGATTCTTCTCCTCCAGCTCACCCTGTCCTGCCCCTTCTGCTGCCCAGGGGCCTCAGTGTGCATTTCAGGATGTACTGTGTGCCTCCGAGTGCCTTTTGGTGCACCCTGGGAGCCCCTGTGTGCACCTCAGGACACACCATATTCCTCTGGGTGCCTTTCAGTGCAGCCCAGGAGCCTCTGCGTGCCTTTCAGTTTGCCCCAAAGCCCTCCTTGGGCCTTTTGGTGCCCCCAGCACTCCCCATCTGCCAGTCAGTGACCCCAGCAGCCTCAGCGTGCCTTTCCGTGCCCTCAGGACCCCTTGGCTTGGCTTTTCATGCATCCAAACACCACCCGTTTGGTTTTCTGTGTCCTGACAGGCATTGGTTTGCCTTTTGGTGTGCACCAGAGCTCTCTGTGTGCTTTTTGGTGCACCTGAAGATCTCTGGGTGCTTTTGGGGTCCCAGAGCCTCCATGGGACTTTCAGAAATCCCAAACCCCTCCGTGTGCTGTCCAAGGACAGGGCAGGTAGAAAAACGCTTCTGTTGATAGTTCTTTTTTCCTTGAGACAGATCTG
The DNA here is from genome assembly GCA_013400195.1 of Aramus guarauna. Lineage (NCBI taxonomy): Eukaryota > Metazoa > Chordata > Aves > Gruiformes > Aramidae > Aramus > Aramus guarauna. Next base: position 342,593 of record VXBL01001977.1, on the reverse strand, counting down.
CTGATGCTGAGAAGTATCAGCCAACAACCAAGATCTAGGGTGAGGCTGAGGTTTAGGGTCAGGGTTGGAAAGAGACAAAGCCTTGAGCTCCCGCTGATGTGGTTTGGCAAAGGGGCTGCCAAAGGATGGGTGAAGATGCACAGCAGTTCCTCGCCCAATAGCTTTTCCCTTAGGCTAAAGCTCATCCAAGGCCAAGGTCTACGGTTAGCTCAGTGATGGAAGTGGGGACAAAAAGGCTCATGTGGGTTTACAGCCCAGAGCCTGCAGCCCTTGCCGCTGCCTCACCTCCCATCTCCCACAAAAAGGGTCTGGGGCTGCCCCTGCATCTCCCTGCCCTGCCGCCTCCTGTCCTCCCCTGTGGAAAAGCTTCTCCCCAGCATTGCATGGAAATGCTTAGCGAGCTACTGGGAGGTGGCCTGGAAGGAGCTGGAGTGCGCTCCAGAGGAAAGCATAAGCTGTGGTGATGGACGATTCTCTCCAGGTGGAGCAGCAGCCCTTTCTGGCATGAGTTCTTACCCATTGCAAGGCAGTAAGAACCACAAGATAACTGTGGCCATCAGCCTCCCTCCGTTTGCTCGATCTCTTGCCCATGCAAGAGCTGCAGGACAAGCTAGGGATGTGGTGGGGGTCAATGCATCCTTTGGCAAGCACTTGGAAAGGGTTACATAAATCAAGCAGAGAATAAATCAAATGTCACCTCAGTTGTGGCTTGCTCCCATTTTTATTTTCAAGAGAAAAACTGGCACAGCATTCTGCCACACCACTCCATTCCCACTCGGCTCTTCCCGTCGTGCCTCTCCCCTGAAAGCAGCAGCTCCTGCAGTGCTACCAGCTCTGGCTGCAGGTCCTCTGCCAGGATCAGCCCCTCACATGGTGCCTTTCTCAGGAGCAATCCCAGCTCTCCCAGGCCTTCTCTAGTGACAGCACTAGGTCTTCCCAAGAAGGCCTGGGCTTCCCATTTGGATCTAGGGCCTTGCTTGTCACCCTGAATGGGCACCTGAACTGCTTCCTGATCATCCTGAGGCTGGGACCTCCATGGGGGTTAGGCTGGTGGTCTCAGCACATAGTGAGCACACTGTGGAGGAGCGATGTGGCTTTCAGTTCAGCCCAGCGGAGCTGAGTTTTGCAAATCCCTCAGGGAACCTCCCTGCAGGTGGGCTGATGTGCAGGGTCTTCCCCAGGCACCTTCATCCCTGCGGTCTACCCTCTGTTCCCAAAGGCCAGCCCCTCTGGCAATGCCCCGGGCTGGTTCCCAGGGGCCGGGGAGCATAGCAGTGGCAGGGGCTGTTTTTCCCCTGGATGGAGGTGGGTGTGAGAGGCAGCTTGCATGGTGCTGGCATTTGGGTGCTTTCAGACTGTCCCCGGCTCCCCACTGCCAGGCCTGTCCCCCCACACTGGTTGTCCAGGCTGTCCATCAGTCTGGCATCCCAGAATGGTGATGCCCCTTCCCTCTTGATCTTCCCTGCAGGTCCTGGCCCTTCTCCCTGCTGTCTTCTCCGTCCCTCCCCATCCCTCCACCTTTTACTGTTTGCAAACCCTGCAGCAGTGCAGGGTGAGGCTCTGATTCAGCACGGGGCTCCCTGCCAGCTTTGCCAGAAGGCGGAGACGGAAAGAGGCACACGGCACTGGAATAAACCACTTCATGATCCAGTCTAGACTTTACTGAGCTCTTGCAAAAACTTGGTATTAATGTTACATTGACGTATAAAGTAGAATGGGTCCAATTTCTCAGCTGGAGCAAGATGAACTTGATGGAGCCACTGCAGTCAGTGGGACGATGCTCACAGACCTCAGCTGCCGTCTGAAAATCCTGCCTGCAAAGGCTGCCGACCCTCAGGGGGAAGCCCCATCCGCTCAGCTGGGGCAAGGAGAAGGCAGTTCATGCCGCTGGGGCTTGGTACCACGTTGCAGGTGGACTTTCCACCTTCACAGGAGGCCGGATGCGATGTTGCCCATGCACGTGCTGTAGCTGCTCATCACCAGCCTAGCTGGTGCCAGATGCTTCCCCGATGCTGGTGTCTCTGCGCCCACTCACAGCACTCATGGGGAGGGTGCTCAGGGATGCTGGCACATGGGCACGTATTTTTGAGGGGAGGAAGGTGTGGGGAGGAACGGCGTCAGCCTGTCTCATTTGGTTCCCTTCTCCTGAACTGGGATGCAGTTTCCATGTCTCCAGGTTCAGGCAGATGCAGCCACATGACCTGGGGCTTCAGGGCTGCTGCAGAAGCTGCTGGCAGGCTTGACCTGCAAGTGAGTGTGGCAGGGAAGCTTCCAGTGCCTGCTGTGGTGCCCGACCCTGCAGGCAGGCTGGGTGGCTGCTGCAGAGACCGCAGCACACAGTAAGCCACGGCCGGCCAGCAGCATGTCTCCTTGCATTGCTGGTGCTGAGGCAGTGTGGAGTTGGCGATAGGTCAATGCAACCATCCAGAGCCATTCCTTTTGAGATCTTCCTGGCCAGGACAGCCACAGTGTGAGAGCTACATGCTGGCCATGGCCAGGTCCTGTCGATGTCTTCGGCGCAGGAGAGCTGGGGAGCCAGCATCTTGGCCGACACGTTATGAGTTTCAGAGTACCACGTTTAGCACGAGAACGTGGGCTGCACGGCTGGGAGCACTCCTGCTTCAAACAGACCATTTACGGGAGCCAAGTCATAGCCATGGGCTGATGGGAGGGAGGAACAGGGGGTTCATCCCCTACGAAGAGCAGAGCACACATCTTCCAGCCCCTGCTGCAGAAGGGGGTCACTTGGCACAGCAGGAACATGTGCCCAACCTGCCGAACTGCGCCAGCTGCTCCAGCTGCTCAGGACCAGGAGCACGTCGCACTGGAGCCCTCCGGGATGGTGGGAAACGTGGAGGACACATCTGAGGGGCCGTGCATGTGCTGAGAAGCCTGAAGCCTGCAAAGTGAAGCACATGTTTGTAGTCTGGTACCAGCTCTTCCCTGCTACCGTGGGAGAGCAGGCACCATGTGCCTTTTGAAGTCCTTTCCCCTTGCACGTAGCCAGTCAGTGGCAATACTGATTATTGACAGCACTGGTTGGAAGCATTTATCTCTATACAGTGAAGTCCAAACCGTGTCCTGGTTCTGCCGTGCATTCTGGGGCACGAACAGGGCAGCAGGCCTAGGAAGGGAGGGAGATATACAATGAAGTCACTGTGTATGGATGAAGGATGCTTTCCTCCCATCTCACCCAGAAGAACCCATCAGTGTCCCTGGAAAGGCAGTCCTGGCTGTGCCTTCCGACTGTGTTGGGCAAGGACTGATGGCCCTCGGGGAGAAGGTCACACCACAGTGCTGACTGAGGGGTCGGAGAGGTTGAGCTGGCCGGTGATGTCGGTGGGATGATATTGCTGCAACACACAAATACACAGACAAGGAGAAAGAAGTGTTAGGCAGTTCTGGCACTTGCCCCCACCTCTACTTACATCCCATGTGTCCCTATAGAGTATCTCTTGGGGGTGATGCAACGGCCGAAACCCGCTGCTAGCTGAGGTCCCCTTCCCAATGCAATCCAGGCTTGTGCAGAGGTCGTTGCAGACACTCTCCAAGCACCCTACAGCCGGGCAGGGAGGACACCCAGAAGCGCGGCGCAGCGTCTGCAGAGCGTGGCAGCCACGTCGCCTGCTGAGCGAGCCCCTTTCTGCTCTGGGATTGCTACAAGACAAAGCCTGTGACTCATCAGCCCAGCCCACGGCTGAACCTGTGTTTGGAGGGTCTGCCTGGGTTTCGGCATCTCTCTGGTGCCAGATCAAGCTGTGCTTTGAGGCCAGGGCGTTTCACCTCCTTGCTTGAACGACTCTGCTTTGACTACCCTTTCATGCAGGTGAAGAGATGTGTGGTTGACTTGCGATAAACTGTGCGTCAATTGCTAATGTGAAAATACAGCCTGTGCTGGAGATGTGGCCTGGATTTGGGGTTCTGCACTCCTTGCGGATGGGGGGGGGTTTGGCAAACGCTTCCTGGGAGAGACCTTCCCAGCCACAGTCCCACCAGCCAGCAAACGGGGAGAGCAGAAATACCCTTCAACAGGCAAGAAAAAAGTCCTTCCTCCCCAGGCAGGGATTTACAACTGGGCAGTTATTTTCTCCCTTCCTCCTTCCATACTCCCTTCCTCTCCCGGTTCCACTCTCCTAACTCCAAATGCTGACCTGGAAGCCCTGTCCAGCCCTGCTGCGAGAGCGGGTGGCACGGAGCATCTTGTGCTGCTTTCTGGGGACCTAAATCAGTGCCAGGGCAGGAAAGGGTCTCGGCGGGTCTCGTGTGCTGCAGCGCGGACCCTCTCCGGTGACGTTTGCCCAGCCCTTCGCCACGCTACCCAGGAGGGCTGCCATTTTGCTGGGCCCCCGGGGGGGTTTTACCCGCCTTGCGTTGGTCGGTGGTGACTGTGGGCCCCGCGGTGCTGCTGGCGACTCTGGCACTGTGGCTACCCTGCGTGGCTCTACACCCTGCCTCCTGCCACGGGGAGGTCTGGGGTGGCCCCGAGCGTTGCGTGGGGTCCTCGGGGCTGCCCTGCTCTGCCCAGCCTTGTGCTTCACCAGGACCCCTCGCTGGTGAGCTGCTGGGGCAGGGGCGGGAGCCAGCATGCTCCCGTCTCTCCGGTGCACGTGCTGGGGAGCATCTCACGGGGCCACTCTTTCATTTAGGGGACTAGCTGATATTAAAATGCAGCCTCTGAGAAATTCCTAGCTGTGGCCTTGCTTTGCTAAGCGGCAACACCTCGGCCATCGCCCGTTTGCACAAAGAACAGCCGAGGCGATCCTGGAGTCGCTCTGCCGCCCTGGGGGGATCTTTTTATGGCTAGTCATCAGACCACGGAAAAACGCCCATCTTTCTCCCAAAAATGGGCACAGCCACCCCCTCCTTGCGAAAAATTAGGATTCCAGCTAAATGCCATCTTTTCTTTCCATAGCAAAATGGCCTGAAGGCGTGCGCTCGCGGGACGGGGCTTGATTCCCGCAGGGAGGAGAGGCGACTGGGAAAGGGGAGAGGCTGGGTGACTCACGGGTGGAGCAGAAGGAGGAACTTGAGATACAAAAAGGAACCGGCAGAAGAAAGGTCCTTTGTTAAATATCCTGCCTGATGCAAGCGGCGGGGAGGGGTAAAGCGGTGTGTGCATATGTGTGTGTGTGTGTGTGTGCGTGTGCCTCGGTGCACGTGTACGTGTGGTTGCTGCAGTGGAAAGCTGGAGGTCTAGCAGGGCAGGCTGGGGCGTTCTGGCCTCTCTGCACAGCTCTGGGGGTGGGAAATGCTAAAGTAACCAAGCGAAGTGGGGAATCTGGCCAGAAAAATTAAAATACAAGAGCATGGCTTTTGATTTGAAAGCATATCTCCTCCAATCACAGAGTTATCACAGGGTAACATTCTCATTTACTTTTTTTGTGTAGAGTTCATGCATGCAATTTTTAATAATAAAAATTAAAAAAAAAAAAAGGAAAAGAAAAAAAACAAGAAAACTGTCATATCAAAACTATGTTAAAGTAGAACTAATGCTAGAAGCACATATCAGTAATTTAGGGTAAATTGTGTTACAGGGATGGTGCAATTATCCCCAAAACAAACATTATAAAGCCAAGAAATTAATCAATAGTAACCGTAGAAGAGACTCAAACATGTTAAGGTATGGAAGTGAAGTGAAGGCACCAAAAACTTTAAATGACAACCAGGAAGAAAATATAGACAAGAACTTAATATGTCTTTAAAAATGACTTCAACCTAATCTGGGCTCATATGGTAGTCCCTGGCTGGTGGAAGATTTTCTGGAAGAATTCTGAACTTTTTGTTTTTTAATTAAAAATTAGGATTCCAGCTAAATGCAATCTTGTTGTAGAAAACGTCAACTTTCCTTTAAAAAAAAAAAATTAGTTGTCTTTGACCTACTTTTGGTTCTTTTGGGCCAAAAACTAGGTTCTTTTTCAGCCAAGAAGAGTTTGGCTTTGGGACGGCTGATCCTTCACTGAAAAGGTGACCTTTTCCATGAACCCCCTTGGTTCTCGACCAGCTCTGGCACCATCCCCACGGCTGCAGGGCGAGCATCGCCTCGCAGCGCCGGGCCCTCGCTTGGCGGTGACGTGGGACGTGTGTCATGCTGTGTCTGGGGGGGATGCCCGTGGGCTGGCAGTGTGACTCTGCGGAGGCTGATGACGGCTGCGGTGGGGGGGCTAAGGGACCTGTGCGCCTCGTTACGTGTCTGTACGAAATGTGCCGGCTCGGAAAGTGTCTGTGTGGTTTATGCGTCTCACATGGCTTCTGTGGGGTTGCAGTATCGTGGGTGGCTGCGATGGATGGCAGTACGTCAGCTCTGCGAGTGCTATTCGAGTTGCAGGAGCTGCCTATGGGGAACACATGCATCTCCTCCTGGGGCGGTGGGGATGATGTGCCGCGGAGAGGCTGTGCAGCTCGGGTGATGGTGGGCGCTAGGACGTTCAGAGTGGGGTGGTAGCTTCCCAGGGCTGTCTTGGCTCCATGGTGCCAGCCTGTCTCTCTGGCACTCCTGAGGGACCATTCTGCAGGGCTGCAGAGCAGAATCGATTTTTAAAACTCCCGACAACGAAAAGGAAAGAAGCAAGGCCACCAGGTTTGCGTCTTTCGCTCTCTAGCCAGGAGAGCCCATGGGGCTGGGGTCAGCCTGGCCTTCCAGCCCCATGGGCTCTCAAGCCTTGCCCATCTGAGACCTGGTGTGGGCCCGCGGTTCTGCCGAGCACCATGAAACAGAGCGCCTCGCTGCTTTCTCGTCTTTACAAGGACCCCAGGCAACGTGTCCCAGCATGCTACGTACTCATGGGGCCTTCCACAGCAGGAGGGCATTGGGGTCTCTGAGCCAGGGCTGCTGCATGGAAGCGGAGGGCACCAAATGGCAGGCTGTGACATGAGCTGGTGGCAGCACCCTCCGGCTGGCCGCTCACCCTGCAGAGCAACCAGGAGGTCTGCCCGACATCACGACAAAGCTCGCTCCGCCGTGGGTCTCCTGCAATAGCCGGACCTTGGCCTTGCTAGCCTCCATCTTGGCCCTGTTGGCATGGATGTTGGCCCCGCTAGCCTGTTCTCGACCCAAACTAGCCTGATTCCCTGGGGAACGTGTCCCAGGGCCCCGGCCACGTCGCCCCATGGCAGGCAGAAGACTGCGACAGGCTCCCAGGCAGTGGAGCATCGTTGCCCATAGCTGCCCCACAGATGCAGCTGCTCCCAAAGCAGGGGCCATCCTCTGAGATAAGTGAGGTCATCATCTTCCTCCGTGACTTGCCCGTGAGCAACATGCCGAGAAGAGAGTGTGGCCGGGGCCCAAAGCAAAGCAGAGCTCCTGGGACCCCCATGTCCCACTGGTCCCCATCGGTCAAGGGAAGGGGAAAGCACAGCTCCATCGCTCGCCCATGGGACCTCTGGTGCAGGTGACCCCCAGACCTGGTTGTCTCAGGGCGTCAGGGTGCTCCTACCCTGGGAGCGCTATGGAGTGGTGTGGTGTAGGATCGATGCCGCACCATGGAGCAGGATCAGGCCCAGGACGCCTCCCCAAGGAGGGAGCAATGTGGGAGGGATGTGCCAGGGGTGCCACACGCAGGCTGTCCCATTGGTCCTGGGTTCATCCCCTCTTCTGTGCCCACCATGGGCACTGGTCCCCCCCAGGTGCCCACTTCACGGTAATCCTCCTGCTCTCCCAGGACAGGACCACTTGGTTTTCTAACCATGGAGTGTTCAAACACAACAAAACATGGGGTCCACTCAGGACACACTGAGGGCCCTCCCACCAGATCTTTCTGCAATTTTTTCTCCCTTTTTAATGTGCATCCCACCTGTCGCTCCCCCTCCTCACTCTTCCCATCTTCTGCCCCCTGCACCACCCACCCCATCTCTGTCTCCTCTCCCCTGGTTGGGGCTCAGGCCACCAAGACACAACCTGCAACCTTCCTGCAGAGCTGCTGAGGGGGTGCGGCAGTGGGAAGGGTGGCCCAAGGCATGGGGGCATCACCAGGACAAGGTGCTGCCCAGGGAGCACAGGGGCAGCGCAGGAGATGACAGGGATGCCCACCTTCCCTGTGGGGTACGGGGGATGAGTAGCGAGAGTGAGGGTCCCCCCAGTGCCTGCCAGGCTTTGAGGTGACAATGAGAGGAGCACTTTGTGTGAGATGGTGGCAGCCGAGCCTGGCCGAAGGCTCAGCTGTCCCCGGGGCCGTGTCCCAGGGGTGCTCCAGGAGCTTCTCCAGATGGAGCCTGCATTGGTGTCAAAGGCAGCCGCCTCCCTTTTGCGTACAGAGCCGTGGCCCTGAGACCCCCTGCGACATCGCATGCTGCTCCCCGAGGCGCCCCAAGCCTGCGGCCGGGGACAGGCCACCCTGCCGCAGGGGGCCGCGTGTCCCCATTCCGCCACCGTCCCCCCATCCCCGCCGTGCCTCGCGCCTCGGGCAGCCTGGCGGGGAGCCTGCTCTGAGCAACCCTGGGCAGAAACCCGCCGGTCGCCCCGGGGAGGCGATTTCGGCAAGCCCGTCACGCCGGGAGGTTGGGCAGCAAAACGCAGCAGCCGCTGCCACACGAGACAACAGAGTAGCCACAGTGCAGAGTGTCATACAACAGACGGCAACATGCAGAGGGACACCGGCTCAGTCCAACAGACCAACAGCCCAACCTGACGCTGAAGAGTGTCTGAAGCTCCAGCACGAGCAGACACATTTGCACATTTGGAAACAGCTGGCTTTAGAGGCAGCAATTTGGTCATTTTCTCTGGTTACATGAAAGCAGTTTTACTCTGAGGCAGAAAACACAAGTTTGAACCAAGGTTGGGTCTTTAACAACCTCCTCTTTCAAGCCTTTGCATCTCTTTTCTAGAGCTGCGTTACTGCTGACGATAACCAGAGACAGCTGTCACTCCTGTGCCGAGGACTACGTCCCGAATGCTAATCGTCACAAACAAAAATCACATGTAGAGAATGTGACACGCATGGCTCTCGGTGAGGTGACACGGTGCCCAAATTAAATCGGGGTGATTGTTTTTAGGCATACAATGACAAACAGGTACAGGAACACTCAGGAACAGAAAAAAAAAAAAAATAAAAAATGTCATCGGTTTCAAGAGGTCAGCACCGGTAAGGTGAGCAAAGCACAGAGAGGAACATCAGAAATCATCCAGGCAAAAAGAAAACAAAAAACAAAACAAAAACTCGGTTGCATCTCCCAACTCATCACAGGACTCCAAGCCACCTCCTGCCTGCCCTCCAGGATCCCAGCATCCTTTCAGGTACACGGGATGACTGACTCACTGACTCACTGACTGACTGGTGACGAACATGAGCTATGCATGTACACTGGCAGCTTCGGGATGGGTGTGTGGCAGTCGATGGGATGGCAGAAGAGAGAAAGAGAGAGAAAGAGAGAGGGCAGAATTGTTCTTCTTCCTCTTACCGTATCCTTGGAGGACCTACGTCTCTTGAAGCTGGAGGCCAGGGTGGAGGTGATGGACCTAAAAGTGGCTTTCTTTTTAGGGTCAGGTTCTGCTCTACCACTTTTTCTATCCTAAAATGAATATGTATAAGTGATTAGATCTCTAGTGTGTTGTTGGAAACGCTAAATCTATTTGAATACTGCCCCGTGTCATGTCCTTCATTTAGGTGAGAAAGCTACTGGAGGTGTCCTGTCACTCCCAGTTCTCCAAGGGTCTCCATGACCCACGGCTGCAGCACGGCCGCCACGCTGCTACAGCTACGGGGCCGGCCGCGCGTCTGGAGCGCTGGAAACCCCTCTGGGGAGTAGCCCTGCTCTCCTGGGTGTCTGCGTCCAGGCCGGCACAGCTGACCTCGCTTCCTGGGGATGCTCTGCCTGGCGCCCTGCCCCTCGCTTCCACCGCTAGCCTGGCTGGACCGAGAGGTGAGATGCTGTACCTACCACTAAAAAAAAAAATAAAAATAATATTTTTTTTAAAAATAATAATAAAAAATTTAAATAAAATTGCTCAGGGCCTTTTCTGAGGCTGAATCCTAGTGCCACAAGAGAGAGAGAGGACTGCATTGAAAGAGAAGTCATTGTATGAATAGTCTGTAAAAAAAATATATTCAAAAATTTAAATGACGCAGTTGTGCAAAGCCGAACGTGGTTGTTGGTGGTGGTGTTTGTTTTTTTTTTTTCCAAAGTAAAACGGTTAAGGAAAAAAAAAGGAAACTGGAAAAAAAAGAAAAGGAAAAAAAAAAAAGGAAAAGAAAGAGAGGAGGCAAAGCGTTAGCGCTATGATGTCATCGGGGTCGGGATGAACTCAAAGAGAAACAGAACTGAAAAATGTAGCCATTGGTGTTAGCGAGTCGGACCTGGTTAGCGCAGGCTGGGAGCACCAGCCGCCATGGTGCGGGGGCAGCGAGCCGTGGGGACCGGCCGCGCTCTGCGGCGGGCGCTGAGAACGATTCCTCCCCAATTGCTTTCGTGCCAATGAGTGTGACCTTTCCGACGGGGGACGGAGTGACCAGGTCTGGCTCTGCTACTGCACGGGGGTAACCAAAATGTATCCCGCTGGTGCGTAGAGCATGCTCGGGGATACATTTGCTCCTCCTTCTCAGTTCTCTCTTTTGCGGACATGCACAAACGGAAAGGAAAGCAAGATGAATGGAATGAAATGTCTTTTTCTTCCATGGCATCTCAGGAAATAGCCATGGCAAAACTGTGATCCCAAAAACCATTATTTTTGTTTGTTTGTTTTAACAAATAAATCTTTCCACTTGCCTACCTTCTAGCAATGTACCAGATACTAGTGCTCTGACGTTTCCTCCTGTGGAAAAGTCTTACAATGTCAAACGGCTCTTTACCATGAGGCTGTTTACCCCCACAGGGCAGCATGCTTTGCTCACAGTCCCACAGACTCTGCCCAAGGACCCAGTGCAGTATTTTCTAGAAGGTTGGCAAGTGAAAAATGGCAGTGCGACTAGTGTGCTCTGTCCCAGCAGCCTTAACCCCCTCGGTGCTGCTGCTTTTTGGAAGCAAAGGAAAAAAAAAAAGAAAAAAGAAAAAAAAAAATAGAGAAATGGCTTTTCCGAGACTCTTATCAGTGACCTGCACCCAGCGAGCTCTCAGGATACAGCAGCCCGGCCTCGTGCTTCCCCTCGCTGCTCTCGGGCAGGTCGCTTCCACCCGGGCAGCCCACCCGCACACCCCAGCCAGCACTGCCCCGCAGGGCCACCGCTCCGGGCTCGTTTTGGGGGCCCCGAGCCTCATTCTCTCTCTTTCATTCCCTGGCTCTGCTGCCAACGGCAGTCTCCTTTAGTTGCCTAAAGGATCTCTTGCTCTTTGAACGCCAGTTTGCTTCCCCAAGGAAGAAAAACAGCCCGGGCAATTCAGAGAGAGCCTCCAGCTGCCCTAAACTGGGGTTCTGGGGCACCGTGGGGCTCAGCCCCAAAAGCAACGGGGTAAGGGAAGTGTGAGGCTAGTGGCCCACGGACGTGCCCACGGCTCGGTGTCACTGCCAGGCACCACCGACCCTCCCGGGCTCCCCTGCCTGAGCGGCACAAAGGTGTTTCGGGGGTGGGAGAGGCCGGGGAGAGCAACGGCCCCAGGGAAGGGGCCCGGGGGAGCCTTGGCGCTGACAGGCACCAGCGTTGCTGGCTCCCGTGTGGGGAGATGTCCTTGTCTCCAAATGACAAGAGCACGCACCACCTCTTTTTTGGAGTCGGTACTGGGTATGACAAGGGCTACCGCACCCTCGGAGAGCGGGCAGGGAGGGAGAGGCGATGGAAACCATTCCTGGAGCATTTCTCCACCTGAGCACCGGGCAGGGATGCTCAGCGGCAGCAGATTGACCCTCCCGTCTGCTGGCGAGCATGGCCGGAGCCAGGCAGCAGGGCAGAGAGCCTGCAAAGGGAGCTGCACCGCCGTCCTTTGCTTGGCCAGGGCAAGATGTGGCTCCGGCACGTGGTCCCCAGCAGAACAAAGTCCCCATCCCAAGCACCGTTGGGGCATTTGGGCCAGATCTCTGTCCCGGAGCTGCGCACGACACCTCCCGGGAGAGATGGCATTGGCCAAGGGTAGCTCCCAGGGACAAGGCAGGGACCCTACGGCTTGCTAGCCACCCAGTAACGCCGGGCTGGGGTTACTGGGGTGCGGGGTGGGGGACAGAGGGCCCCATGCTAATCCACAGCTCTGCATTCACTGATCTGGTGAAGGAATGGAAAACGCACCTGTTGGAGATTTGCTCTAAAAACGGTTTGTCCTACCTGCAGGTTTTTCCTCCACACATTAACGGCCGCAAACGCCAGCTGCATCTGCTTCCTCCGCGCGTCCTTATGCCTTTTGTAAGCTATTTCTATGAATATTAAAAATATCCCGGCAACAATACCTCCAGCCACCAGCATAAACACACCTGAAATAAGCAGGAAAGTTACAGGGGGCAATGGAAATTGCACCATGACACTTCATTTCCTCTGTATCACGCTCAGCAACAGGAGCATCTGCCAACCCAGGGTCCCCCCGGCCCCCCGCCATCCCCCCGCACTCCTGGAGGGGCCGGGGAAGGGAACCCAGCGGAGCAGGGCAGGCGCTGCAGGTTGGGCACCCGCGGTGCTGGACAGAAAGGTGATGGGGTGCTGGATGTCCGTGCAAGCTCCTGTCGGTCGGGCACAGGGCACGGGCTGTGCTGCAGCGATGCTGGGGGCAGGCACGGCACGCTGGGTGCTGCACTAACCAGGGCAGACCCCTCCCCTGGGGCTGTGGGGTTGTTTGCACCAGAAACTCAGCTCTGGTGCTCCCGTTTGGCCCATCGGGAAGGACAGCTGTACACAGAGCTCTCTGTGCTGTCCTTGGTTGGCTGCAACCCTCAGGGCTGACATTTTGGGAGTGGTGTCTTGAGGAGACGGAGCCACGTGTCCCCTCTCTCCGTGCTTCTGCCCTGGCCCACGGCGCCAGCGAGGACGGGGTCCCATCAGACACCCTTCATCCCGTATCGCCATGTTGGTTGGGTGAAGGACAGGCAGCACCGCATCGCTGCAAAGGGAGGGCCCTTCTGGGGGAAATGTGCAGTCTTTGCAAAGAGGGACCAAGAAAAAAAAAAAAAACCCTCTGTATCGATTATCCTCCTCTTGCCCCCTGCCCACTGCCCAGAGCCAGCCGGGACACGCTCCTTGGGGCTGGGGGGCTGCCCCTCACCGCCAGCTCCCTCCTGCAGCAGGGTCCTCGCTCGCCTCCGCGGCCGCTCTCGCCTCCCCCGAGGTGCTGCTCCCCTCTCTCTGCCTTGGCGACAGCTCTGATTTCACCGTGACAGCCGCAGTTTGGCCAGAGCAGAGGGAGGGGAGCAATGTTCAAAGCAGGACAGCCCCACCGATGAGAAAGCCACCCCAGGGAAGGTGGGGAAAGCTTCGCGGAGCTGTCTCGGACAAGGTGGGATTGGAGCCCAACACAGCAGCCTCCCAGCGCTAGGAAAGCACAAACCCAGAAGAAGCAGAGCTTTGGACTGAGAGGAGAGCCCCGGAGAGGAGAATGTCTTGAGCGAAAGCAGGCTACCCAGCGAAGAGGAAGAAAGAGGTTTGCAGAACAAACCTGCCATATTTTCAAAGGTGAGTGTTGCTGGGGCATTGCTACGGGAATCACACTCCTGATACCTCACCCAAGTCTTGTCCAAATCCTCCATGAAGCCGTTCTCGTGGGACCTGCAAGCACAAGGAGACAGGACAGAGTAGTCACCGGGGACTAGCCACAGGCAGCTGGGGCACGTGCTCTTTGTGCCTTCATGCCCTCCATCCTAGGACTCTACGCTTGTCTGCAGCCTGCAAACACAAGGACCGATGATGCACGTGCGTGCACGCTTATGTGGATGTGCCTGGCTGACTGCATGTGTGTGCACAAGCATGTGCTTGCATGGCTTTCGTGTAGAGTGTCTGCAGCGGGTGTCCATACCGCATGTGTTTGCACGCCGCCCTGCTCACAGCCAGTGCTGCCACGAGCCACGTGCACGGTGCAGCGGGTGCGAGGAGGCATCCACAGCTGCCTGGTGCCATTGCCCCACGCCTGAGAGCCGGGAGCTGGCTGGCTGCTGCCAAAAAAAGCCCTGGAGGGACGGGGCTGGTGGGTGTAGGCAGCGCTCGGACAGTGTGCTCGGAGGGGGCTGCAGGGAGCTGACATGAACCACATCCCCAGTCCCCCCACCTGCCACGGCCGCTCAGGAGCTAAGGCAATGCTGGATACCCCCCAATCCTGCCTGGTGATCACCAGCACCCTCCGGATCAGCACAGGGGTATAACTGCCACCTCGCAGCTCCTGCTGTGCACAGCGAGGGCTGGGACTCCCCAACAACCTGGTGTCACATCCTGGGGGGAAACAAACCATGTCCCTGCAGTGCTCGTTTCTGTCTGAACCGCTGGTGGGGATGAAGGTGGGCACGGCACACGTCCCACCATCCCTCCCTCTGCACTTTCCTCCCTCTTGTTCCTGGCACATCCCCAGGCTGCATCCCTGGGCTTCCCCATGCTCTCCCAGGAGGACACCAATGGCTCCTCCTGCCCCTCCAGGCTTCTCACATTGTCCCAAATCCCATCTGTCCCACTGCCACCCACCCCCATCGTAAGACCACCCCATGGACAGATTCCCATGGCTCCCTACATTACCCCGGGTCCTGCCTGTCTCTTCCACATCCTGCCCATCCTCTCTCAGGCCTTTCATCTCCACATCTTGGGCAGGACCCTGGTGGCTTCTGACGCTGTCTCTGTAAAATTAATCTCACATGCCCCACTCTCTTCGCTTGCTGCTTCCCAGCTGACTCTTATGCCATCCCTACATTCCTCTGTCTGCAACAAGTGTGGCATTTCCAAACTAATACAAGGAAAACCCTTTTTACCCATAATATCAGATTGACTTGTGGCACCCCACGCTGCAGACTAATGCTGGTACAAAAGCCTTAGTTGGACTCAAGAGGAGTCCTGACTTATCTCTGCCTAACAGGAATAGCCAGACTTGAAAGAAAAAACCCTGGAAGATCAAGCCAGGGCAGCAAACGCTATCGGCCAGGCTGAGCTTGCAGGGAGAAGTGGGGAAATGGCAGCACCCCTGCCTGCTGCTGCAGCCCGCGCCCTGCTCGCAGGGACCCGGTGCTGGATGGCCCCAGGGATGCTCTCTGCCAGCTTTGCCTACGCTCCTGCAGCCAAGCACGATTCTGCTCCCTGCCCTGCTCTGCCCTCCCACCAGCTCCGTGCTGCTCCCCCAGCCCTGCAAGCTGGAGCTGTGGGTGCCCACCCTGGTCACTCCGGCACGTTCCTTTCATCAGGAGTGACACGGCAGCCCCCAGAGCCCTTGTCCCCTCGGAGCATTCGGAGGGTGGGGTGACAGTGCCTGGCACGAGGCTACTTGCATGCTAACACATGCAGCATTCGGGGCGAGCCCCATGCCAAGAGCCGTGTACGGACTTGAGGATGGCCAGGGAGACGTTCTGCTTCCACGGGCTGTCCTTGCGCATCCCGATCCCGAAGCCAGAGCGGAAGAAAAGCTCCCCCGTCGTCACCAGGTCACACTTCTGGGAGGCTTCGAACTCCAGCACCGCCGAGTCCCAGATGAAGGCGTGGAGCTTGCTGGACACCGAGAGAGGACAGACAGGTAAGGTTGGGCAGCCCAGCTTGGGAGCAGCCACCATGGGAGCAGCAAGGGTGCTCCCAGCACTAATTTAAGCACTGATTATCATCACCCTCCTCCCAACAGGGTCTATCCATGTACTGCTGGGAGGCAAAAGACTTGGCAAAGTTTTGGAGGTGGAGTGCGAGGGGTTTATATGGGATTTGAAGCCACCCAGCCTTGCACAGAAGGAACCACAAAGGCCAGAAAGGGGGACCAGGGCCAGGGCTCTGACTGTGCCTTTCCTCACACAGATCTTGTGCTCTACACCCAGAGACCTGGCAGGTCTAGGACTAGGACTAGGCAGGTCTCATCAAGCCATGCTTTTACTGCAGCTCCCTCCGGGGAGGGAGCCCTGCTTGCTCCACCAAACTGCAGCCCCCTAAACTCTTCCCAGCACGGCCAGGCAAGGTGCTGGCCCCACTCACTTGTCCCTCACTGCCTGGATGGCTTCGGCAGCACTCTCGTAGTTGTGTTTCTCCATGTGCCGGTACATGGTGCTCAGCTCCACCTGCCGTCGGAAGTAGATGTCCACTGAGCTCTGCTTCACCGTGGCATAGATGAACTTATCAGATGGGTTGCGCAGCTGGAAAGCAAGGTCAGGGCTCCTATTTCTTCTGTCCTTCATCAACCAAACTGGCTCACCCCAAAGCTGGGTTTCCTAATTTCCCATCTCCTTCAGGGACCTGTTTCCCAGAGAAGACCTTGGTCTCCTCAGCAGAGCTGAAGATGCCAAGGGGCAGTGGATTCCATGGGGCAGTGGATGCTCTGGGACCATGGTGATGGGGCAGGGGATGCTACGGGACAGGGACACTGTGGCACTGCGGATGCCATGGGGCTGGCAGTGCCATGGGCAGAGGATGCAGTAGGGTGTGGGATGCTGTGGTCGGCACTGCTGTGGGGTACATTCCTGTGTGCCTGGGCTGATAAGCTGTGGCTGTGTCCTTGCCAGAGCAGGAAATGGGTTTGAGGCATGCTGGTATCTGCTGAGAGTATTGACTGCACCGCAGGGACAATTTCATTAGTTATAACTCATCCATAATGAATCGTTTCCTCGTTGGTTAGTGCAGGCTCTCCAGGAACTGGCAGGCAGTTTCGCTGGGTACGTTCTATTTCTGGATAATGTTTTCCCTGCTGATCCCTCCCTGCATCTGTCCGTTCCCACCCAGCACAGGGGCTCAGACCCACCAGTGACAGCCCCAGGCAGGCTTGACCCCCTGGCACAGACCTACAGCCATGTCAGAGCAGGACACTGGGTACATATTATACGAGCCAGGAGATACCCACTGGAGGCATCTCCTGTTTCTCTGCCCAGAGGTGGACAGAGAAGGGGAAAGCAAGCGAGGGGTTATTACCCGAGGGTCGTTGATGCCCGTAATTCTCTCCTCAGGCCGGTCTAACACCAGGAAGGCTGCCAGGTTGGCAGTGTATGAAGCCACAATGATCATAGCGAAGCCAGCCCACACCATGCCAAGAATACGTGCAGAGAAACTCCGGGGAGCACCTGGACGGAGAGAGGCAAGATCAGACTGGCACAACAAGGGCTTGACTTAGTCACCAAAGCCATGTCCATCCCACACGAGATCGATGGCAGCTGCAGATGTGCCCCATCTATCTGCTCTGCTGACAGCCATGCAAGGGGGTCCTGCACTGCCCAAACCAAGAAAAACCCGTGTCTCCTTCCAGGGCACGATGTGTGTCACCCTGAACGGATGGGTAACCTTGAACTGGAGAAGCAGCCCAAGAAGGACCCATTTCCCATCACTGATCGTGAGGGGTGGCAGGATGGTCTGCACAAAGAGTGCCACAGCTGTGCCACCCTGGCATCACCAAATCCCCCACCGACCCGCTCCCAGGGAAGGCTCAGGGAAGGAGGGCTGTACCCATTCACTGTGAGGGCATCAGCCCTGCCACAGAGAGGAGACAGTGGAAGAGGACATGGGCTTCTCCCCCCCAGCCCAGTGTCCTCCCTGGCTCAGGGCCAGGGCCGCAGGGCAGAGTGGTCCCGCTGCGTGCTGCAACGCACCTTCTCCGATGCCGGAGTTCAGCAGGACTCCCCAGGAGAACCACATGGCCGAGGAGAGGGTCAGGGCATCTTCCTCCTCCTCCTCACTGTTCACTTTGAACCGTCCAAAAGGGCTGGAAAACAAGTCAGAGAGCTCTTCTTACATTCCTTATCTTGGTTCCCCAGCCTCTCTGCTGTGCCCTACGTGTCCTGATGCAGCCCTGCATCACTCATCCCTAGCAGACCACGCTTGTGCCCAAACAGCTCTTCACCCCTCATGTCCCACTGCCTTGCATGTCCCCTCTGCTGGTCTGCAACCCTGTCCATCTCACACTGGTACTGGTCCCATCACGCTTCCCTCTGGGCCAGAATGATCATCCGATCCTGGCCAGTTCAAGCTTCTCCCACTGCAACACGAGGGCTCAATGCAGATCAGCTGCAAGAGGCTCTGGGCACAGGGCTAATGGGGGTACAGCCTTCCTGCCCTCCAGAGGAGCTGCCTTGGGGTCAAGGAAGGGGACTAACTCAGAGCCCAGGAGCTGACGGTCCCCTTGGTCAGGCATCAGCATGGCATCTGGTCTGACAGGCACGTTACCACGTATCCAGGTGCTGGGTATCTCACATATCTGTATCTCTCATCTTAGCAGCAGCCAGAGAGGCCAGAAGCCTCAGATCAGGGCTGGTGGGGCAGAGTAGGGGGTTTAGCTCCTGCAAGAGCCTCCTGAAGGGCTGCAGGGCTGTTCCTGAGCAAGACACTGTGGGGACCCAGGGCACAGTTCCCAGGAGCACCTCCCTGTCCCCTCCAGCCCTTGAGTGACCCAAAGCACATTCACCTGAATCGGTCTAAAAGGTACAACATCACTGCCACCACGTGCACGGACAGCCCCACCAATAGCCAAAGCGTGCTCTGGAAAGGCTGCATGAATGAGTCCAAGGTGCTGCGGGGGATTTCCTAGGACACAGAAGAGACATGAACAGTGCTGGCACCCACCATGCCTGCACCTTGCTCATCTGGCTGGCCTTGCAAGGGCCCCTGCTGTGCTCCGAGCTCCTCCTGCTCTGCTACACAGGAAGGCTCTGGGGGGCCAAGTCAAGATCCAGCATTAAATCCAGCAAGATGGAGGCTGGCATCCTGCAGCAAAGGCTGGGATTTGCCACTGCCCTGGGGTGGGCAACAGCTGAGGGAGCTAGGCATGGTGCAGACGTGGCACGTGTCTGCAATCTGGGGAGAAAGTGACACCTCCCCTGTCCACAGAACATCCCATCCCAACCCATACCTTCTTCACAAGAATGGTAAGGCCCTGGTACTTGAAGGGCTTGGAGAACTCAATGTACTGTGCCCGCTCGTTGTTGATGGTGAGGGGGGCCACAATCATGTCTGCTTGGCCGCTCAGCAACTCCCCCATCATCCCGTTCCACTCCTTCTTGTTGCTGTTGTTAACCTGCCAGAGAACCAGCGCAGGGTCAGTGCACTGCCCTGACACCTGTCCCCCACCAGCCACGACCCCACAGACATGTGGGCACCCCGCACTGCCCTCCCACCCCACCCCTGATCCAGAGAAGGGCCCAGGTGCGTTTCAACATACAACACAGGCAAAGAGATATCACAAGTTGCCCAAACTCACCCGCTCTTGGGTACCGAATTTACCATCAGCCACCAGGTGAACCTCATAGGTGAAGTTCATCACCCCTGCCAGCCGGATGAGCAGGTCGATGCAGAAGCCGTAGCAGCACAGTGCCACGGTGGGACGGCCTGTGGGCAGGAGAAAATGGGGGGATGAGTGGAGGCAGCCCATGCAGGATCCATGGCTGTCCCCAGTGAGAGCAGCCACCTGCGTGGTTCTGGTTTCACAGGACATATAATCACAGTATGCAGGCAGGGCCATCTGCCATGACCACCCTCTCCCACTGCCTCCATCACCCATGGGTGTGAGGGAAGCACAAGCGTGGGAAGAAGACAACCTGGGGGCAAAGGGGTCTCATTCATTTGCTGTGTCCCAGCTGAGGTAGGCTGAGAGCTGGTGCTACTGTCCCACTGCAGGGGATGGAGGGGGCTCAGTGGTAACATAAACCCGTCAGGTTGTCCTGGACTGGACACAGCTCAGGGCTGGGGGGACAGGTGTGCACAGGAAGGCGTGATGGGCCAAGGAGATGCACTTCAGGTGTATTTGGGCAAGCCTGGCATTGCTAAGCAGCTCACACCCCCGCCAGGTGAGCACTCCTAATCCTGAAACAGGCTCTCTGTAATAAAATGTTTTGAAACTGATGTTGTTAGTACCAGTGCAGCACGTGATAATGTGCCTTGGGGTTCTTGCTTCTACGTGAGTTCAAGGCAAAGAGAATTGGAACATGTCAGGAGACAGAAATATGGGATGCAATCACCCAAAACAGCCCTGGAGCCCACCCAGAAGAGAGACAAGTAGTAAGGGCATCTGTTGGGGTCAAAAACCTGAATCCCAGTGCTCACTTACTGCACAGCACTGCTGTGGGGCTGAGATCATGAGGGGCGTTTGGGGGCTAAATGTAATGTCACCTTTCTGCTCCTCATTCTCTGGGCCTCCTGTGTGACTGAGCACCCTCCCTGGGTACCCCTTCTTGGGACGGGTGTCTTCATCAGCTGGGTGGGCTGGGGGAGCTGCTGTGCTCACCGCCAAACTGAGTTACCTGGGATGGTCTCGTTGGGTCCAGTGCAAAAGACCTTTTTCACAGGATCTCCATTGATGGTGAATTCCTCCCTGCATGTCCCATCTGCTTGTGTGGGCTTCACATACACAAAGGGCTCTTGGTGGATTGTCACGATCTGTGAGGAAAAGCACAAACATTCTCTTGCCTCCGTTTCCCTTCAGAGCTGTTCTCCTGGGTGGGGAGCTAGGCTGCCCTCTCCATGCAAGCATGGCCAAAATGCCATGGTGTCCTCCTCAGCTGCCATCTCAGCACATTGGACTGCTCAGCCCAGCAGCGGGACCTGGCTTTGGCATGGGGAACATCTGGTTTCCCCGCACCCAAGATGAGGAACAGCCATGTCAGCATCCTCCTGTGTGGCACTTTCACATTGGCCTCAAAGCCTTTCACACCCCTCTCCCTAAGTGGAGGCAGATGAGAGCCGCAGCATAGCCAGGATTAGTGGCCTAAACGTGCTCGAGACACGGTCACACAGCCCCAGCTAATGCACATCTTTCAGTCCTGCCCTGGACCTTTTCAGTAAAGTCGCATCCCAGCAGATCTGCACCACCTCTGCAGGAATAAGGGCTCACTGCTGGTGGGAATGTTTGATTTCCCTTGCCGGCACAGTAGGACAAATGAACAGTCAACACTGGTAAGATTAGCCTGCCTGGGATCCAGTCACTGAAGTGGCTGCTGGGATACACTTAAGGGAAGAGCATGAGAAGCAAGGCAAGAGTGGAGGGAGCTTCTCCCAGTGTCACCACCAGCTTCTGGTCATCAGCTCTTCAGGGATTTTCTAAGCCCAACATTGCAGCCACCAGCCCACCCACCCTCCGCTAGCTTGTTTAATCTCCTTTTGAACCTGTTTCCTTCTCACCACTGCACTGTCTAGCAGCAACAGGCTCCAGAACTGAACTATGCCTTGGCCAGAGGAGCCCATCCTTGTGTTTCCAGCAGACCTGTGCCGGGTGCTCTCTGGCTCCCAAGCCATGAGGAATGATGAACACCTTCTCCCTCCATCCCTTCTTTGTTATTCTCTCTCGTATCCACTTTCCAGCTGTCTCTTTCCTAACCAAAGGATGGCTTCCACCTATCTAGTTTGTCACCAGCTGGAAGTTGCGCTCTAGCTCTAGCTCTGAACCCCCTTCGGTACCTTCTCTAAGTAGTTCTGCTATATCCTCACTGAGATGGCAGGTGCCCTGTGTTTGCAAATGCTGCTGACAGCTGCAGAGGCAGCAGTGGAAGTGAGTGGTGGATAAAGTCACAGCTCCACATGCAGAGACCGGCCACCCCTTGCTGCCATTTGCTGTTACCTTCAATTTGGTTGACATCTGATAGCCTTGAGGTTTCTCGGTTTCTCCCCCTGGCCAGATAATCTTCCGGTCATTGGTCAAGACCTGTGATCAATCCCAGAGGAAGGAGATAGACATGAGGCCATAGGTAGACACCCCAGTGCACACAGCCCTCCTACCCAACCTGTCCAGGCCTGTACGTACATGGCTGCCATTGTAAATCCCAACCTGGACCAATTTCCGATTCTGCAGGTTCATGATGCTGTAGTTGGCAAACTTCCTGTCCCCGTCCTCATTGAATTCCACCCGGCCGGTGACACCCTCCGAGTACTTGGAGGACATCAACACCCTATGGAGAGAAACACAGCGGGGCCCTCCTAGAAAACCTGCTGTGGCCATTGGGACATCTAAGAAGGGGTCAGAAGACCAAATGGTCTCTCTGAATTGCCTGCCATGTCTGATATGCCCATTACACTATAGAAGTCCAGTCAAGGCTACCTACAACCATTTCATAGCCCTGTGGTCATCTGCTCCTGATGGATGAAGTTCTTCTGGGGACTCATGTTGCCTGAATGTTGTACTACCATATCTGTTGTCATTCTCTCCTGTCTTCCACCAGATCAGTCCCATTCCCTTAAGGAATGATCTGCCCCACAGCACCCAAGGACACCTTCCTCTGGGTGACCCTTGAGAGCTGTATCCATGTTACCGCTCCTGGTGCTTCTCTCTGGCACCAGCCCATCACAGACAATCTGGGTAATGTCCCAGGCACGCGCATACCGTATCAAGGGGAGAACCAGCCCACCAAACCCTGGAAAGATGATAGTGAAAACACAAGTATTGCCTGAGCCACCTGCAGTGCACCATAGAGAACAATTTCAAATAGCACATGCCAAAAACCATGACTGCAGAGGATGCTGGAAATCCTTCTAAAACAAGCTTCAGGCTTTGCAGGTCCCATGCTCAACAAAACCCAGATCTACAGAAAGGGCATCCCACAGACACCACGACCATGTCTGAAGAGAGCAACCCCTGGCACAGGATCCCACTGCCAAAAGCAACACCCTGGTGCCAGGTGGCACGCTGCAGAGAGCAGCACAGGGAGCCATGCTGCAAAGGGAATTTCTGCTTTCCTAAGACCCAGCCTGCAGGAGTGGCCCTTGGGGCTCCAGCATCTGCAGTGATGCAGCACAAAACCCCACGCAGCACAAAGACTGAGTTCTGGGGAACGCATGCAGCATCTGCCAATCACACTGCCCACAGCAGCGAGACCCAACACATGCATGCTCC
Source organism: Aramus guarauna (assembly GCA_013400195.1). Classification (NCBI taxonomy): domain Eukaryota; kingdom Metazoa; phylum Chordata; class Aves; order Gruiformes; family Aramidae; genus Aramus; species Aramus guarauna. Next base: position 319,781 of record VXBL01001977.1, on the reverse strand, counting down.
GATCTGCTGAGACCCACCACCCAAAACCACAGCACCAGTGTTTGCTACAGCAGAGGGCAGCTTGCCCCATGCATGGAGATCTCTTGCCCCCAAGTCCTGCATGCAGCACGCTGACCCATGCCGCAGCCCTGAAACATTCGGCAAGAAACATGTTCACAGCACTGAGCTCCGATTTGACAGAAACATCCCCCCACCCCAGAAAACCCCCTTTCTGCCCTCTTCCACTCATAGAGCTAACATCCAGACTGGAGGAGATCACCCCTCCATGTCCCCCAGATCTCTTCCTCCTAGAGTCGTTCCCTGCCCACACCGATCCCAGCTGCCCAAGCATCACCCAGGAGAGTATGGGTTGGCATGGACCAAGTTGGTGCCAGGCACCAGCATGATGTCTAAACCACCTGGACAACCTGGGGGCCAGTGCCTGAGCCCATGTTCTGGCTAGTTTTCTAGGAGAGATGCTGCCCTCACATCCAAATCATGCAGGAGAGTCCAAGCAGTCCTGTGTCACATGCCCCAAAGCTTTAGTGTTCAGATTCTCTGAACAAAGCTACCACGTCGCCCTCCTGCACCTTTTCCACATGCTCCCACCTTTTCCAGCTCTCCCCCAGCAGCTCCTCTGCTCCCTCCAGCAGGAGCCTTTCACAAATACCTCTTGAAAAGGGGTCCTGTCTTCCAGATGTTGGTGTTGCCCACGCAGCCCCGCGGCGGGTCTGTGATGTTCTCCTTCTCAAATAAGTCGTGCACGGCCTGGGCCACCACCGCGACAGCGTCGCTGATGTGGGCTGACTCGTTCTTCCCATTGATGAGCTGCAAACCGATCACTCCTGCCATGAGCAGAGGGGAGGAGGCAGGTCAGCAGGGCACACTGGTTGCTCTGGGCTTAGACCCACGCGCGGGGCTCAGGGGCCAGCGAGCACATGGTTATGGGGCTGAGGACCCCTCAGATGCAGCTGGGCCATTGTCTGAGCTTCAGGCAGGGGCAGGGAGGGCAAGCATCTGCAGTGGTGCTGGGCTGGCCCTGTCCCACCTGCTGGATGGCAGCTGGGGACAGCTACACAGACTGCTGACACCCCATGCTCCATCCCCATCCCCTTGCCCAAAACTTTCCCCCAGGTGACAGTCATCTTGCAAAGCCCTGGTGAGTTGGATTTGGGGCACAGCAGTGTGGCCAAGGCTGCTGTCTCCCCATGCGGATAAAGGGAGCGGAGAGCAAAGCGTGGGACCCTCCACTCACTTGGGACCACCACAGCATCATGTTCCCCCAGCCCAAGGGGTCCCCGGGAGGGCAGGTGCCACTTGTCCCAGCTCCGAGCAGGCTCCTCCAAGCCTGGCCGACAGCAGGATGGCCACCTCCGGTGGGTGCCTACCATCAGGGGCGTAACGCAGGGCATTGCCCGATATCTCCCGTTCCCCCACCAGCCACACGTAGCCGGAGCCCGTCATATTGAGCATGGCTGCTGATCTGTACACCGTGGCTGCATCATCCTCACTGCAACGAGAAGAAGGGAACGGCAACATGGATCCAGGTGCTGGATGGCCCCTTTTCTCCTCTATTGGATCCCAAGGGGGTGGCAGCGCCAGGGAAAACAGTTCTGTTCTGATAAGTGGTTCTCCTGGGCAATGGCTAATTGTTTGATGCAACGGGAACCTTTCAGCTTCATCTAATCCCCCAGCACCGCTGAGCATCTGCTAATCTGGCCCATGCCTTATGGCTCACCGCCTATAGGCATGGGGGCAATAAGACTCCCCTCCTTCAGAGGTGAATCAGGATACATCGTCAGTAACTACTGCTGCTTCTGCAGCTGCTGACACTTTGCAGGACAGCCAGACATCTCAACCGTGCTCATGATTGCAAGCTCCCTGGCCAGCAGCATGCACAGCACAGCATCCACCACCTGCCTGGGATTTTCTCCCACGCTCTTTGAAAGGATGACACCCCCCAAATCTGCACTGACTCCAGCACTGGGAAGTGTTGCAAAGGGGAGAGTGAGGAAACCAGAGTAGGGAGGGGAAGGGATGGCTCTGCCTTACCTGGCAGAAAGGATGATGACACGAGCCTCCAGCTCCTTAGCCTCCAGCAGCAGCGACGTCACGTTTTTGGTTCCGGGGTCAAATTGAAGCACTTTCTCAGCCTGTGATTAGTGTGAGCAAAGCTGGTTAGTGTGGGAGCCCCAGGACTGCTTGTGAGAGCCATGCTATCTAGAGAAGGGTCAAGAGAATTCATTAAACTGCACAAAAGTCTGCTAAATACAGTTGGTTACAGCTACTTTTTTCTTTTTTCATTTCTTTTCTTTCTTTTCTTTCTTTCCTTCCTTCCTTCCTTTCTCTTTTAAGGTTTTGGCTTTTTGTTTTTGGTTTTTTTTTTTTTTTTGCACTGTGCATGCAAACTGAAGTCAATCAAGACCCAAAAAGAGGCGTGCATTGTACAGGAAAGAGAAAAAGGCTTTGAAATGCAATTGAAAACTCAAACGAGTGTTGTTTTTCAAAAACATGGGAAATGAAAAAAACATATTGCACAGGGTTAACCTTTGGGAGTAAAAGTGAGCAACTTACACCAAGGAACTGTTTCCTTTGGGGAGGAAAGGGGGTTGGTTCAACTTTTCAAAAAAAAAAACAAAAAAACAACTTGCAAGTTAATTACTGGTTCACATGCATGTTTCAAAAAGAAATCCTTCCAGGGTCAGCTGGCTAGGTTTCCATTCTCAAGTCCAAACCAAACTATCTCAACATAAAAACGTGCTACCAAGAAACAGTCATGGATCTTTATTTTTTCTTTCTTTTCTTTTCTTTTTTTTTTCTCTTTCTCTTTTTTTTTTTTTCTTTTTTATTTTTCTGGTGGCTGTGGCTATTTTTCATTTGCTAGTTAGGTTGGTGGGCGGCGTGCATTTCCATGCATATATACCTTGGGTCCTCGCTTGTTGTCATAGGAAAGTTGGTCGAGGTTTTCATAGTTCCTTTTTTTACTCTGATGAATAATGTGCACAGAGAAAATATGTAGACACAGAAGAATATTATAAACAGTTGAAAATGACGTGTAGTAAAGCAATCCAACATCCACCTCCTCCTCCACTGTTTGCTAAAGGGTCTCTATAACGCTGGAGCTCGCAAAAACCACTATCAGGAGAGAGTGCCTCAGCTCTCACGGGAGCGTCACGGTGCAAAGCCGTATCGGTTAGAGCAAGCCTGAGTGTCACAGCTGTTGCGATGCAGTTGCATTTCCCTTGTGGGAGTGGGGAATTCTTCAGCAAGAAATTTTTATCTTAAACTCAGAAACAATCTACGCATCTCTAAGGGCCTAAGAGGTGGGATTTCCATGGAATTACTGTGGAAGTAAAGGACAAAATGTTGTGTACGGAAAGTGCTGGATAAATGCAAACTGTTACAGTTAAGAGTATTAGCATTATTACCGTCACTTTTATCATTACAATCCTGTTCACCCTAAGAGAGTTCACAGCAAGTGAGGTGTCTCAGCTGAACTTCTCACCTCCTGCAAGGAGGGAGCAGCTTTTTGGAGCTCTGTTGCTGTCCGAAAGAGAAAGAAAAAGCTCTCTACGTCCCTTGTTGGCTCAAAGCGTGGCGATATGAAGCAATGGTGATCATGGGATGGCATTGCAGCTTTTACCTGGTGCTTGGGGAGGGCTGAGGGCACCTCGTGGCTCTGCGGCACATGGGTGGCCCTGGGAGGTGCATCTGCCAGAGACCATGGTGCCCATAACCTGGCCCTACGCATGGCTAGTGGGGTTCACTGCTTGGTGGTCTCCATGCTGCTGGCCGGAGCACCACACCTGGACTAGGGGCAGGTGGCTCAGGCTGCACTGACCCTGCAGATAACAGACCGGAGCAGAGATCCTGCTCCTTGTCTCCTGCCTGAGTCACTTCTGCTGCTCAGCCCCAGAGGAGCCAGGAGCATGAAACCGACTTCTGGAGGTTTCCTCTCCTCCAGGCAGCATGCTGAGGGCTGACAGCCTCTGTTCTCAGGAGCCTTGACCCTGCAGCAGCATGCACAGAGCCCTGCGGACCTTCCTGGGAGCAGTCTCTGTGGTCAGACCAAGAACATCAACCTGACAGTGTCGGCAGCATAGTGGTTGGCAGGTTTCGGTGGGACATAGTCTGACCTCTTCTTCTTGACCCCGTCCCACCCCAGCTGGGCATCCCTGATCTGTGTGTATGGAGTACAGGACACAGCTCTGTTCTGATCTCCATTTCGCAGCATCTTTATGCAACAGCAACTGATCCCTGCCAGGAACCCGACCCTTTGCACCCCCATAATGCAAGGGTTTATGTTCCCAGGTTGTTCCTTAGACAGCCAGGTTTTATCTCTGCATCTTGCTTTCCAAACTAAATAGCTTGCCTCTTCCTGAGCACTCAGACTGGTCTTTGGTAGGACATTTTGCCAGGTCTCCTTTCCGTGCAACTGTGTGATCTTTCCTTTCTTCTCCTTGAACACATTGCTCAAAGAAAGTTGGGTCCTTGCAAGGAAAAGTATCTGAGGAGGCAAAATCTGCTTGGAGCCCAGGTCTGCCTTCACTTCTGGTGACGTCCACAGCCAGGATTTCTGCAACGGCTTCTTAGAGTCTCCTCAGATTGCAGTGAGACCTGGGCTGACAACTGCCTCCAAGGAGAGCAGAGCTGCAGCAGGACAGCATGGATATTCTCCAGTGATGAGACATTGGCCACTTTTCCTCAGGCACCGTCAATTTAGCCAGAAACTCGGTCATCCATCTTGCAGCCTCCAGCCACAAATTGCCTTGTGTGCCTCAGATGTGCTGGCACCTCAACCCAAGCTGGTCAGCAAAGTGAAACAGAGTCTTGGGTGCAGCAAAGTTGGACCTGACAGTATATGATCCCCTCTGCCTCTCCCTGTCCCCCCATCCTATTGCCAGAACTAAACCAGTAATGTCTCCTCGCTTTCCCATGTTTCTGTGTGGTCCTGCAGTCTCCTCAGCCTGTGTTTCACACAGGGACCCACAAATTCAAAACTCACTTTCCACCATGTTCTCCAGAATTCACTCAAAAAGTTAGCACTTTCATGAACACCACTGTCCCAGGGAAAAGGAGCCAGCACAGCAGGGACCTGTCACCTCTGACTTGGGCAGACTCTGATTTTCACAGCATCTGGCACCCCCTCCTGAACCCGAGCAGTGTTGGTGCAATGGTGGCCTGCCCAGATGAATGAGCAGAGTTGTACTGGGATGAAGCAGTAGCTCCAGGCTGAGAGTTACTGCAGGCAGACCTAAGTCAAGGCTAGCACATGGGGTGCACCAGGGCTGGTCAGCCTGGCCCAAGTGCTGGGCTCCTAACGCCTGCTTGAAGTGCAAATCCACACGAGGTGCCTGAGCGACACCCAGGGCCAGCACAGGCTCCAGGGGAAAAGCCATGCTTAGATCCAAGAGGCAGTGGTGGGCAGGTGAGCCTCCGACCCGTAGCAGATCCTCCAGGTCCTCAGGGGCTGTTATCTAAGCCTTGAAGAGGTTGAGAGCAGATCTCCTGCCTGCTCCCTCCCCAAGGCCCAGGTTGCCCTTGAGGAGGTTGGGGAGGGGTTCAGGGTACCACTTAAAGGCATGAAGAGAGTCAGCACACCAGTGATTAGAAGAGCAATTAGACAGCAGAAGAGATTGAAGAAGAGGGGAGAGCGCCAACAGGGGTATCTACCACCTTCAAGACCAGTCAGACCTGTCAGTTTGACCAGAGCAAGTTCCTCAAAGGAAAAAGAACAAAGATGGGGTGGCACAGCCCAAAGGGTCGACAAGGTGAACTGCCATCACAGAGCACGTGCCCCAGGCTGGAGGATTTCCAGGGCATTTGCAGTAGCCCGGTGGCTGCCAGGAGACACCAAGGCATGTTGTAGATGCAGTGCAAATGTGGGGTATGTCTGAGGACGGACCCTCCCTCCTCCATCTTTCATGCCCCAGATCTCAAAGGCTTTCCTGCAGGATGGGCAGGCTGAAGAAGAAATACACTCTGTGCCTGGGAACATTGCACGGAGCAAGCAGGGAGTGGAGGCATGGGAGGGACCAGCAAAAGGGGATGCACAGGAGCTGCAGAAAACAGAAAGTGGAAATCAAAAGGTGCAAGGAAAGGGACGACAGACTGACAGTGGGAACAACCTTTCCACAGGTCTCACTGGGTGAGGGACACTGTGCTGGTAAGAGGCTTTGGAGAGAAATACTGGCCTGCTGTCACCCAGCAAGAAGCTGCCTTTGGAGGCAGGAGGATCCCGCCATGGTTGGTGGCACATCAGTATCTCAGGATGCAGCAAGGATGAAACTTCTTGGAAACCACCACCAAAACCAAAAGCTTGTTGATCAGTGTGGCTTGTGCCAGCCCACACCCCTGCACCAGTTGTTCCTCCAGTGGCTTGACAAGAGGTGACAAAGAGCAGTGGCAGGCTGCTCCCGCTGGTCTCTCAGCTCAGCCGCCAACTCCAAGCACAAGAGTCGTCTACAGCCACATCTCCTCAACAGCCAATGTCTGAATGTCCAGCAGCTGCTGTTGGGGCTGGAGAAGAGCAGGTTGTGGTCCCTGCCTGTGATCCAGGAGGGAGCAGCAAGGAACGGGTGCCTGCCCTGATGCTGCTGGAGACTTGGGGATGGGCTTGGACTCTGCCCACCTGAAGGGCACCTCATGCTGCCCTGGGCAAGAGGACATGATGGGACTTCACCCCATAGGGTAGGGGGCAGTTCCTTCCCTTCCAGACAGGCGCCTGCCTTTGAGCCACTGCAGTCAGACAGCTCTCTGTGTTCTCCTTTCCTGCTTGGCTTGAACACTTTCTCAGTCCTGTTACTCAGTGGCAGCAGGTCTATGGTAGTCCTCCTGAACTTCTAGCAGGCTCAGGGACCTCCCCTGCCTCCCTCCCTGCTCCCCCATGAGGCTCCGAGTGCAGGTGCAGTGCACCTCCTCGATAAAGCTGCTCCCGCCAGCCGCAACCGCCCTCTCGTAACAGCATGGGGTGTCAGGAAAGCAGCGTTTGGCATGTGCTTCAATGGAGATGGGAACGGGGGCGTCAGCCTGCAGCTGCAGAGCTGACAGCTTTATAGAGAGGGTGCATTATACCTCTGCGCATCAATGCGCCGGCTGCCCTTGCCCGTCCTAAGCCACTAAGGTGAGCTCCGGTTAGCCAATTCAGAAGCTGCTTTTCGGGGTTGGTTTGGCACTGCTGGGTCTGCCTGGCCCCTGGGTGGCTGTAACGGGGCAGGTGCTTCCCTAAGCTGAGCGACTGGTCCTCTCCTTAGGTGGGAATCTTGGGCGAGGCATTTGCAGAGCTCCAGGTTATCCTTCCCTTCATTTTGTAGTCGATTTACATGTAGGAGATTTTGACCATGGCAAAGCAAGTGAAATGAATAAAGTACAAAGTTCTGTCAGGTACTAGTCAGACACTGTTGATGCTTTAAGCATGTTAGCCATGTTACAATGGAAAGAAAAGGTGTTTTACATACAGAAATCTACATACATACAACAGCCCGAGACTTCTAGTTTTGTTGTTGTTGCTTAAACAAAGCTACAAGACAATGTTCAGGAACTGACCTTGGATTCTCTCTCCTCCAAGAGGGTCTCCAGCTTCTTTTGTGCAGCACGACCTTCGTGGTCGTCGCTGACTATCAGAATGACGTGATTCCAGTTGAAGACTCTCATCATCTCAAACCAGACGTTGGCCTGGTGAGAGTATGGTGGGACCGTGCGCAAAAAGGACAGGTGGATGCTCTGCAAGGAAGAACAAGAGCTCAACATAGACTGGTTGGGTTGTCGGCCAGGGTGCGTCTCTGGGACCGGGCAGGTTTGCAGGGACAGGGCTGGGATCACAAGGCCAAAGAGGCAGAGCAGAAATTTTTGGTAGACCCCTGGGTTGCATGCCTTTATCTATCCTTTGGGACCTGCACTCCTTTCTTCTGGCTGAGAAGAAAGGCTGGCTGGCTACGATTTTGTACCTCTCTGTCATTAATTCAGTGCACGGGAAGAGAGCAGGTTTTGCTTTGTGGTCTGTAAACGCACGGGGAAGAAAAGCCTATCCAGCAAGGAACTGTCAGCAGCGTTCAGTGCAAATATAGCCTTTCCTCTTGACTTTTTGAAAATATTACTGAGCAATGGGCATCAAAAAGAAAACAAATTCCCTTCAGAGTGACAAGGAGCAGTTGCAGGTACATGCAGGTATAGGTTAGTTATTTGTCATGAGAGAAGCTCAGAAAAGCAGTTTTATAGTACGCTGTTTGGCTGTTTCTAGGTCAGCCTGTTCTGCAGCAGCACACAGGAGGAGGCAGCTCTGGACTCATGCCCCAGCTAACCTATCTGATTTGGTTAAAGACATCATTATGGTTGGATGATTGAGCAACGGCAATTCCAGCCTAATTAAGTACAGCACTCTTAGGGGAGCAATTGGACCAAAAGCTGTAGCTGACAGAGAGGTTTCAAAAAATGCAGCTTTTCCAAAAGGCCCTAGAGTCAAATATTAGCAAATGAAAGTGCTTATGCTCAGCATGGACCCTACTTGACAAACCAGCTACGTGCTGGAGGGAGGCAGAAGTCTCAACAGAAGAAGCACCATAATTTTTTTTCTTTCAGGCTGAGATGGCCCTCTGGACCTAACAGGACTTATCCAGACCTGCTCATCCAGAGGCTGGACCCAGCGTGGATCTGAAATGCCCTGAATGGCCAAAGTTATTAACACTGAAAGAGAAAAGGCGTCATGTCCACCATGGACCTGTGCAGGAGGAACAGATAATGCCTTTTCCTCACACTCAACACGGTGATAAAGTCGAACCGAACCATGCAACGTACAGAAAACAGTGCAAAACCCCTGTCATGGCCAGGTTTCTGCACTGGGACAGCTGGTCTGTTCTGCTGCCCTGGCCCAAACCCGAAATGATGGAGGCAGCAGCAAAAATCCCAAAGCACTGGAAACATTTCCTGATTACTGAAGAGACTGAGAACTGTGGGTGTTTAATTGAAGGAGGAAAAGAACCAGGAGAGCCATAACAAGCATCTCAGAGCTGCAGTTTCATATGACAGATACAAATGCTCCCAATTCCACGGAGAGCAGAGGTGCAGCTCACCCCGGTACTAATCAACGGGATCGGGAAGAAGCTCCACAGGGACAAACAATGGAAGGACAACTGTGATCTCCACACCAACACGGTGCTCAGACTCTCTTTGGAGTCAGCAGAGATGCCCAGGTATTTCCAGGTCCAGCTCCACAGCTCGGGCCAGGGGCAGACAAGATGGGTCTGAACATTTTTAATTTTTAATCCCTGAGGATTTTGAATTGGTTTAAGAAAACCAGGGGAAATTAAAATGGAAATGCAAAAAAAATAATAAAAAAAAAAAAATCAGAAGAGAAGAAAGAAATTTAAAAAGAACAGAAAAAAATTCAGAAAAATGCAGTCTAAAAAAATCAAAATTCTAACTTAAAATAATTTCAATCTTTTTTTTGAAATGAAAATATCTTTGAAATTTCAATATATTGCATCGAATTATTTTGTAGTTTCCCAAATAGCTTGCAAAAATGCTGTTTAAACATCATGGCTTTCTTAAGTGTTGTAAATACATATCACCAGATTCAGATGAACAAATTTTACTGAAAAGTTGTTGGAGAGCAACTTGGTTTAACAGTTCAGGCAAATTTGCTTTCTGAGGGGGTGTCAAAAGGGTCATGGATTTGCTGTGATGGTATCTCAGCTCTCAGATTACAGAACTGCAGTTTTTAAATAGGATAATGAAGAATAACTAATTGCAAATGCTGAGTCTAGATTTCAGGATGAGCACTCACATTCTGTGCTCAGCTTTTGAAGCACCCGGGACTCCTGAACTTCTCTGCGGGCCCCAAAGATTGGCAGTAAAATGGAAGAAGAATCCCCCCAGAGGTTAACAAGTCCAACTTGTGCTGTGCAGAGGCAGCTGGGAATCAAGTTTGGTGTGATTTGATAACCCCTGTCGCAGCACACGCAGTGACCTCACACACGTCTCTGGCAAATCCCTCCGAAATCCTGCACAGAGCTGTCCTGGCCGTGCAGCACATGGACACATGGGGCCGTACTGCAAAGTATGTGGATGCAATGATTTATGCATCACAGGTAGCCCATTGTTAGGTAAATAACGGTTATAAAGACCTGATTTTTTAACACAGCCTCTGCGAGACATGTTCCCTCATTTCAGCTGCACCGCTCATCAGCAGTGTCCCTGACGTAGGGCTGCAAGTGCTCTAACTCTGAGCGGCCATGGGTCATAACCCACTCCTCTCAGATCAGGCACACAGAAAAAAAAAAATGCTCCTAATTACAAATCAACAGTTTGCCTTGCAAGGTGTTTGGCAGGATTCACGTCATTTGCTCTCCCCCAAGTGTGCCTGCTGCCTGCCAGGAGGGCTGGGATGTGAGCGTGGGAATCACTGACAACGACCCCGAGCCAAGGAGCAGCTTTCTGCAATATCTTCCTAATGCTCAGCCCTGTGCTTCCTCACTTAATTCTATTTCTGCAAAAAGTACGTAAATACAGGTTGGGACGGAATCCAGGCTTCCCAGTGGAACCAGCTCAGCAGAAACCCCTGGGGCTGGAGCCCAAAAGCACTGGGAGTGAGTGTGATTATGAGGCTGGGAACGTGTGCTGGGTCGGGCCTTAGGAACTGCAAATTATTAGTGGTATGGACTTGGTTGATACGACTTCAGATGAAGAGGAGCTGCGCTTGAGTAGATCACGTGAGTGTGTATGCCTGCGTGAAAGCAAGTGCTCTGTGCATGTAGAAACGTGACTATGTACATGCAGAAAGCACGCGTGTGCACGGACCCATGGCAGGGAACGTGCTTGGGTGCTTGAATAGCTGCGCACAAAAAGTCTGCGCCTGGCCGTGCCGTGCCTGGGGGAGGGTGCCTGGGGGTGTCTATTGACGGAGTTTGTGTACAGCGGGGATGCACTCATGTCTAGGGAATGTGCAGGCATGGCTGTGGGACCACCAGGCAGTGATGCGTGTCCACATAAGCACCATGTTCAGGTCCATGAGTGAAAGGATTGCTGTCTTCTTTACCTCTGTCTGCCTAAGGGTTCATCACAGCTCACAGTCCATGGCTGGTAATGTTCCTACGGGCTTTAGGAAACGATGTGCTTTTGTTTCATTACCTATGGAAATCCTGTGGTCAGTCCCCCTTCTAGCAATGCCCTCCAAAACTAAGCTCTCTGCGCAGTTTCAAGGAGATTGACAGACATCCCAAAAGAAAAAGCTCCTGACAATTTAGCAAAAATCATCGGCCGGGTATGAAAAAGAAGCCTCGGCCAGCGTCTCCATGGGCTGCTCTGTCCCCTGCTCTGTTCAGCCTGCCTGCCAGCCAGCACACGTGTTGCTGAGCCCCACCAGAAAGCAGCCTGCCCACCGCCCCGCGTGACAGCCGCAGACGTGGGAGGGAGCTGAGAGAACTCTGCAACAGCGTAGATGTGTGATGGGAGGGATTTTAGTGGGGGCAGAGGTATGGGGAGCTGGGGCGTAAATGCATCATCTGCCTTTCCCTGCAGTGCATGGAGGAAAGGACTTGTTAACCTCTGGGGGATGGCCCAGCACCACAGCAGCAGCCTCGTGGAGTGGTGGGGCTGCTCTGTTCTCCTCCCAGCTTGAATCCTGTGAAGAGCTCTCCTCTGCTGGGATGAGTGGGCTCCATCACTGCCATCAGCACAGGCTTCAGCATGCAGAGCCCCTCATCTGCTCTGACACGCTGCGGGCTGCCCCTGCTGATGGCTGGTGGCTGTGAAACCCATTCCTGGGGTAAACATCTCTAGGTTAGGTTAACCAGCTTCTCCAGTCTCTTTCTGCAGGTGCCAGGGAAGGAGTCCTGACCCTGACCTCCGTTGAGGGGAATCACTTTTCTCCCCACTTTCAGTGCAGCTTCCCATGCTGACTAACACCATTTCTGCTGAGCATCCCTTGCCAGTGAGACCAGTAATAAAGCAAAATACCCCTCTCAGGGAAGGCGTGGAGCAGTTCTCCTGAGACAAGGAACCAGAGGAAAAGCCATCCCCAGGTCCAGGCTGGAGAGAGAGAGGAAGAGAGACAGACCTCATTTCAGCTACCAGGACCAAGTGCTGGACATCGAAATGGCTCTCCAAGCGCAGACTGGATAAACTCCATTTTCCATCTCTCTCAGCAGCAGAGCAGGTCTCAGTTAAGATGCACCCCTGACCCTCCACCACGCTGCCTCTCTGGGGGGACGGCTCGGGGGACTCCTCACCTTGGGCACCTGGCATGTCCCTTCATCCCCATCACATAGGTGTGGTCCCACATGGTGGTGATGAACGGCACCAGCTCATTTCCCCCCAAGCTTTGCTCTCACGCTGTCAGTGTCATTTCACATTTCTATTGTCAACATGTCAATGTCATCTCATCTTTTTGGCTGAGATGCAGAGGAGATATAAATACCCCCAATGACACATGGGGAACAGAAGCACTAAAGTAATAGTCCACCCTGTCCGTTCAGGGGGTTCAGCATGAGAAGGTCAGAGTGTGATTTTTGCAGTGCTCAGCCCGTGAGGAGTCCAAGATGGGCTCTCCATACTGATGGACACCATGGCGATGGGTACCGCTCTGCTGCCTTTACCATGAGACTCTCACCTCCTGCAGTTCCCTGCTCACCTCACTCCGGGGTGACTGGGATTTCAGGGACCCCCTCACTGTGCAGGCAGGACTCTGCTGCATGATGTGAGGATCGCGGTGAAGAAACAGGTAATGATTTCATAAGATGTAGGCACAAGGAGGCCAAACAAAGGCTGCCAAGCCAGAGTGCTCAGCTTGATAGCTGCAATACCATTTCCAGAACAAATAGTTCTTTGAATACTGGGAGCAACAAAGCTTGCTTCCCTCGTGTATCTTTGTTGAAAGACTGGCTACAGCTTGTGGACCGCTGTGCTCAACTGGAGATGCTCCAAGAGCATCAAAAGGTACTGGGCAAACCTGTCTGTGCTGAGGCCCACGCTTTTTCTATCCCTGGCAGCTTAGCCTTGAGAGGACCATAATTAACTGTGAGACTTCAGCCCCCTGTGAAATTTAGCTAAAATTGGCTGATGCCTTCAAAACCAATCAGGGGCATACACACAAAGTGATCTTACAAGCTTGTTTCCATAGAAACTAAGCTGAAAGATATAATTTCCTGAATTAAAAAAAAAAAAAAAGCTGATCACTGGAAACCAAAAAAGGAACCAGCTGAATGTCCTGGTGTTGCACCGACCAGCCTGTCCTGCAAGGGTGTGCAGAGCCTTGCACCGTCCCGTCCCATGCCTTCCAACCCCTTTGCTCCGCTGTCTTCCACCCCACTCCCACCTTTGCTGTCCCCTCCAGCTCCTGCCAGTCCACTATTCAACATCCTTGCTCCTCTACCCACCCAGTCCCTGCCTTTGCCCCAGCTCCTGCCTGCAACTCCCCTCTCTGCATAGACCTCAAAGTCCTCCAGCCCCTGGCAGCCGCGGTGGGAAGAGGCTGAGCACGAGGCCAGCCAGGCAGGAGTGCTCGGAGGGGTGCGACACGCAGTGTGCCCTCTGCCAGGTCAGTGCACCCCACAGCCCTGCCCCTGCCCCACACCCCCAAATATTCGGTGGGGAACATCTCCCTGCCACCGCAGTGAGATGCCACTGCTGCGGTGGGTCACTCCTCCAGCTCTGAAGTGAGCCAGGTGGTTTTTATGACCCACTTTTGCAGAAAACATGTTTAAATAGGAAAAAAAATGGCTGGAGCAGAGCCTGCCAGGGAAGCTCCCACCCCCTCAGGGTGAGCACGCAAATTCAGCACAAGGTCGTGCTGTGGAAAAGGCGGCCAGTTTGCTTCGGTGAGCATGGCTCTGCTGAGACAAAACCAGACTGACAGCATGCAGGGTCTCCCATCCCCGCCACCGTGTGCTCTGTGACGAGGTCCCTCTCGGTGACACTGCTGATCAGACCTGTCTCCTCCCCATGGCAGCACCAACCAAATTTCCCCTGCACGTTTCCTACCTGCTGCCTGCCCTGTCCCTCACTCTGCCAGCTCTGTTACCATCCCTTTTCTCCTCACGGTCACTGGCAGGACCATGCTGGGACGTGTGGGTCCCCAGCCCCCAGAAGCCAGCCGTGCTCTCACTGTCATGGTCTTGTCTTGCCGGATCTCCTACCAAGGATTTACTCGGTGGGAGATGCCGAGACCTGCTGCTGCTCCAGCCAAGCAGTCCTGCGGGCTGCATCTCTGGGAGCCTCTGCTCCTCCCTACTGAAATTTGACTTAATTTAGAATGTAGGTGGAGTGACTATTTTTGCACTGAACATTTGCATTCGTGAATATTCACATTTTCCAAGCAAAGGCCAATTCGTGCTTCAAAACAGGCCTGATCTCACCCACTAAGCTCGTCCACCTGGACAAAAACCTCCACCAAGGCTGCAGTAGCTTCTAGTCCACCTGGTTCTGCTCAGCTCCTGCTTTTGCTTTTACTAATCCTGAAGATGAGTTGTGAGCGAGTTGTGAGCTGAGCAGCCAGCGAAGGATCCGGCCACGGCAGCATCTCATCGCCTAGGCCAGGGCATTGCCCCCAGGCCCCACACAGCAGGACCTTATCCAGCCCGCAAGTCTCCATGTTCCCATAGGAGAACAGATAGTGGTTTGAGACACTGGAATCTGAACATCTTTCTTGAGTGCTGAATGTCATTTAAAGCCTCGGGATAACTTGTTAGTCAATTCTGTTATCTCCCCTACCAATGTCACATAAACCCAGAGAACTGAATGCAACTGTACAACCTTCAAGCCCCAGAGAGCTCCTGCCCAATGTAAGGCTGCACTAGGATCCTCCTGCCCCTCCACAGCCCCCCCCACCCAGGGAGCACCCAGGACCCAGCACCCAGGATATCTATATATGTCACTAGTGAGCAGGGCAGGAGCTAGTCTGTGCCTTTGCCTCGGCTGAAGAGCAGCGAGCCCAGCAGCCTGGCAGAGAAACGCTGCAGAAATCATCCAGCACTATGTAGGTCAACACTGGCAGCTGCGAAAAAATAATGTACTGGGGAATGCGGGGGAGAGAGAGAGGGAGCTGCAAGGTTTAACTGGAGAGGATGGCTGGACAGACAGACACATAGATAGGCAGGGTAGTGTGGACATCATTAACCCTCCTGACGGGCACTCTTGGTTTACACCACATGTATGAGGTACTAGACTAGAAACATGCATCAGTTACCTTATCGGAATATATAGACATGCGTGTTGTCAGACCAATGACAGGGATCCTGTAGAAGCCAGCTGTGTATGATACGGGTGTTGGTGTTAGGTGATCGTTGGGAGCAGGAGGGTGACTAACTAATATTGCATAGACCTGTAGGACAGGATACACGACACAAACATTATTTCACAGGAGCACATCGGTCATCGAGTGTGATTTTTTCTTTTTTTCCTTTTCTGCAATGTTAAACAGCCCCACATCAACACAATAACAGCATTCAGATACTTGGGAGCAGTGAAGGAAGGACGGCACCGGGGAGGAGGGGTGCTTGGGCTGCAGCCTACGCGGAGGTGATGGGTCTGCTCAGGGTTATATCTTAATGGCAATGCCGAGCCTAGCCACTCCACTCGCTAAACTAATAACTTTCATGGATTACAGATTAAAGGGAAACATCTCCCTTACAGTCACACCGTGTAATGCGATTTCTTTAACCACACATTTAATACTCGGTTGTAATTCCCCTCCGAGGACTATTACAAACAAAGTGGTCAGCTGGGACTCAGAGCAGGAGAAGGAGCACAGAGCCACGGAGCAAATCAGCCATCTGGCCCTGAGCACGCAGAGAAATGAGAAAGCCGGGGGGGTGGCGGGGGGCAGGAGCTGGGATCTGCCCTCAGCGCACCGAGGCGATGGGGCGCAGGGGATCTGGGTTATACCGAAATGGGGAAGGAGGATCTCAGCAAGATCCTGTTGTTATTACAGGGCTGGGATTTTGGTCTCCAGCAGGATCCTATTTTGTGTCAAATGGGGAGGAAGGAGCTGGGTAATCAATCCCTGGGGGATCCTTTGTCACACTAATGCCCTGTCACAGCACAAGGAATGTCCCCAGCTGGTGACAGGTCTCCAGCTAGGGTGAATCAGGGCAAAGACTTTGATGTTTGGGAGGAAATAACACTTCTTCCTCCTCCAAGCATCTGCTTGAGTGCCGGGACATGCTCTGCGCCCAGGCTGGAGGGATGGGAGAGGAGGATGAAGCCTGGGGAAGGGGACCTGGAGACTGGGAAGAAGGGAAGATCTCGCCTGGCATTGGGTGGGAGCAAGCTGAGGGTGCAGAGCTGGCTGGGGCAGGGGTTGGAGATTGTACTTTGGGACAAGGGAGGAATTACCGGGGAAGGGGGTGAGGAAGTCCCCTGGGAGGCAGGAGGAGGGGAGTGCTCTGCGCAGAGGTGCCCGGTGCTGTGCTGACCTGAGGGGTGGGCATAGGTCTTGGGGCAGGAGCAGGCACTGGGGGGAGAGGCTGGGGGGGGGGGGGGGGGGGG